>CAJFCO010000419.1:0-18556 GCA_904066015.1 Synergus gifuensis
ACTGTTGTATCAAAAAGTACAAATAGTTAGACATTTTACGGAACTATTTTTGTAAAAATATATAAATATAAACTATATTAAAATGGAATGTTTAAGGACGCTGGATTAATTGTACACGGAAAAAAATTAATACCAAGCGAACGAGAGAATGAACATTAACCCTAATTTAAGTAATTGATATACCTAAAGTAAGCGAAGAATTTATTTGTACTATATAAACTATTTAGGTAAACCAGCACTTTTAATAAAATTGCTAAGGTAGAGAAATGATTAATTTCAAGAAACTAGATATTCTTTCAATATTGTAGAATTAAATAAACGATTTAGTTGAAATAGGAATATATATGCTCTCAGCAGCCACATGTTGTCAGCTATCGTGAATTTGACTTTCTTTCTAATAGCTATATTACAAATGCCTGCGAATTGATGTGATGAAATATGTTAAAATGACGGTTCATGTTAGAGTGCAATATTTCTATACATTGCAAGGAACATTATAGTTGCAATCATTAATTCTATTTGTTTGAAAACCATGTTTTTAGTTTTTAATTACATATGTATGGTAGTGTATTCTACAAGTTTACTAATATAACATTAAATTTATCAAATATTAAAAAATATAAGTAAGGGTTTTTTGGGCTCGTTTTAACCTCAAAATTAAAAAAAATATATATATATTATAGAGATTATTCTCTCTGTACACAAATAATTTATATTTATATGAAATATTCATAGTTTCGATCCAACATTGAATACTTTCTGTTTCGTATAACATTGGGAACATTTTATGTGACATTAGCCTAACCTATATAAACAAATTTTAATTATTTTCGGCATTCCAATTTATAGCCTTTATGGTTACAATAGCTATATATCCTACAATAGTCCGACTTAGAATTGCAATGTCTCTGTGCCAGCTATATTATATGTGTTTGTCGACTATATGATATCGCTAGAACAGTTAAAGTTCTCAAAGATATTCACTTTGGCTGGCATAAGGATATTCCTATATTCCCTCGTTCGTTTCCAGCTATATGTTTAGCTATCATAAGGAAAAACTTCCCTGCCATAGCCACACTTTTTTTTCCGTGTACATATACAGAGAAAAAAATTCTAATTTTAATATAATATTTGTTAATTAAAATGGAGAAATCGAATTTTTAGATTAGAACTTGGCTCCCATCACCCTTAACACAAAAATTAAATCATTTGTACAAAGACACGAAAATTACATAAATGATTAAGGAATTACTTGAAATTACTACGGAAAAAGTAGTTAGTTATAATATTTCTTGAGAAAAATCAAAAATTCAAATTTCGAAATTAGAACTTAGGTTTAAAAATAACCTTTCTTATACACGCAAACCCCGATTCTACGGCTTTTTCGGGCATGCTCTCAAGTTGTTGTGAATCGATCTCAGAATTGACATGAGGTCAAAAGTTAGGGCCGAATCAACCGTAACATCTCGCGCGCAGTTTAAAATGATAAAAATACTTTTCTTTTGTTTACGATGAATAATTTCTTTCTAACTTACAAAATTAGATCAAAATTAATTCAGAGTAAAACTAGAAATAATTAGATTACTATTCTGTTAATATAAAATATACTTTACGAAACTGAAAGAAATGGAAAGAATCACGAAATTACGCATTTAGGGTGCCTCCCGCTTTTTGGCTACGACACTGCCGTGCTCGTAGCTGCTCATGGCGCCCTCGTCATAGACTCAGGCCGTAGAATCTGGGTTGGTAGAATCGGGGTTGGTAGAATCGGGTTTTTTGTTTAATTCCGCCAAACTCTTTTGGTCCGCCGTGTGTAACATATTGACAATAATTTCTTCAACGACAACATCCGGAAAATTTATGTTGTGAAGGTGAAAGATAATTTTCTTCAAAGCCTGGGAGCTAGAATCAATCAAATATCTTTTTTCTTGGACCTTTTGGAAACGCTTCATTATCAAAGAATAACTCAACGGAAATATGTCTTTAATATTTTGAGGCTCAAAAAACTTGACAAATTCCTCATTCCTCATATAATGTATCAGCTTTTTGATCGGTAAAGCTAAAAACTTATACATGCTTAAATTCAGATGATTTATAACATTAACATTTTGCATCCTTTCAAATTCCTCCTGGTATTTTTGATGGTGGGCCGCGTAATGTGATCCCCAATTTAAGAAGAATTCATCGTAATTGGTTGTACATTCCTGCATATGTTCCATACTTATAATAAGTGCTTCATGCACTTCATCAGGAAGACTTTCTAGAAGAATGTCTTCCACTGAACCCCACGAAGCATTCTCCACATGCGATGAAGATGGCGGAGGATCAATTACATTAGCTTCGTTCTGAAACAAAGAGATTCTTTATGATCTTTAAATTTATTATTTAATTTTTTCTTTGTAAGCTAAATCGGGTAAAAGGGAACGATCAGGTTGTGGGGGTAATCTATTTGATTTTACAATACGGTAGCTTTTTTCTATTATGACGTGGTCTGGTCTCTGACCACGAAACTACGACTCGACAATCTTTAAATAATTAAAACTCATAGAATCCAGGGAATTAAAATTTATATTGCGCCAGTTGTTCGCATTTTAAACGAACAACGATAAATTCTTTATAATTACTTGAAAAACCTATAAGGAGAACAATTAGCTCATTTACATCTCAAGGTCATAGGTCTTGAAGAGTACAGCGTCAAGAATTTTGAGACCGAATTCAACTTGAGAAACAATTTGATATATTTAATAGTTGAATTACGTAATCACGTAACTCAAATTCAAAAGAAATTGATTAGTTTGCAATACAATGCAACGAGAATTTAGTTTGTAATACTCAGGTTTAGATGATATTTGTTCAAGAGAAGTTATAATTTAATCAACTAAAAATGGAGAATTGAATTGAAGATTCAATTCTCGAATGACATACGAATATGATGGCAGGCATGTTACGTAACGTTTCAATCGCACTAGATATCGTTACAACGGAAACCGAATTTAGTGTGAGATTAATATAATTGAAATTAAACAATCAAATATTTAAAGTAAAACGCACGCGAAAGATAATGAAATTAAATGCGAGCACTCCCGAAATTGTTTAAACAATAAAAGAAATCATTGAATAACGGAAGTGGTCAAGCATGACAAAGTAACTCCAAACTCACAATTCTAAAGTTACTATTTATCACTTTGCTGTGCTTTCCAGAAGATAAATAAAATGTACCTCATCAGCCATCGTTCTAAATAAAAATTATGTTTCCGAGCCACTCCGACTTAAAACAGATAAATCCTTAGTGAAAAGATTCTCGAGCGACGCAAAAGGCTTCTTGCCACCAAAACCAAAGATATATATTAATGCCTAGATACGGCAAGCATTTGCAGACTCCACATCACGGTAGTTGGCGCTACTTGTTCCAAATGTGGACCTACATATATATACATTATATATATAGCTATTTTACTTGTGGTGCGTGGCAAAGATGAGCGGTAAGCCTTTTATTTTTGATGGCGCGAAGTCGAAGTTTTTGAAATCGTCAGTTTTATAACCCGATTTTTTGTGGCAAATTAATGAAAATATATTTAGGATAATAATGAGAGATTTTTTAAATTATATATATATATTATATGATATAATAATATTAGGCCTGATATAATTATATCAGATCAGATTCAAGAAATTTACATTTGTCAAATTATAAAATTAGCGAAAATGATTTTAATTTCATGAATTAATAGGTATATAAATTAATTAGTAGATATTTATACAAATTAGTTAATTAATTGAATTTAATTAATTAATTAATTATTTCTTAAATTAAATTATTAATTAATTTGTATAATTAATTAACCAACTAAAAATTAAATTAACCAAAATAAAACAACTTTCTGCAATTTGAGAATTTAGCCAATTTTTATTTTGTGAATTGAAAAATTTGTGGGGTATTTAATAATTTGTTATTTTTATAATTCTTTAACTGTAAATTCTGAAATTTGAAAAATCGTTAAATTTGGATTTCGGAAATTTGAAAAATCAGGCATTTATAATTCGTCATTATTAATTTATTCGTGAATAAATTTGTCAATTCGTGTTTTTGGTATTTTTGGTTATAGTGTCTGGATCCAAGAAAATAACATTTTGCAAAATGTTATTTTGAGGGTAATTTTGTTTTGTAAGTGAATATTAATTTTGTTTTGTGAATATTAATTTTGATTTGCAAAAATTTTGCACTACAAAATAACAGTTTTGTAGTGGTGACAAAATTCCTAAACAAGGTTTTTTTTTAACATATTTCAAGGGTACACGGAGAGACTTTAATTATCAAATAATGTTCTTTGGCATATCAAAGATTCTTAAAAACTGTATGAATTTAGGGATAATCCAGGTACAACCATAATCTTTCTTAATTCAATTTGAGTTTTTCATATATTTTATGGATTATTATAATTTTTCGGAACAAGAATTACAATAGTACTTTAAGAAATAGTATTATTCACGGTTAAGAAATTGGCAATTAGAATAATTCATACTGGTGAAAAATAAGTCTTGAAATAAAAATTTCAAAAGTTAATATTCTAAAGAAGATCAATTCTAATTTTTTTTAGTAAAAACAGCCGAATACTCTCCGATCTCTTCCGACTTCCCCCGAAAGATTGAACTGGCGCACAGTCGCGCGCCGAATTTTGACCAATGGCAGCATCATCACTGACAGAAATAAATAAAGTCCGGGGCACAACCAATTTTGTATCCACGAGTGTAGAAGTTGAACTAGACCCTGGGTACCATGATATTTTGAGCCAGCACTAGTAGTTTCTCGCAAGTGGTGAAACTTTTCTCTGTTAGTATATAAGAACAGAGAGAATGTTTAGTATAAGCGTGCGTTTATTAGCGATAGTGCGATAGTTGCGATATATGATAGATATGTGTATATAGGTTAAAATTATATTAGGTAGGTCTTTTAAGTAGAGGGAGAAAAAGCGTTATCGTGTCTAAGTCTAAATGAATTTCACTTAGAGGGGGAAATCTTGTAGAGTCTCCATCTTCTTTTTTCAGCATGATTCTCAAGACCACGTGACCAGTTTTACTATAATGATTTAGAAATATTCTTATTCCCAATATGAAAGAGTGTACAATTTTTAAGATTTCTTCCTAAAAATATATCACAACTACAATTTGAGTGTCACTATGTGAACTTTTGTAATAGAACATCGATTATCCCTAAATTATAACTTACTATATAAACTATACATATACAAGTAAAGTAAAAATTGATAATTAAAGTTTCTCCGTGTAATATATCTAATATGATGTCCTGAAAAATTGCCCGGATGTGTGTGTATATATATATATATATATATATATATATATATATATATATATATATCTGTATAGAACATGTACAGATAAATTGATGAAATTTGGCATACTTATCCCACTATATACCAAGTTAAATTTTCTACAAAGGTTTAAGA
This sequence comes from Synergus gifuensis, assembly GCA_904066015.1. Lineage (NCBI taxonomy): Eukaryota > Metazoa > Arthropoda > Insecta > Hymenoptera > Cynipidae > Synergus > Synergus gifuensis. Next base: position 5,466 of record CAJFCO010000419.1, read on the forward strand.
AAGTGTTTATTTTAAAAGTTTTATATACTTTTATAATTTTTGTAAAATTGATTTTTCGACTATATAAGTTTTCAAATAATCAAAACTCAAAGCTGTTGTATGGAAATTAAAGATTCCTTGTGTTGAAACGAATCGATTGACCTATATGATTAAGGACATGTGTTACTTACCATATGAGCAAATTTAGATAACCCGGGTTTTTTTCTACAATTTTTAGATGTTCAAAAAAATTATAGTCAACAGCCGTCAAGAACGTGAACACGGACGGATGTTGACTAAAATTTTTTTGAAAATGTAAAAATTGTAGAAAAAAACCCGGGTTATTTAAACTTGCCCATATGGTAAGTAACACATGCCCTTAATGCATTTAATTGAATATTAAGGAAATTATGATTATTTGTAAGTTTTAGAAATGGATTTTTCAACTGTAACTTTTAAAATTATCGTAATTTGAAGCTGATATAAGGAAAATAAAGATTCCTTGTATCGAGACAAATCGATCATTATAATAATCAATGATAATAATTAATTAATAATTAATAAATTATAATTAATTAATAATCAATTATAATAATTTGGAAAGTTGTAGTTGAAAAATCAATTTTTCAAAATTACGAATAACCATAACTTCCTTAATTTTCAGTTAAATTTATTAAACATATAACTCAATGGATTAATTTGTCTCGACACAAGGAATCTTTAATTTCCTTACATCAGCTCTGAATTTTGATTCTTTGAGAACTTTATAGTCGAAAAATCAATTTTACAAAAATTATAAAAGTAAAAAGTTCAACTTTTTGTATAGTGGAATAAGTATACCAAATTTCATTAATTTATCTGTACGCGTTCTCCAGATATTGCAGGATCGTTATAAAAAGCGTGACATATATATCAGTTTAAAATTTTTTAATCACCTTTCAAATATTTAAGATGAAAATGTTGCTGGGGATAGTAGAAAACATAAAAGAAATTAACACCTAATATAAAAAACATTCCGAAAATATAAATTGACGAATTATTTAATTTTCCTAAATTGTTAAATTCTTGAAATTTAAATTCTCCAAAATTTAAATTTGCCGAAAATAATATGAAATGAACAAAAGAAATCGAAAAAATAAATACTGATTTATAAATGCCCGAATTTTTGAATTTTCAAAATCGAAATTTATCGAATTATAAAATTACCTAATATTATTTAAATTTAAATAATTAGGTAAATTAAATATTAAATATTTATATATTTAAATACTTTTAAATAATAATTGTAATAATTCGGTATTTTTCATATCTTATTTGTATGTAAGTTATTTATTTTTTGGTTATTTTTGGTTAGCTTCAATAATTTATCAATGTATTCATTAATTATGTTTGGAGTTAAAATAATTATAATTAAAATATTTGTATTCGACAATTTAAAATTTGGATGAATATAAATTTTGAGAATTTAAGAATATTGGAAAATTAAATAATTCTTTTATTTTAATTTTCCAAATTTTTTCACTTCTTATTTTCTATTTTCGTTGTTTTTTGTTAGTCCAATTCCTTTTCCGGCTCTGCGCTGCCTTGGGAATAGTTCAAAGCTAGCCTGGCGAGTCTTTCGGCTCGCTGATTTCACCGCCGACAATGACGCAATTTGACGCGGTTTCCATGGAAACTATGAAAAGTTGAAGATGGCAGCACCTCGATATAGGCTAAAAAGTAATTATCCCCACTACAAAATGTCCCCACTTCTGGCCCTTGCCGGATCTAGGTAGTAATATCTTTGGTACAATTAGCCAACATCTCTTCATTCTGTAATATAAATTAAAATTTATAGCTAGAGTTCATAAACAATAAATGATATTTTCTTCTAAATTACCAGTATATTCATTTTTGACGAGTTCGGTGACGAGCTGACGATTTTCATACTTAGTTGAAGAGCTCTTACTTTAATTATCTTACAATAATTATTATTGCTACGAGTATGTAGATAATTAAATACACTCGAGTCTCTCAAATGTCAACTTCCCAAATCTCAAGTTCTCCCAAATGTCAAGTCAAGTTTCTCAATAATGTCAAGTCCGTTTTTCTCAAATCCCACTTATAACCACTGCGCACGCGTTGCGTTCGGCATCTGATTGGTTGCTATTCGCGCGCAATTTAAAATGCTAAAAAATATTATATTAATTCGCAATACGCATGCGCAATTGATGTGACTATAGAGGATAAAAAATTTCTTGAAATTTGGAAGATCCTCTGGCAAAAATTTCTTGACATTTGGGAGACTCGAGTGTAATTTAAAATTTAATAATTCAAATTTCGCGCCAAAATTTTGATAGTTAGTGGCGCCACCGCGGCGCTGTCTTCGAAAGTACAATTTCAGAATTCTGAGTACACTTTCTGAGTACAAACGCGATTTTCATTGTGGCAACACCAGGGTTCGGGAGTGACGCGTCACTCCAAGTTTTCTACGTATATTACTATGGTTTTCTACATTTGTAAATTACGTATTATACGTAGAACACCCCCCACTCCATATGAATTTGGTGTTTTCGATGTAATATACGTACGTAAATTACGTAAAAACTCATGTAATTTACATAAGGTATATTACGTACCGAACCCTGGGCAACACTGACCGTCCCATTTAAGCAGGGTTGTGCAGTGACGCGTCACTCGAGGTTTTCTACGTATAATACGTTTTTGACGTAATATACGTCAAAAACAGTAGAAAACCGTATAAGATGTAGAAAACTCCTAGAAGTGACGTTTCCAAGATGGCCGCCTTACAAAACATAACCTCACTTTCTAAAAAATAGGTTAGGTTTGTTACATTTTAATATTTACGCATGCGCACTGAATGTTTCCATTCGGACGTAATATACCGTAGAAAACTAAAGAGGTAATATACGTAGTAATATACGCGTAGAAAACAACGTATAATACGTGAAGTATTATACGATCACAACCCTGCATTTAAGCTCATCAAGGAGAAAATGCACTACTTAACAAATTATAATTTTTCTTGTATGCCCTTAAATAGTTTTAGATATTTTGTTTGAGAGATGCATAAAGTTCAAATGGATCAAATATGTGAAGACAAAGATGTTGAAAGCTCCTTGAAACATCAGGTGAAAAAGAATGATATAATATATAACCTATAAATTTGTTTTTCTTTATATTCTCAAAGTATACATATTAGAATATTAGTTTTTCCTCATTTTCTAAAAATTGATTTAGATGATTGTCAATTAATTAAATATTAATATTTTTCTATTTTAAAATATAATATAAAATTTCTTATATATAGGATATATTATTTTACATATTAAAGGCTTTTTATTAATTGTTGGATTTCATTCATCTCAATGAATAAAATAAAATAAAATAAAAATGCAGGTGGTTTCGGTACGATCGGAGTCAAGTGTTTTGTTACAAGCTTCGGAAGAAATTACTCGGATTGCCCATTTTCCCAATAAGGACATCAATCAAGGAGACTTGATAGAAGATCAAGAAGAGAAAAAAAGGAAAAAATTAATTCAAGATGAATTAGTTCGCACTGGAGAAATTACTCCTTTTCAAGCAGTTATAAAAAAAAACGAGAGCGATAGATCCACAGGGTACTTATTTTGAAACAGAATTTCTAGTACAGTATTTGTAAATTATTAATACAGGCCAACAAAAAAAAGTTATCTGAACTTTTGATGGGATAGGCTTTATTGTTATGTATTTTTCGATGCTGAATCCGAATTTGCAATAAAATTAAGGGGTTTCTTGGATCGTTTCCGAGATAAACGCAAAAAACATGGTTTTATCATGGATTTTTGAAGTGTAGTACAAAACGACCAACAACATTGTTAATTTGGACCCAGATTCGAATTCTACCAATAAAAATACATCGGAAACCATTTTTCAAAAATGAAAAAAAGAAAAAACAAATTGAAACATGGTTTCTGACGTATTTTTATTCGTAGAATTCGAATTTGGATCCAAATTCAGGGTGGGCACATGTCAGGGAAGCCAGGGAAATGTCAGGGAAATGCGAGTAGTTGTCAGGGAAAATAGAAATTGATATTTATGCTGTGTTATTTTTGAAGTATTGCATATATAAATTTTATAGTTTATTTAACAGATTTTAGATGTGTGTGTGTGTGTGTGTGTGTGTGTGTGTGTGTGTGTGTGTGTGTCACGATCTAGCAATTTCTTGAAAACGCGTAGAGATAAATTGATGAAATTTTGCATAGTTATTCCACTATATACCTAGTTGAATTTCTTACAAAGGTTTAACAAAATATTTAATTTTACAAGTTTTATGTACTTTTATAATTCTCGTAAAATTCATTTTTCCACTATAACTTCTGAAATATTCAAAATTTAAAGCTGATGTAAGGAAAACGTAGATTCCTTTTATCGAGACGAATCGATTGACCTATAAGATTAATGCATTTCATTGAAAAATAAGAAAGTTGTGCTTTATTGTAATTTTCGAAAATGAATTTTTTGAATATAACTACTCAAATAATCAAAATTTAATGATGATGTAAAGTATACTTAATGCTTCCTCTATGAGGAAGCAAATCATATTTGCTTACAGGAAGCAAAGTGCTCATTGAATGAGCAAAAAAGTTTATACAACTTCACAGCTAGTTTTGAAAGGTTTTAGGAGATTTCTAGGAATTTAAAGGGATTACAAAAGGTTTGTATAATACTTGAAAGATTTTGTGGAATTTTACAAAATTTTAAGAGGTTTTTACGTATTTCAAAGGAAATTCAAATTTTAAGAAATTTTGATTTTTTTAAAGTGATTTTAGGGGATTTGATTGAACTTTTAAAGAACCTCACAAGATTTTTATGATTTATGAAAGATTTCGTAAAATTTTATGGAATGTCAAGAGGTTTTCAAGAATTTTAAGAGATCTTTACGTATTTTTAGAGATTTTAAAGTTTTTCGTGGAATTCGAAAAATTTAAAGAAATTTTGACATTTTTAAAATGATTCTAAGAAATTTAAATATTCCTCGTGAAATTAAAAAAAAATTCAAAAATTATTTTTGATTTTTAAAGGATTTTTGGGGGTTTTTGTTTCCAAGAATTTTTATTTACAAAGTTTAATGTATTTTAGGGAATTCCAAAGTTCCTTATTGAATTTTAAAGGATTTCATGAGATTTTTAAGATTCGTAAAATATTCTGTGAAATTGTAGAGGATTTCATGGAATTTTAATAGATTTTTAAAAATTTATTATGACATTTTATAGGATTTTAAATATTATAATGAAGTTTTAAGGAATTAAAGATGTTTCTAGGAATTTCAAAAGATTTCAGCGAATTTTAAAGGATTTCAATAAGTTTCCAATAATTTTAAGAGATTTTGATGCATTTTAAAGGATTTTAAAATTCCTCGTGTAATTTAAAAATATTTCTAGAGATTCTGAAAATATTTTATAGAATCTTGAAGGATTACAGGAAATTTTAAGAGAATTTTAGGAATTTAAAATAATTTTGAAGTTTTTCGTGTAATTTAAAGTATTTCAAATGATTTTGAGGAATTTAAAAAAGATTAGTGAAAATTGAAGGAATTTCATGAAATATTAACTTTAAAGTGATTTCGTGGAATTTTAAGATGTTTTTAGGAATTTCAATGAATTTTAAGAGATTTCCAAGGTTGTTATTTGAGAGATTTTTACAAATTTTAAGTGATTTTGAAGAAATTTCAATAGTGTTATTATTGAGAATTTTTACGCATTTTTAATACTTTTTTGTCAGGAAAATTTATCTGAAAGTCAGAGAAATGTCAGGGAAATTGAATAATTGAATCTTGTGGCCACCCTGCAAATTAACAATTTTGTTTGTCGTTTTTTACTAAACTTAAAAAAACCATGTTTTTGCGTTTATCTCGGACACCATCCAGGAAACCCCCTAATTTTATTGCAAATTCGGATTCAGCGTCGAAAAATACATAAAAAGAATCCTGTCCAATCAAAAGTTCAGATAACTTTTTCTTTTGTGGGCCTGTGAAATTAATTATGTATATTGTGATTTTTCAGAACGTTCAACAAAAAATCTCAACTCCTTGATTTAGGAAATTATCTCAAGCAACAAGCAGAACTCGCAAAAATACAAAAGCATTTAAAGAAAACTAAAGCAGCTCCTCTTAAAAATGAAATTCCTGCCAAAAAAGGAAAGCATTCTTTAAATATTGACAATAATAAGAAATCAAGGGTTAAAAAATCTGTCCAACAATCATTGCCAGAGGAAAAGAGAATTTTAGTTCCTGAATTAGAAAATGTGTCCCCAGAAATTGATATTCATTTTCAAGACGAAGATCAAGAAAATCCTGAATATACTGAATCTCGAGGATGTCCAGAAACCCGAAGTAATCTTCAAATCCAAACGAATCTCGAAAAGGAAAATAACTCTGAATCAAAAAATGTCATAGATTTCGAACAAGAGCCTGACGATTCTGGCAGCGAATATGTTCCAAGTGACGAAAACTATTCCGATTTTGAAAATTATCCTACAAAAAGAAAATGTCTTTCTTCAAAATCAAAAATTCTCAGATCAAAAAGAACTGTGGACGATGGGGATGAGGAAATTTATAAACAAAGAGTAATCGATTCTAATTACAAAATGAACGAGCCAATGCATAAAATTGATCACGTTTTCAAAGTTCCTCAATCGATTTGGAAGAAACTGTACAAATATCAGCAAGTTTCGGTCCAATGGTTATGGGAACTGCACTCCAGAAATTTAGGGGGCTTATTAGGAGACGAAATGGGACTGGGAAAAACTGTTCAAGTAATTGCATTTTTAGCCGGACTAGATTCTAGCGAATTACTTCTTGACGGTGGAAGATTTCGAGGCTTGGGTCCAACTTTAATAGTTTGTCCTGCAACTTTATTAGATCAATGGGTGAAGCATTTTCACGATTGGAGTCCCAAGATTCGAGTTGCTCTTCTCCACCATTCAGGTTCTTTCCAAGGTGATCTTGAAGATTTAGTCGAAACCATAAAACATGGAGGAATTTTAGTCACCTCTTATTCCGGAATTTTGAGTCATAAAGATTTGCTCGTTAATACTGAATGGCACTATGTGATTTTGGACGAAGGACATAAAATTCGAAACTCGGAAGCGAAAGTTACGAAGGTTGTGAAGCAATTTTCAACTCCTCATCGACTTCTTTTAACTGGAAGTCCCATGCAAAATTCACTGAAGGAACTTTGGTCCCTTTTTGATTTTATTTTGCCTGGAAAGTTGGGAACCTTGCCGGCTTTTTTGGAACATTGTGCAAATCCGATAACAAGAGGAGGGTATACGAATGCGACTGCTCTCCAGGAAGCGACTGCGTTGCAAGTGGCAACTATGTTGAAAGATGCAATCACTCCTTATATGTTGAGAAGAACAAAAATTGATGTCCAGCATCATTTGAATTTGCCGGAAAAAAATGAGCAGGTTTTGTTTTGTAGTTTAACTGAGGAGCAGAAGAAATGTTATAAAGAGTATTTGAGATCAGAGGATGTGATGAATGTTTTGCATGAAAGGAGTTCAAAGGACGGAAGATACAGAGCGAGGATGCTGATTGCGTTGACAGCGCTGAGAAAAATTTGCAATCATCCTGATTTGTTTTTGTTCGCGAATCAAATTGTTGTAAGTCGAATAATTATGGTTTTAGAGTTACTAGCAATTATGAATCGCGCGCTCTGCTCGCGATTAGTTTCTCGTTTTTGCACACCTTTTGATAGTAGAAAAAATAATTGATAATTTTTAATTCTTGAAATATAAAATCTTGTAATTCTTTATCTAATTTTAGGAATCTTAATGAGTTTTATAAAATTCTTGAAAATGCCTTTATTATCTTCAAAATTTGGTGAAATTCTTTTAAATTTCGTAAATCCACTTTATATTTCATAAAATTATTTTAAATTACGCAAAGTCCCAATTTTTGAAAATCCACTGAAATTTTGTAAAATTTATTGGATCCATTCAAAGTCTTTAAAATTACTTAATATTCCATAAAATATCGTAAAATCCCTTAGAATTACATAAAATTCTATAAAATATTGACGAATCACTTAAAGTTATTTAAAATCCTATAAAATTTCATTAAATCCCTTAAAATTCCTGATGACAATCCCATGAAATCTTGTAAAATTCCCATGCAATATCTTAAAATCCCTTCAACATCCTTCAAAATCTGATCAAATTCCTTAAAATTACTTAAAATCCCATACTCTCATTATATCTCTTAAAATTACTCAAAATTCCATGAAATTTCGTTAAATTCTTTAAAGTTCTTGAAAATTCAATATAATCTCACCAAGTCCTTTAAAATTTCTGGAAGTATTCAACATATTATCTAATCCCATAAAATTACTTAAAATCCCATGAAATCTTTTTAAATTCCTGACAATCCCATGAAATCTTGTAAAATTCCCATACAATATCTTAAAATCCCTTTAACATTCTTCAAAATCTGGTCAAATTCCTTAAAATTACTTAAAATCTCATAAGTCTCAAAATTTTGCTTCTTTCTTTTGCTTCTTAAAATTTCTCAAAATTCTCTGAAATTTTGTTTAATTCTTTTAAATTCGTGAAAAACCAATATAATCTCTCCAAATCCTTAAAAATTTCTGGAAATAAATGTTCTTCAAATTACTTAATATCTCATAAAATATCTTAAAGTTGCTTAAAATTACTTAGAATCTCCCAAAATATCATCAAATCCCATAAAATTACTTAAAATCCCATGCAATCGCTTATAATTCCTGAAAATTCAATGAAATCTCCTAAATCCCTTGAAGTCCCTTAAGTCATTAAAATAACTTAATATCCTACGAAATATTGTAAAATCTCTGAAAATAACTTAAAAGTCTATGCAATTTAGTAAAATTCTTTAAAATTTTATAAAATTCCTCTAAATACCGTGAAATCACTTCATATTTCTAAAATTCCAATAAATTTCGTAAAGACCTTTTAAATTCCTTAACATTTTTCTAGATTCCGTGAAATCACATTAAATCTCTTAAAATACCTTAAAATTCAATGAAATTTCGTAAAATGTCTAAAAGTTTCTCAAATTACTTAAAATTCCACAAAATATATAGTCAAATTCTTTAAAATTACTTTATAATCCTTTAAAATCTCATAATTTTTCCCAAAAAAATTTGGAATTGGAAAAATTAAGGGATTTCATTAGTATGCAAAATAATTCAGAGATTTTAATTATTGAAATATAAAAATTTGTAATTCCTAGTATAATTTTAGGAATCTCATTAAATTTGTAAAATCCTTTTAAATTTCTTAAAATTATTCAAAATCCCATTAAATCCCATTTAAACCTTCAAAATATCTCAAAATCCAATGAAATTTTGTGAAATCCCTTAAAAGTTTTAAAAATCACTTAAAATTCCACAACATATTTATCGTTAAATCTTTTAAGATTTATAAAAATCCCATGATCTCTTAAAATTGCTAAAAATCTAATGAAATTTCGTAAAATTCCTTGAATCTCTTAAAAGTCTATTAAAATAAAACTATTTAATATCCCTTAAAATTTCTGAAAATCCACTGAAATTTTGTAAAATCTATTGGATCGATTCTAAGTCTTTAAAATTACTTAACATCCCATAAAACATCTTAAAATTTCATAAAATATGGACAAATCCCTTAGTTATTTAAAATCCTATGAAATTTCATGAAATCCCTTAAAATTCCTGATAATCCCATGAAATCTCGTAAAATTGCCATACAATATCTTAAAATTCCTTTAAAGCTGGCGTCCCATGATTGCGTTTTGTGTTGCGTCATAATGAGAGAGAAAAAGACAGAAGTATACTTTTCTCTCTTTTACTCTCATTATGACGCAACGCAATCATGGGATGCCACCCTAAAATTCCTTAAAATTATTCAAAGTCCGATTAAATTCCATTAAAATCCTCAAAATATCTAAAAATTCAAGTCTCATTATATCTCTTAAAATTACTCAAAATTCCATGAAATTTCGTTAAATTCTTTAAAATTCTTGAAAATCCAATATAATCTCACCAAATCCTTTAAAATTTCTGGAAGTAAATGTTCTTCAAATTAATTAATATCTCATAAAATATCCTAAAGTTGCTTAAAATTACTTAGAATTTCTCAAAATATTATCAAATCCTATAAAATTACTTGAAATCCCTTGAAATTCATGAAAATCCAATTAAATCTCGTAAATCACGAAGTTCCTTAAGTCGTTAAAATAACAATATCCTATGAAACATTGTAAAATCTCTGAAAATTACTTAAAATTCCATGCAATTTCGTAAAATGTCTAAAAGTTTCTCAAATTACTTAAAATTCCACAAAATATATAGTCAAATTCATTAAAATTACTTTATAATCCTTTAAAATCTGATAATTTTTCCCCAAAAAATGTGTGATTGGAAAAATTAAGGGATTCCAAAGTATACAAAATAATTCAGAGATTTTAATTTTTGAAATATAAAAATTTGTAATTCCTAATCTAATTTTAGGAATCTCAAGAAATTCGTAAAATCCTTTGAATAATTTTAAGGAATTTAAAAGTCCCTTTAAATCCCATTGCTAAAAATCTATTGCTATTTAATATCCCTTAAAATATCTTAAAATCCAATGAAACTTCGTGAAAATCCTTGAAACAGCTTTAAAGTTTCTAAAATTACTTAGAATTACACAAAATATCTTTAAATCCTTTAAAATTATTTAAAATCCCATGAAATCTCTTTATATACTTTCAATTACCTGAAAATCAATAAAAACTATTTATTAGATTTTTAGATTCTTTAAATTTCTTTTGATTCTATGAAACCCCAATAACTGGTAAAATCCCTTAAAATTTCTGAAAATCAGAATAAATTTCATAAAATTCCTTGAAATTTCATGAAATCCTTTAATATTTCTAAAATTTCAATCAATTTTTTAAAATTCGTATTCTCTGTAATCTTTTTGAAAACGAAAATATTCTGAAGATTGTCTTCAAATTCTACTTTAAATTCTTTAATTTCTACTTTAATAAATTGTCCCTTTTTTAAGGATTCGGAAGAAGAAGAGGATTTAGAACTGACAGACGATTTGATGCAAAAATTCGGACTTTGGAAACGATCTGGAAAAATGATAGTCGTTCGATCCTTGCTAAAAATCTGGAAGAAGCAGGAACACAGGGTTCTACTTTTTACTCAAAGTAGACAAGTAAGATTCTATTTTATTTTAAAATCACACTAAATAAATAAGTAAATAAAGACCCTCAAAATTAAGGAATTCAAAAATTTTTAGATGATGCATATTCTCGAGGGTTTCATTCAAACTGAAAAATACACGTATCTAAGATTGGATGGAACAACTCCAATGGCTCAGAGACAACAAACCATTCATAAATTTAATACTGTGAGCGTTTTATTTTTTAAATACGCCTTCCAAAAATTATTTAAGGGCATGTAAGACTTACCCGATCCCTACCTTACCGACATTTTTTCTCTGCAATACTACGTCTACATTTATTGATATCAAATTGAAAATTTTTAAAATAGAAACTAAAGCATTAAGGTACGTTTATCTGGTCCTAAATACTGACATTTATAAAAAAAAATTTTTCGAAAACATTTTTTTTATTTTTACAAAAATTTAAGACCAGATAAACATATATTAGCATATTTTCTTTAATTTTAGAAATTTTCAATTTGATGTCTCAATAAATGTAGACGTATAGCATTGTAGAGAAAAAAATGTCGGCAAGGTAGGGATCGGATAAGTCTTACATGACTTTAATCATGGAATAGTGTACAATTAATTTTAATTTAAAATCTTTTAATGAATTTTCGATCGAATTTTTTTCAGAATCCTTATTATTTCATTTTTCTCTTGACGACAAGAGTTGGAGGTTTAGGAGTAAATTTAACAGGAGCTGATAGAGTTGTAATTTATGATCCTGACTGGAACCCAGCGACAGATGCACAAGCGAGAGAAAGAGCTTGGAGGATCGGTCAAGATAAAAGAGTAACGATTTACAGATTGATAACTGCAGGAACGATCGAAGAAAAGGTTTTTTACAATTAACAATTTAGAAATATTTATACAGATATTAACAATTATTATTCCATTTTAATTTTACCAAATTATCAAATTATCAAATTATCTTATAATTATCAAATTGTTGTACAGATTTATCACAGGCAAATCTTTAAGTTACTTCTCTCGAATAAAGTTTTGGAGGATCCTCGGCAAAGAAGACTTTTCCACTCCTCGGACCTTACCGAACTTTTTAATCTGAACGAACCATTTGATGGTGAAGCAGAATCCGATCAGTTATTTAAACAATATAAACTCGTGCCCTCAAACGTAAAAAAAACAAAAAATCCTGAAGCGAGTTTTTCAGCTAACAAAATCGAAGAAATGAGAAAATTAGCTTCTGCTCTGAGCAAGAAAGTAGTGCAAAAAGTAGAAAAGGAAAAGGTGAAAACTAAAATTAAGTCTCAGAAAGAATCTCAAGAAGTTCTGAATAATAAAATAATCGAGAGTGGTATAAAAAATTTGTCAGAAATTCAGGATCAAATTGTAGCAGAAACTCATGATCAAGATTTGATAGAAACTTCGGATCGAATTTTGTCAGATAGTCCAGACAATAATTCAATCGAAACTTCCAAGGAAAATTCAATTCAAACTCCAGATAAGAATCTCATTGTTATCGAGGAACAAGTTTCAAATTCTACGCATTCTGCGTTCGAAAATCCAGAAGTTCCTCTGCTAAAAAAAAGTACAAATAATTTAGAATCTCTCAATCAACCCGGTTGCTCAGTAACCAGAGTCGAAATTTCACGATCAAGTGGTGAAGAAGAAGGCGAGATTAGAGATACAGATTCAAATCCTGAATCGAATCTCGAAAATCAGGAAAAGTCTTCCAAAAGATTAAATGTGGAAACAAAGAAGGAAAAAGAAGGGAAGCGCAAACGTAAACGAAAAAAAAGGAAGAAAAGTTTTCAGGAGGATGTTTCAGCAATTTTCGAAGGAGAAAAAGTTCCCTACTTAATTGGAAGAAGGCTCGGATTTTCACAAACAGAAGAATCTGTTGTAACTGAAGATGACGAATACGTTCTGAACAAATT
>CAJFCO010000419.1:33984-58539 GCA_904066015.1 Synergus gifuensis
GAAATGAAATAATATTATAGACCAATCGATTCGTCTCGATGCAATGAACATTTAGTTTCCTTACGTCAGGTCAAAATTTTTATTATTTGAAAGTTATGGTCGAAAAATTAATTTTTGAAAATACAATTAACCATAACATCCTTATTTTTTAATGTAATCCATTAATCATAGAGAACAATCGATTCGTCTCGATGCAAGGAACATTTATTTTCCTTACGTCAAGACAATATTTTGATTATTTGAAAAGTTATAGTCGAAAAATTAATTTTTGGAAATACAAGTAACCATAACATCCTTATTTTTTAATGAAATCCATTAATCATACAGACCAATTTTTCAGGACATCATATTAGATATATTGCGCTTGAAATATGTTCAAAAAAAACCTTTCTTAGAAAACTGGATTTTGTCACCACTACAAAGCTTCTTCTATGAGGAAGCAATTATTGAAAATATCTTGAAATCATTAGAAACCTAGAGAATCTCAGAGAATATCTGAAAATTATTTATAATACTTCGAAATCTTTGGACAGTTTCTAAAATTTGTTAAGGCCATGCTCTGCCCGTGGTTTGTGAAAATTTGTTTTTCGAAGTCACCACGACCAAACGAAATGATATATCGCTTTAAAACTTTGGAATATGGGAAATGAGACACTAAATTGCGTTCTAAAATTTAATTTAAGTAATAATTTTGAAAAAAAAAAATCTGATCCCGACCTAACCGACTTAGATTTTTTTTTCAAAATTACTACTCAAATTAAATTTTAGAACGCAATTTAGTGTCTCATTTTCCATATCCCAAAGTTTGAAAGCGATATATCTTTTCGTTTGGCCGTGGTGATTTCGAAAAAAATTTTTCACAAACCACGGGCAGAGCATGCCCTTAAATAAATTATAAAAGTTACATATGTAGTACACAAAAATAACATTTATATTAACATAAATGTCAATTTCTATTTTCTCTAACTACTCGCATTTCCCTGACAAACTTTTTTTTCCCTTACTTCCCTGATATGTGGCCACCCTGTAACAGTATAAAATAGAACAGAAATCCAATTTAAACTGGTAAATCAAATTCAATAAAATTCCTACCTTCTTCTCTGACGCAAAAAATTCAAAGGACTTTCATAAGTTATAGATTTCATTTTATTCTGCAATGTCTGCAATCTTTTCACCGAATTTTTTTTCAAAATTCTAGGTCCAATTCTTCTAGATTTTCTTTGATGAGTTTTGTTGGGTGATAACTTCTTTTTTGGATTTTTCATTACACACTGGAAAATTACAACACAAATTTCAACTCAAAACTTTGAAATCGGATTTGAGGTTAGGTTTATGTTCAAAACTATATATAATATATTATGAAACTTGGATGAACTTGACAAAATAGTTACTTAAGAAAATAAAGATTAGATTTGAATATTAAAAGAAAATTTATTATAAACAACAAAAGGGATTTGACAAATCACCAAAATACGAATGCAGAACTAAAAATTATGTGTGTAAAACCTGGAAACTGTTTATATTTCAAAAATGGATTTACTCGTAAAAATTACGCAGTTATAATCAAGTGACTAATACCTTTCCTAACTGAAAACAAAAACAAGACTGCAAGTTGCTGTAAGTCGTTATTCAAAATTCCATTCGCAGAAATCGACCGTTTTTCTAGAACAATTAAGGACAATTAAGAATAAAAGACGCCAAAGTTCATAATCATTGAAATATTTCAAATGAATAATGATTGGTAGTTGATTTACAGGACGCCGCAGAACTCGACAGGACTCGACTTGTGTCGACTTGATTGGACTTGATTATCATTGATTATAGACATTATAGAGTGGACACCGTGGACACGCTCAGGGTTGTCCACGTAATATACCTTAGGTAAATTACATGAGGTTTTTTACGTAATTTACGTACGTATATTACGTCCTCAGTTTTTTACAAAACGTAATATACGTTTTCAAGATGGCGCCATAGCATCTGATTGGTTGATATTAGTGCGCAATATTCAAAAATTGAGGTTATGTTTGTTCTTTCAGTTTTTTCTAATGTCCGCCATCTTTATTTACATTTATTACATTTTTTACATATTTTTACGTATATTACATTTTTTACGTATAATACGTCAAAAACCTCGAATGACGCGTCACAAGCCATCCCTGGACACGCTAGAGTTCGAAAATTCTCGGTAATTTAAAATTGGGTAAGGTAACAAAGAAAGTTACTGTAACTTACGTAATTTAAGACAATTTACGAGAATTTATGAGAATTAACATTTTTTAACATTACACTCGAGTCTCTCAAATGTCAACTTCCCAAATCACAAGTTCTCCCAAATGTCAAGTCAAGTTTCTCTCAAATGTCAAGTCCGTATTTCTCAAATCCCACTTGAATAGCAACCAATCAGATGCCGAACGCAACGCGTGTGCAGTGGCAGAGATTGGCAGTGGTTACAAGTGGGATTTGAGAACCCTGGCGAAGGCTTCGGATAGAAAAGTTCCTATCCGAATGAATCCGAGCCAATGCGAAGTCTCTTTCCGAGCGAATCAGTTTCATTCCGAGCCAATCCGAAGTTCGCATGATTCCTATCCGAATGAATCCGAGCCAATCCGAAGATTGTACGAAGATTCCTATCCAAATGAATCTGAAATCCTACTGAAAAATTTCAATCCGCAAGTTCGGTTCAAAGACATTTTATTGCAATCAAAAAATTTTTATTTATAAGGTTTATAAAGTACTCCTTTACTTAATAAATTAATTACGAAAAAGTGACGACTGGTTTCTTGCCTACATTCAATGTAATTTAAATATAAACCTCTAGGCTACAATTATTAGAAGAGATAAGTTTATTCCAGTACGCGTCATATAAATTGAGTTTATCATTGGCCGCGGATTCATTCGGATTGAAACATCGCATAGGATTGAAAAGTATCTTCGGATGAGCTTCGAAATCATTCGGTTTGAAATTTCGGATTCATTCGGATTGAAAACTTACTTCGGAATGGTTCGTATTCATTCGAACTTAAAAATTTCTTCGGAATGGCTCGGATTCATTCGGATTGAAAAATTTCTTCGGAATAGCTCGCATTCATTCGGATTGAAACTTCGAATTCATTCGGATTGAAAAATTACTTCGGAGTGGTTCGGATTCATTAGGATTGAAGCTTCGGATTCATTCGGATTGAAAAATTACTTCGGAGTGGTTCGGATTCATTCGGATTGAAGCTCCGGATTCATTCGGATTAAAAATTTCTTCGGAATAATTCGGATTCATTCGGATTGAAAAATTTTTTCGGAATGACTCGGATTCATTCGGATTGAAAAGTTTCTTCGCAATGGTTCGGATTCATTCGGATTGAAAATTAAGATTCATTCGGATTGAAAAGTTTCTTCGGAATGGTTCGATTCATTCGAATTGAAAATTCGTATTCATTCGGATTGAAAAGTTTCTTCGGAATGGTTTGGTTTCATTCGGATTCGCTCGGATAGAGAGATTTCGCATTGGCCCGGATGACTTCGGATTGGCTCGGATTGGAATCCTATCCGAAGCTTTCGCCAGGAAAAGACGAACTTGACATTTGAGAGAAACATGACTTGACATTTGGGAGAACTGAAGATTTGGGAAGTTGACATTTGAGAGACTCGAGTGTATGTTCGTCCATAGGATCCATAAAAAATATTATTTATGTGCAATACGCATGCGCAATTGATGTGACATTAGAGAATAGTAATTTCGTTAATATTGCGGGGGCCTCTTGTCTAGATTTCGTTAATATTGAGGGAGTCAAGTTAGTGAACTTTTATTCACTTTTTTCATTATTGGTACTACTGCGCGTGCAATTCGAATTTCGAACCGGAGTGATGGCAGCAATGCCTTTTGTTTACAAATGTCTGCTAGTCAGTAAAAGTGCAAATATTACAAATAATAACAAATATCTTTTACGTTAATTGTTATACTTTTACAGTCACATTACATATCAATAATTTCAATATAGTATGTATGTAAACATATATATCAAGATTTAACTTTCTCCTTTCTAAACATATAATTTATTCATCGTTATTATTTTTTGTACATATTCGTTTTGCTGATTTCATACAAAGTTTTATCCGTTTTTCAAATTTCAGAATTTTAATTGTATCACCAACAAAAAATACATCTTTTAAAGTAGTAAACTAAATAAAATATATAATTTAATTTTTAAGGGCGTTGGACCCAAGTGTTAATCTCAAAATTCCATTCTTCATTTTACTCAACGAAAATTATAGATAAATATTTTTTCGTTCTGTAGCGCTAATCTTTTTTCAAATATAAGACTGCGTGCAGAGCGAAAAAATATTTAGTTTAGATAATTTTTGCAGAAAACGAAGAATTTAAAATGATGTGCCTTCAAAATTCAATATTATCATTTTACTTGAAAAATATTTGAATTAGATATTTTATCGCTCGGTACGCATAATTCTAATTAAAAATTGATTAATTCTACAGAGGAAAAACATTCCAAATTTAATATTTGTTGAGTAAAATGAAGAAATCGAGTTTTTAGATTTTGGAACTTGGCTCCAACACCCTTAATTATAAAAATCTATAAAATAGATTATACCTTATATTATAACACCTTAAGGCCTTGTAAGACTTACCCGATCCCTACCTTACCGACATTTTTTTCTCTACAACGCTACGTCTACATTTATTGAGATATCAAACTGAAAATTTCTAAAATTGAAGCTCAAGTATTAAGGTACGTTTATCTGGTCCTAAATATTGACATTTATAAAAAAAATTTTTTTCAAAAAAATTTTTTTTATTTTTACAAAAATTTAAGACCAGATAAACATACCTTAGCATGTTTTCCTTAATTTTAGAAATTTTCAATTTGATATTTCAATAAATGTAGACGTAGCGTTGCAGAGAAAAATGTCGGTAAGGTAGGCATCGGGTAAGTCTTACATGGCCTTAAAATTATTATTTTTCAGAATAGAATAATAAGAATCGAAAATAGAAAAATGTCCGAAGATTTATTAGCAAAGGAAAAAGAGTTTCACAGATTAAATAAGGAATTGGCAGAGAAAACTCGACAATTAATGAAGGAGGTTGATTTTGTAATGGGATCTACTAATAATTCTTGTTTGTCGTCTTTAAATCATCATTATTCATCGACAATGTTTGAAGACGTGAATAAACAAATTTTTGATGCTCCAACTTTAATGGAAAGACAATTGGAGTCAATTTCTTTGAAAAAAAATATGTCTTCTCCACACTTTTTACAACAGTTACAACTCCCTAAGGAGTAAGTTAAATTTATAATTATTTTTCTAGAAATTAATCTTATTAAGGGTGTTGGAGCCAAGTTTTAATTTAAAAATTCGATTTCTTCATTTTACTCAACAAATATTAAATTTGGAATTTTTTCCTTCTGTAGAATTAATCAACTTTTAACTAGAATTATGCGTACAGAGCGAGAAAATATGTAATTCAAATATTTTTAAAAGAAAATGAAAATATTGAATTTTGAAGTCAGATTTTGAATTCTTCGTTTTATGCAAAAAGTATCGAAATTAAATCTTTTTTCGCTCTGTATGCAGTCGTATATTTGAAAAAAGATTATAGCTATAGAGCGAAAAAATATTTATCTATAATTTTCGTTAAGTAAAATGGAGAATGGAATTTTGAGCTTAACATTTGGGTCCAACGCCCTTAAATTTAAAAGATATAAATAAATAGAAGAATAAATGTTGTTTTTGATAGAAATGCGGAAATCAGAAATCCGAATGATTTTCTAACAAGTGAAAAAAATTCTAAAACTGAAACAATGATCCAATTACTGAAATCGAAGATAAAATCCCAGGAAAATGAAATACAAGCAATTCAAGCGGAATATAAAAAAAAGGTAATGACATGTGTTATTGGAACAAAATATACTTGTCTTATATTTCAATTTTTTTCACACCTATAAGCTGCGATTTTATTTCATGTTTTGTGGTTTTGTACAATATAATATAAAGAGAATACTGTTTATAAATTACATGACTTGAATTGATAGGAGTGACTTTTAACTATACTGAGTCTTGATTGTACTACATATTTTCTTAAATTTTAATTAAATTCAGATTAAATAAAATTTTTTTCCTCCGCAGTGCAATCATTGTAAGGAATTGGAGGCTGAAAGTAAAAAACAAACAGAGACGAAAGAAAAATTACAAAATCAAGTAAGTTCATTAAAAGAAATGGTTTCAAAATTAGAAACTGTAAATGGAAATCTTCAAATGAAAATTCAGGAGCAAAGCGTCGAATCAGCGTCTTTCAAAAAGGTACATACTATATGTAATTTATAATTTTTTAATATTAATTAAGGCCATGTAAGACTTACTCGATTCCTACCTTACCGACATTTTTTTCTCTGCAACCTTACTTGTACATTTATTGAAATATCAAATTGAAAATTTCTAAAGTTAAAGAAAATATGCTAAGATATGTTTATCTGGTCTTAAATTTTTGTAAAAATAAAAAAAAATTGTTCGAAAATTTTTTTTTATAAATATTAATATTTAGGACCAGATTCAATTTTAGAAATTTTCAATTCGATATCTCAATAAGTGTAGAAGTATCGTTGCAGAGAAAAAATGTCGGTAAAGTAGGGATCGGGTAAGTCTTACATGGCCTTAATATTAAACAAACAAAAATATGAAGAATACTTTCGCTAAAATTAATAATTAAATGACTGTATGAATTTAAGGAAATTGAAGATCTGAAAAGAGAAGTGAAAACTTTGAATCAACAAAATGTTAGTACTGAAGTGAGACTAAATAGAAGTTTAGAAGAGAATGATAAGCTTCGTAGTTCTCTAAAATTCATTAAATTGGAAGAAAAGGTATAGGTATATTTAATTCTACGCATACTTTATTTTTATGAGTTCAAGTTCAATTATAAAATATTTTTTAGGACTTAAGAGATCAAATAAGGAAACTACAAGAGGATAAAAGATTAGCAATTAAAAATATGGAGAAGCAACGGTCAGAATTATATCAAGCTTACAAGAAGCAACTGCACCTGGTTGACAATTTAAAAAAACAAAAGGTGTAAAAACCAACCAATTATTTCAACTGTCGTAATAATTAAGCTACTTTTAATATTATGTACTTAAAATCCAGTTTTAAGAAACAGTATATAAATTCCAGGCATATTTGGAGGCAAGCAAACAAATACAAATAACTGAGGAGGATTTCACAAAATTATTGGATTGGAAACCAGAAAAAGACTTACAATGAATAAATTAATATTGATATAATAAAATTCTAATAATAAAATACTCGAGATAAAGTAAGTACACAAAAATCGTAGCTATTTACCGTGCAGTCTTTGGTGAGGAGAAGGAAATCCTAAAAATAATTATTTATAAACTTATAAAATACTAAACTAATTAAAAATAGGAATAAAATACAAATACAAATGCACTAATTTTTATTATTTTCTAAAATCCCTGAACAAAAGCCTTAGATGAGGAGAGGGGTGGGTATAAAAACTTCAATCGCCAGACAGTCATCTTGGAAACGGTAATCTACAATCGATAATTGATAATCGAATTAATCAATTAATAATACTACAATTACCTAATTGACAAACTAAGTAATCATTTTAAGAATTAATTGATTATCAAATTATTTAATAATATTCTAATAATCTAATAATCGCCAAACTGTTTCCAACCAAACTGTTGGTTTCGATCCCATCTCGTTTAAGTCGTTCCAAATGACTTTTCGCTTTATTTACATAAGTCTTATTTTGTGCAAGAAATAATCCTAACGGTAATTAAATCGGTCTGTACAAAAGTTTCGGTCAGCGGACCACTTGATTAGCAGAAGTTGAGTTTTATTAAAAAGTACAGGGCAAAATTTTCGTAAACAAAGTTACTCGTTAAAATTAAATAAAAAAAACAGTATCGTTTCGTCAAATCTGAAGTGACGAAATTAATCAATATTATTAAGAAAAGATATATTTCAAGGAGTAGTATAAACAGACTTAACGTAGTCCATTCCGAATTTTGTACAATTCTATACTTAGCAAAATAGTAATATTTCTGCTAGAATTTTTTTTTGACGATTTCAAATAAAATTCTAATAAGTAATGCATCTTCTTATACTACTCCATGACGTAAAGTATAGAATGCGAAATCAAGTCAATGCTTCCCACGTTTTTCGAGAACTTTAAATTTGAATTCGGATATTTTGGCGAGGCTTTCTTTTAATATTAGTTTGGTAATAGACTTCAGCTAGTAAAATATATAGATAAAAAGTTTTTTGTGGCGCTGACAAAAAAAAGTCAACTTTCTCCCACGAACGAGTCTAAGCACAATTTATTTAGCAACTCTGCTTACTCGATTTCAGCCTTTTTTTTGTCTGTATTTATAATTTTTATCAGTATATATATATATATTTCGTATCGACAATAATATATTTCTCATCGATAATCATATTTTAAATCGGTATTTATATTTTCTAGCAGTATTTATATTTCATTCGTATTGGGTGCGAAAAAATAATTTTTCTATCCGAATGTTCCTAACGGTTCTTTAATTCTTAGACTACGCGATTTTCAAACACTCATCACATCAAAGAGAAAACAAAACGTTGGAAATATTTTTCTCATAACAAATGACAATAAAATTGACATTTAATTCAAATTAAGACACTTTCTACTTTTTTTTTTTTATTGCACTCCAGCTATTTCGTATTTAAAACGTGAACCAATGAATGCTCAAATTGTGAAATTTTATTTTATCATAAGTCCACTTGAAACTTATGATAAAATAAAATTTCATTAGTAAGTCCACTTGAAACTTATTAATGAAATTTCCAGCCTCTTTAATTTCTAGCCAACAGGGAGAAAAAGCTGTTCAAATGAGACTTTGTACAATAATTACAGCCCGAGTTTCAGGCTCTAGAGTTTATAAAAAGCATCGTAATTAGTTAAAAAGATGATATGCTGAAGGGTGTTGAAAATTCCAATTTTTCTTTTTCTATAGTCGAAATTATTTAATATGTAATTCAGAATCTAGAATATTGTAGAAAAAATTGGAGTCTGAATTTGTAAAATTAGCGACGGAAGAAAAATTGCAAGTTTGACAACTCGAGGGAAACCTATCGAAATGACTATGAAATAATTTTATCAACATATTATAAAAATCAGAATCTAAATGCGACCAGAGAAGCGACATGGCTGCGAGTATTGATACGCAGAACGTTAACCGTTGATGTAAATAAATATAGGGACACGTGTAGAACAATAGTAGAATACAATGGTCTTTGTTTCACGTACGTCAATTGTTTTTTGTGATGCTCTTCATCGACAAATCATGCCAAGTAACTGTACGTGTCCTTCTGACCTTCTGTTCTTTCCAGATACTCCTTTTCTATTAAAATATCTATACATTTCTGAAAAAAAGGATAAACGAAACTGTTAGTAATCTAGAAATAAAAACCGAATTTTATTTAGAAAACAAATTTCCAATTAAATATTCACCTTAATCACGTGTACTCTTGGCTTGAACCTAGTACTTAATTGGTTCAGAACTTCAGCAACCAACTGCTGATGCTTGAGAACTTTCCTCATTTTCATGATTCGTACTATCGCTGCTTGAATTAATAATTTTCTGTCTTCCTCGATATGCTTGTGTGTAGTTTCTTGTTCCACTTTGAGTTCAGTTTTCATCGGGATGTTGATGTTTACCCTGAGCTTTTTGCTGCAAAATTAATAAAAAAAAATTTATATTAAACTTTTCGAAAATTTTATTCTCAAGATAAATCCAATTATCTTCTGTTTAAAAAAGTTTTACTTCTTATAACCCGTGAAAAGATCGGCGGTGGTTGCTGGCGAGAGTTCGGTTTCATCCTCGGTGGACGATATGAGCAATTTTGCTTTCAAGAGAATCTGCATAACCTGACAAAATTAAATTATTTAAATAAAAATGTTTCTCAAAATTGTTAAGAGAAATACTGGATTAATAAAATAAAATAAAATAAAATAAAATAAAATAAAATAACAGCAACACTTCTCTCACTATGTGCAATTATTCGCCTTTGGTTTTAATTACTTACTTGGATTAAAAAGTCCATCTTAATCTGTGTAGATTCGTGCAGTTGTTGTATTGTCCATGATGTTGAAACATTATATTGTAATAATACCGCCATCTGGAAAGTGGAAGCTTGCAGCGTATACCTATTCTTAAAGCAATTCGTATGTAATTCACCTTTCGACATGTTGTACAACCAATTTAACTTTCTTCCACTATGTTGAGAACTATAGAAAGTAGTAAACCTATGGACAGATCTTTCCAACTATAAATAAAAAAAAACAATTCATTAGATTCTGTTTACATGAATAGAATGTAAAAGTCCCCATTTTAAATAAATATTAGAGACGATTTTTTCTGTTCTTTAAAATCTTTAAATTATTCGAAGAAAAATGGATTAATATTTTTTTTTTCTTTGTATTGTGCGGGACTTAAAGTTGTCGTGAGAAAGTTGGAAATATTTGAATATTTTTCCTACTGAGAAAAATATTTTTATAAAATAAAAAAAATTATTAATCATGATGTTTCTGCAGAATTAAATTAAAATTTACGTTTACTAGCAGACCAACACGTGCGCTACGCGCACAATTATTTATTTAATTTCTTACAATTTCAAGTCATTAAAAAATCAATGAAATTTTGCTGATTCAAATTCAGAAACTAGGTTTGAAACAATTTAACCGAGATTTTAGGGACATTACGTTACATCACTTTTTTTGGAGAGGTATTTCAAGAGATTTCTAGGAATTTTAATGAATTTTGACCATCTTCAAATGATTTTACGAAGTTCTAAAGATTTTTAGGATTTTAAAAAGATTTTGTAGAATTTTAAGGTATTTCAGGATATTTCGCGAAATTTTAACGGAATTCATGAAATTTCAAGAGAATTTTTAAAGCTAAGGAATTTTAAGGGATTTTAAATTTTTTGAAATTTTGAAGAATATTAAGAGGTTTCTAAGAACTTTAAGAGATTCCAACGAATTTTAAGCGATTTCGAAAATTTTCGTGAAATTTTAATTGATTTCAAAAGGTTTTTGAATGTTTTAAGAGATTTTTAAGGGATTTTAAATCGTGTTGTGAAATTTCGAGGAATATTAAGACATTTCAAAAGGTTTTAAAGAATTTTAAGGGAGTTTAAGGAATTTTAAATATTACAATGAACTTTCCTGGAATTCTAAAAGAAGTCAAGAGATTTTTTAATAATTTTAAGGGATTTTCTGATTTTTAAAAGATTTTATAGAATTTTCAAGATTTCATGGAATGTAACGAGATTTCTAATAATTTTAATGGATTTTAAAGGACGTAAAGAGACTTTAAATGTTATTGTAAAATTTAAAGCATTTCAAGAAGTTTCTGATGGGAATATTAAAAGGTTTTCATGAATTTAAAAAGATTTCAAGAGATTTTTATGAGTTTTAAAATATTTTTTGAGGTTTAAAGGATTGTAAAGTTTTTCAGATAATTTTATTGAGAGATTTCAAAAGAATTTCTATACATGTATGTATTTTAAGGGATTTTATAATGTTCTAATTATTAAAAGATTTTGTAGCATTTCTAAGGATTTCATGAAATTTGATAAGATTTCTAAGGATTTTAAGAGATTCTAAATGTTAAGAAATTCCGAGAGTTTTTTTTAATGAATTTTTAGAGATTTTTGTTAATTTTAGAGATTTGACAGATTTCAAGAGATTTGCGATTTTATTTATTTTTGTGAGATTTCAAGAGGTTTTTAGGAGTTTAAAGAAATCTTTATGAATTTTAAACAATTTCGAAAGTTTTCATGAAATTTTAAGTAATTTGAAAAGGTTTCTCAATGATTTAAGAGAATTAAAGGGATTTTAAATCTTATATGAAGTTTCGAGGAATTTAAAGAGATTTCAAAGGGTTTCAGAATATTTTAAGGAACTTTAAGAAATTGTTATAATTTTCGGGAATTTTAAAAGAAGTCAAGAGATTTTTATAATTTTCAAAATATTTTATGGAATTTTAAAGAATTTTGTGAAATTTTATGAGATTTCTAACAATTTTAAAGGATTTTATGATTTTTAGAAGATTTTATAGAATTTTAAGGATTTCATGAAATTTCTAATAATTTTATTAGATTTTAAAGGACATCAAGGAACTTTAAATGTTATCGTATAATTTAAAGAATATTTTTAATAGTTTTTAAGAATTTTAACAAGCTTTCACAAATTTTAAAAGATTTCAAGAGAGTTCTATGAGTTTTAGAGTATTTTATGGGGTTTAAAGAATTTTAAAGTTGTCAGGTAATTTTATTGATTTCTCTAATTTTTAAAAGATTTTGTAGAATTTTTAAGAATTTCATGGAATTTGATAAGATTTCTATAGACTTTAAGAGATTTTAAATGTTAAGAAATTCTAAGATGTTTTTAGGAATTTGTAAATCTTTTTACGAATTTCAACTTGGATTTCAAGACATTTATGATGTTAATCGGTTTTGTAAATTTTTAAAGGATTTCAAGAGGTTTTGGGGAGTTTCAAGAAATCTTAACGAATTTTAAAGTATTTCGAAAGTTTATCTGAAATTTTTTTGCGCCATTAGTTTGTTTACCTTCTTTCAACTTCAAGTCATTCAAAAGCCAATCAGGTTTGCAACAACAATGTATGCGAGATTTTCGAGACATTTCGTGACACCACTTTTTTAAGATAGGATAATAATATATAAATAATATAGGAGGATTTGATTTTTATTATTATTTTCCTACTGATAAGATAATATTGAACTATTTACGTATTTCAAATCGAAATAATTGTACAATTTTTAAAATAAGTCCATCTATTTTAACAAGTCTATCTATAGAAATCTACTTTTAAAATAAGTACAAGAAATTAAAAAAATGTTCATTATTCGAAAGTTATTGATATTTTAACAAAACATTGAGATCTGATATTGAGTTCTTTGCAATTTTAAACAAAGTAGCTTCGTCCTGAGCTCATTTTGATAACTTTTAATTTAGTTAAAAGAAAAAAATTCTATCTGGTAGTATAATAAACTAATAAATTATTATAAAATGTATTAAGATTTTTTTGAGGTTTTATAGATCTAAAGAAAGAATATAAAAATCTAAAAAGAGTTTTCATTGGATTTTCAGGTAATTGAAAGTATATAACGATAGTTCATGGGATTTTAAATAATTTTAAAGGATTTAACGATATTTTGTGTAATTTTAAGTAATTTTAGAATCTTTAAAGCTGTTTCAAGGATTTTTACGAAGTTTCATTGGATTTTCAGATACTTTAAGGGACATTAAATAGTTTCAAGGACTTTTAAGAGATTCAAGGGATTTTACGAAATTTTATTGGATTTTTAGCAATTTTAAGAGATCATGGAATTTTGAGAAATCTTAAAAGATTTAACGATAGATATGTTGTGGAATTTTAAGTGATTTTAAAAACTTTTAAGGTATTTGAAGGGATTTCACAAAATTTCATTGAATTTTTAGATATTTTGAAGGTTTAAATGGGATTTAATGGGACTGAATAATTTTAAGGAATTTAAAAGGATTTTACAAATTTATTGAAATTCCTAAAATTAGATTAGGAATTATAAATTTTTATATTTCAAAAATTAAAATCTGAATTATTTTGCATAATTTTGAAATCCCTTAATTTTTCCAATCCCACATATTTTTGGGAAAAATTATGAGATTTTAAAGGATTATAAAGTAATTTTAAGGAATTTGACTATATTTTGTGGAATTTTAAATAATCTGAGAAACTTTTAGACATTTTACGAAATTGCATGGTATTTTAAGTAATTTTCAGAGATTTTACAATGTTTCATAGGACATTGTTATTTTAACGACTTAAGGGATTTCAAGGGATTTACAAGATGTCATTGGATTTTCAGGAATTTCAAGGGATTTCAAGTAATTTTATGGGATTTGATAATATTTTGAGAGTTTCTAAGTAATTTTAAACAACTTTAAGATATTTAACTTTATATATACCCGATCTTTTCACGGGTTATAAGAAGTAAAACTTTTTTAGTGAGAAGATAAGATATTTTATAATTTATGATATTTTATGAAATATTAAGTAATCTGAAGAACATTTACTTCCAGAAATTTTAAAGGATTTGGTGAGATTATATTGGATTTTCAAGAATTTTAAAGAATTTAATGAAATTTCATGAAATTTTGAGTAATTTTAAGAGATATAATGAGACTTTATGAGATTTTCAGGAACTTCAAGGGATTTCATGGGATTTTAAATAATTTTATGGGATTTGATGATATTTTGGGAGATTATAAGTAATTTTAGGCAACTTTTAGATATTTTATGAGATATTTAGTAATTTGAATAACATTTATTTCCAGAAATTTTAAAGGATTTGGAGAGATTATATTGGATTTTCAAGAATTTAAATGAATTAAACAAAATTTCATAGAATTTTGAGAAATTTTAAGATATATAATGAGACTTTATGAGATTTTGAGTAATCTTAAGTAATTTTAAGACATTGTATGGGAATTTTACAAGATTTCATGGGATTGTCAGGAATTTTAAGGGATTTAATGAAATTTTACAGGATTTTAAATAACTTTAAGGTATTTGTCCATATTTTATGGAATTTTAAGAAATTCTAAGGGATTTTAAGATGTTTTATGGGATATTAAGTAATTTTAAAAACTTTAAATGGATCCAATATATTTTACAAAATTTCAGTGGATTTTCAAAACTTGGGACTTTACGTAATTTTAAATAATTTTAAGAAATATCAAGTGAATTTACGAAATTTAAAAGAATTTCACCAAATTTTGAAGATAATAAAGGCATTTTAAGGAATTTTATAAAACTCATGAAGATTCCTGAAATTAAATAAAGAATTACTAACAAAAAGTGTGCAAAAACGAGAAACTAATCGCGCGCAGAGCGCGCGGATCATAATTGATAGTTAATAATAAAATTTTCATGCAAAAATTGAAATTTTCCAAAATTATGCGAAAATTCAAAAATTATCCGTTTTTATGCGATGACGCATCTTCTTTATTTAATTTAGAATCTTCATAAATCGCAAAGATTTCGAGTAATATTCAATTCTGAGACATTATGCGATTATGCGCTTTGCATAAAATAGGGGTCTCTAATAAACATTTATGTTTAATTTTAATTTACCTCAGTTGGCAAGGAAAATGCAAACGACTGTTGGAAGGGCCAGGAACCTGAAGAAAGTACTTGAATGCTGAAGTCTATATCCAGCAGTTCAGCTGAATTTATCAAGTGTCTGCGGAATTGTTCATTCAAGTCTTTCGAGACTCCAATATCCTGAAACATTCGCTGCAATTTTGAAGTGTACTCAAAACCACATGCCTGTTTCAACTTTGAGATCATTGAAGCTTCTGCGTCATCACTTGCAGACATGTGTTGCACCAAACGTTTTGCGAGCATTTTGCTGTAGAACTTCTGGAACACATCTTTATCTTCTATGTATTTAAAGACTACCATCTGAAACAGAAAATTAATTAACTGAATTAAGCATCATTTGGACAAAAAAAAAACAACTAATTTAATTTCTTAAAAAATTTTTAAATATAACTTACAACTTGATTAAGAGTATCCTCAAGTTCTGCTTCCTCGGGATTTTTACTACTCTTTTTTAACAATAGATCACAGTATTTTGCCAATAATTCAGGAGATTTGCTGCTACTGTTGGCCGCTTTTGTGACTGAATTACTATTAATGAATCGACCGCAAGCTTTGTCGAGCGCAGCCACGAAGCCACTGTCGTTGTTGAAAGCGTCCAGCACTAAAGCGTTGTATTTCTTGTGCACTATCAAAATCGTATTAACATACATCTTCGGATCCTGGAAAATATTCCAAGATATTCATTAAATTTAGGGTCTAAAAAATACCTTGCATTCCTTAAATGCCAATATGTTACTTTTAAATGTACATATGTCCGAGGGATAGGTAACTTGTAAAAAAAATACTATAATTTTTTATGCCTTACAATAAAAATGTTACCAAACCCTCTCGATCTTATCTCTAAATATATTAGAAACTTCTTACATTTCCAGCAGTGTCACCGCATTTGTCGATCGCAGCTAATCCCTGATTAGCAATGTGGCTCTCGAGAAGATTTCGCAACTCTCCAAGGCCATTCGGTATCCTCGCCACGAGTTGGTACATTCTTCCCAAATCCGTATTTTTGTCAGAATCGAGTAAATTTTGAAACTCCGAATGAAAAATGTCCAAGTGCTTTTCAATTAAAACTCGTTCGCAAGTTTTGGCAAGACGATCTTGTGTTGTTTGATGTAAATAAACCTGAACTCTTTTCTCTTCTTCAAGTAATCTCTGCTCTGCCTTTTTCATGTACTCAGTCACGGGATTTTGACGTAGGAATTCTGAACTTTCCCGAGTATAAAATCGCTCTGTGTCTTCAAGGAAAATATTTTCGAAGGAATCTTTGTAAACAGAAAGATTTTGTCCCTTTGCTCCTGGATCTTCTTCATTTAATCCCAATTCAACATAGCAATTTATTACTCCACTTACTAATCGGGTGTTGATTGTTTCTCCATTTCTCTCACGTTCAATCAATTTTAAAACTGCATTTGTCACCTGAACATAATAGGATTCAATACTTAGTTTAAATTTAGTTTAGATTAGATTTTACAATATATCGAATTGTGTGAATATACAGAATTTTAAAACTATCTTCAGATTACTTTCGTTGTCAAAACGATTACTAATAAAAAAGTTATATAAAGATAGAAAATGATTTGAAATAATAAAAATAATTATTTTGATGTGAAAAATAAATGATTAGTGAAGCAAAAAAAATCTTTCAAAATATACATCTAAGGTTAGTGAATATTATTCGAGAAATTAAAAAGATTACTTATAGTAAACATTTCATTTTTTTTTATATCAGTTTTTAATATATTGATATTTAATATATATACATATATTCGTATATTTACATATCAGTTACCTTCAGAATTATGAGATTTTATGGGATTATAAAGTAATTTTAAGGGATTTGACAATATATTTTGTAGAATTTTAAGTAATTCGAGAAAGTTTTAAGAGATTTTTAGGTATTTTACAAAAATTTTATTATATTTTACAAAATTTAAGGAATTTAAAAGGGTTTTACGAAATTTATAAAGATTTTAAAAATATCAAGTGATTTCATGGTATTTCAAGGAATTTTATGAAATTTTAAATAATTTTCGAAGATTTAATGATATTTCATAGGATATTAAGTTATTTTAATTACCTGAGGGATTTTAAGGAATTTACGAGATTTCATTGGATTTTCAGGAATTTCAAAGGATTTCATAAGATTTTATGGGATTGTAAGTTATTTAAATGTAATTTTATAGGATTTAATAATATTTTGGGAGATTCTAAGTAATTTTAAACGACTTTAAGATATTTTATGAATTAAGTAAGATATTAAGTAATTTTAAAGATATTTAGTTCCAAAAATTTTAAAGAATAAGCTAAGATTATATTGGATTTTCACGAATTTCAAAGAATTTTGTAAGATTTAATGGGATTTTAAGTAATTTTAAGCGAGTTTATGATAGTTTATGAGATATTAAGTAATTTTAAGCACATTTATTTCCAGTAAAGGATTTGGTAAGAATATATTCGATTTTAAAGAATTTTAAGTAATTTTAAGGGATATAATGAGACTTTATGGGATTTTGATTAATTTTAAGTAATTTTAAGAAATATCAAGGAATATCAAGGAATATCAAGTAATTTTACGTAATTTAAAGGAATTTCATCAGATTTTGAAGGATGTTCAAGACATTTAAAATATTTTATGGGGTATTAAGTAATTTTAAAGACTTTTAATGAATTAAAGGGATTTTACGAAATTTCAGTGGATTTTCATGAATTTTAACAGATTTAATCAGATTTAATGGGACTGACTACTTCTTATATAGTAAACTTTTCATACATTTTTTTATATCAGTTTTTAATATATCAATATTTAATATATATGTATTCGTATATTTACAGATCAGTTACTATCAGAATTATGAGATTTTATGGGATTATAAAGTAATTAAATGGGATTTAACTATATATTTTGTGGAATTTTATGTAATTTGAGAAAATTTTAAGAGATTTCAAGATATTTTACGAAATTTCATTGGAGTTTAAGATATTTTAAAAGATTTAATGAGATTTCATGGAATCTTGAATAATATTAAGAAATTTAAAAGGGTTTTACGAAATTTATTGAAATTTTAGAAATATTAAGTGATCTCACGGTATTTCGAGGAATTTTATGAAATTTTAAAGGATTTTACGAAATTGTATGATTTATAATAATTAAAATAATTTTTAATAATTTTTCAAGAAATTTTTAAGAATTTGGTGAGATTATATTAAAATTTCAAGAATTTTAAAGAATTTAACGAAATTTCAGGGAATTTCATAAGATTTCATGGGACTTTTAGTCATTTTAACCTTTCTAACGATAGTTTGTGGAATTTTATGGAACATCAAGGAATATCAAGTAATTTTAAATACTTGTAAGATATTTCACGGGATATTAACTTATTTAGAGAACTTTCAACGGATTTTACGAGATTTCATTACATTGTCAGGAATTTTAAGAGATTTCATGACATTTTATGAGATTTTTAATAATTTTAAGGGATTTTACGATATTTTATAGAATATTTAGTAATTTTAAGGACTTTTAAGGAATTCAAGGGATTTTACAAAATTTGAGTAATTTTAAGGAATATAAATTGAATTTACGCGAAAATTACAGGAATTTCACGAAATTTTGAAAGATAATAAAGGCATTTTAAAGAATTTTATGAGACTTATGAAGATTCCTGAAATTAGATAAAGAATTACAAAATTTTATAATTCAAGAATTAAAAATTCTAAATTATTTTTTCTACTGACAAAAGGTGAGCAAAAACGAGAAATTAATCGCGCGCAGATCATAATTTCTAGTAAATTTAAAAACGAACCTGTCTGTTCAAATGCTTGAAAAGATTGTCACGCCACGTGACTAGAGCAAGTTGATAGATTTCATAAATCCCTTTTCGTCCTTCTTCACATTCTCTTCGAACCCAGTGTCGATTTAGATACGCACAAACCCCGTTGAGTACTTTACTACTAAATTGATATTCTTCCCACTGTCTCGTATAAAATTGCAGTACGTCTTCGTCCATTAAATCCACACCGTGCTAAATTCGGAAAAATTCAATTAATTAAATCATCTTATTTGATTTCTTCTAATTTAGTAACGATCACTTTCATTATCTCCAGGGGTTATATAAATTAAAATAAAGCAGAGGGTCATTCAATTTTATCTAATTTTTAAACAATTTATACTATTGCGTTTTTACTCAGAAGTATTTCTTTAATTTTAAACTATTTTTCTAAATTATTTGTATTTATTTATTAGTGATGAGTACGCTATTGACGACACAATCTAAGAATTTACATTTACAGAAACCTCATTTCTTTAAAAAATTAGCAATTTCTTTTCATTGTTTCTTTATAAACCTACAGAAGGAAGAAGTAACGAAGCCAAGGAAGGGGCAAGCAGGAAGCAGGAAGCAAATGTACCTCCCATATTTCTCGCCAATTCTAATCCATGGTTCTAAAATCATTTTGCTTCCTTAAAACATTTGTCTACCTCAGGATGATTTTCTTTTATACAAATACCCTTTTTTTTTTTTTTTTCTCTAAATGAAGATATTAAAGTACCAATAAGAATGTAGCAATTTATGATTAGGAATTATTGAAATTGAATGAGTATCTCACCTTAAGTAAATTAATGAGATAATTTCGAAGAAATTCTCGCAATCGCTTGTAGAGTTCAAGACCAACGAGTTGAGCTCCACCGGACATTTGTCCCTTTTTGCTTTTGTTGCAGGTTCTGGTTAATTGCTGATGAACGCTCGTACAGTAATTGTACACATGTGTATAAAGCTCTATATATCTAGGTTTCGACATACATTGTCTGTTGTAAACTTGCTCGATGCCTTCGCGAAGATCTCCCCAAATTTGGTCCAAGTCGATTTGTTTCAGACCTGGAGGGCCACCCTGATGACTACCAGCACCTCCACCGCCTCTGTGTCCCGACATTTCGCACTCTCGTTTTCGTCAAAAGTGACCCAATTATTTCTGATTTCTACTGCAATTCCTCTGAAAATAAGAAAATTCAGATTTTAGATTAGATTTAGAGATTAGTTGCCAACGCCGTTGTCAAGTGAGTGAGTGATTTATTCAAATATTAATACTTATTGTATCAATATTGAAAATATTTCATTAAGGCCATGTAAGACTTATCCGATTCCTACCTTACCGACATTTTTTTCTCCGCAACGCTACGTCTACATTTATTGATATATCAAATTAAAAATTTCTAAAATTAAAGAAACTACGCTAAGGTATGTTTATCTGGTCTTAAATTTTTGTAAAAATAAAAATTTTTTTTTTTATAAATGTCAATATTTAGGACCAGATAAACGTACCTTAATGCTTTAGCTTCAAGTTTAGAAATTTTCAATTTAATATCTCAATAAATGTAGACGTAACATTGCAGAGAAAAAAATGTCGGTAAGGTAAGGATCGGGTAAGTCTTACATAGCCTTAAGGCCACGTAAGACTTACCCGATCCCTTCCTTACCGACATTTTTTTCTCTGCAACGCTACGTCTACATTTATTGATATATCAAATTGAAAATTTCTAAAATTAAAGAAACTACGCTAATGTATGTTTATTCAGTCTTAAATTTTTTTAAAAATAAAAAAAATTTTTTTGAAAAAAGTTTTTTTTTATAAATGTCAATATTTAGGACCAGATAAACGTACCTTAATGCTTTAGCTTCAAGTTTAGAAATTTTTAATTTAATATCTCAATAAATGTAGACATAACATTGCAATGAAAAAATGTCGGTAAGGTAGGGATCGGGTAAGTCTTAACTGTACCATCAATTTTTACCTTGAGTTCAATTTTGAAGGTCATTTCAAGGTGAAGACGATTTTTTAATGGGAACCCCTGTATTTAACTGCGGATTTAACTGTGTTTTTCAACCTGTTCTCGATATTTATGACCAAAATAACGATTAACCCAATAATTCTACATATATTTATTACTAGCAAAAATAACGCGCGCTTTTTGTTTCTTAATCGATCAACACTTTTAATTAAATAAATCAAACATTATTTATATTTAAAAAAATCAGTTTTATTACAAATAATTTCAAATATTATTTATTGAAAAGAAAAACAAATAATTTATTTTTAAAGATAAACTCACTCATTTCCCAAAAATGTATCAGAGCGAATCAGTTTCATTTCGAAAGTATCCGTGGAAAAAAGAGAAATCAAATCCGAATGAATCCGAGTTAATCCGAATGAATCTGAGTTAATCCGAATTTTGTATGAAGGTTCTTATACGAATGAATTCGCGGCAATCCGAAGTCTGTATAAAGATTTTTATCCGAATGAATCCGTGCAAATCCGAAGTCTCTGTAAGAATTCCTATCCGAATAAATGCGTAAATCCGAAATCTACACGAAAATTCCTATCCGGAATCCATATAAATCCGAAGTATGTGTAAAGATGGCTATCCGAATTAATCCGAAGTCAGCCTATAAATGGTTATTATTGTTTACATTAGTTTGACAAATTAATTTATAGTTATTTAAGCTTAAGGCCATGAAAGACTTACCCTATCCCTACTTTACCGACATTTTTTTCTCTGCAACGTTGCATCTACATTTATTGAGATATTAAATTGAAAATTTCTAAAATTGAAGCTAAAGCATTAAGGTACGTTTATCTGGTCCTAAATATTGACATTTATAAAAAAAACAATTTTTTAGAAAAATTTTTTTTTTATTTTTACAAAAATTTAAGGCCAGATAAACATACCATAGCATATTTTCTTTAATTTTAGAAATTTTCAATTTGATATTTCAATAAATGTACAACTAAGGTTGCAGAGAAAAAAATGTCGGTAAGGTAGGGATCGGGTGTCTTACATAGCCTTAATTAATGAAATGTGTTGAGTTGTAATTGAATATATATAATATATATATAGTTAGACGAAATTAAAGGTATGTTTATATTTCTACTATTAATTAATACAATATAAAAATTCAAAAAGTCACTTGCTTAACTTTGCCTATTATGTTCTATATATGTATATATATATTGGAAAAATAACAATTTGTTTATCGTGAGTCGTTCTAGATCTACGAATTTTTTAGAAGATTTTATTTATGTTCTATATCTGAAAAGTGAAAATATTTTAACCCGATTTGTTTATCATCAGTCGTCTTAGACCTACGATTTTTTAGTAAATATTTGTATTTTCGGGAAATGGTGTGTTTATCATTCAAAATAAAATATTTGTTTAAAATTTTATTATTAATAATATAATACATAAAAATTCAAAATGTGTATAAAAAAATTCTAGATTTTGTGAGCTTAATCTAAAAATGTAGCTTTTGTGAGTTTTAATCCAAATATTCAATCCGAACGAATTCGAGGCTTTTCCGAAAAGTTTCATACCGAATGAATTCGGGGCCAATAAAAATCTCAATTTGTCTGAAAGGCCTATTCGAATAAACTTATCTGTTTATTTAAATCGAAATTTCTACCACTGATTAATAAAATCATCAATTCTAACATACAATAATAAATGCAAAATTTTACAAGACTTTTTTTATTTCTTTTGATCAGTTTTTTTGTGATGTATATTTTTATTTTTACTTTTCCGATAGAATATAAAAGAAAATATTAAACTCACAATCTAGAATTTTTTTTTATTGCCATATTAAATTTTTATATTACTAATAATAGTAGCATTAAACAAATATTTTATCTTTAATGATAAACACACCACTTCCCGAAAATACAGACATTTACTAAAAAATTCGTGGGTCTGAAACGAACCACGATAAACAATTTAAAATATTAAAATATAAAAATAAATATTAAAATATTAAAATTAATAATATTGTTTAAAATACATTTACTTTTCCAATTTTCCAATAGAATATAAAAGGCTATATTATTAACAATAGAATTAAACAAATATTTTATTTTTAATGATGATAAACACAACATTTCCCGAAAATACAGATATTTATTAAAAAATTCGTAGTCTGGAACGATTCACGATAAACAAATCGAGTTAAAATATTTTTACTTTTCCTATATGTATAAAACATAAAAAACAAGGTTAAGCTCAAAACCTAGAATCTTTTTCTTGACTTTTTAAATTTTTATATTATATTATATTAATTAATAATAGAAATATAAACATACCTTTAAATTCGTTTATCCGATCACACATTTCAATAATATCGTTGAAATTGCACCAACTTATATATTTATTTACAACTCCATTCTATATATGTATATAAATATAAATCAATCTGTCAAACTGATTTAAACAGTAATAACCATGTCCCAATGTCAAAAAAAAAAAAAATTTCAAAACAAAGAAATACCAAAAAGCGAGCGAAAACACAAGAGTCAACTTCAAAGTGCAGACAAAATGAATGAAAGAATAGGAATATTATTGACTGATTTCATATGAAATCGGGCAATCTGACCCTGGTGATGTCACGGAATTGTTTGGGGGTGAAATATATTGTTTTCCAAAGTAAAATATGAGACATGTATTTTTTTTTTTATCAAATTTTTTTTTCACGAATTTAGGGCTACTTGAATATTCAGGTGAATTATGTAAAAATTAACGAAATTTTTCTTAAAAATATTGTATCTTGGGAACCAATTGACATAATTTAATTTTCTTTGCAGGAGCTTGTAGGGAGAACTAAACTCTTTTAATAACCACGAAGAAAATTTTAAAAAGTTAAAAATTACCAAAATGGCGTACATTTTTCGAAAAAAAAATAAAAAGTCAATTTTCTCAAAAAGGCCACATTCGATTTCTTTTTGATTTTTTTTATTGACTTATTAGCTAAAAATATTTATTATTATGAAGGTATAATTGGTATAACTAATTTGCTCTTATGGTAAAGTATTACATGCCCTTAAGGCCATGTAAGACTTACCCGATCCCTACCTTACCGACATTTTTTTCTCTGCAGCGCAGAGAAATTGAAAATTTCTAAAATTGAAGCTAAAGCATTAAAGTATGTTTATATAGTCCTAAATATTGACATTTATATAAAAAAAAAATTTTCAAGAAAATTTTTTTTATTTTTACAAAAATTTAAGACTAGATAAACATACCTTAGAATATTTTCTTTAATTTTAGAAATTTTTAATTTGATAACTCAATAAATGTAGACGTAGCGTTGCAGAGAAAAAAATGTCGGTAAGTTAGGGATCGGGTACGTCTTACATGGCCTTAAGAGAGTTCTCTAGTGTCTAGGGTAAAAAAATTCGATTTTTTTTTTTACATAAATCACATTTTAAACATGTGTTGAATATATGATATTATATCACACACACACACACACACACACACACACACACACACACACACACA
>CAJFCO010000419.1:109804-129588 GCA_904066015.1 Synergus gifuensis
TAGACAAGAAATATAAAGGGATAAAAAAGAGGTGATACAAAGAGATAAGCATGGATGTAGATTGAAATGGAGATAGAAAGGCATAGAGAACTGGAGATTAAAAGAGATAAAAGCGAATTGACATTGATAAGGGGATAGAAATGGATAGACCGGTATACACAAATATAGAGAATTCGGGATTCAAACAGATAGAAGAGATCGGTGATTGACACCGGTGATTGGGGATTGAAAGAGATAGGTGTTGATGTGGATTGAGATGGAGATAGAAAGAGATAGGGAGAGATAGACAAGGAATATAAAGGGATAAAAAAAAGGCGATACAAAGAGATAAGCATGGATGTAGATTAAAATGGAGATAGAAAGGCATAGAGAGTGGAGATTAAAAGAGATAAAAGCGAATTGAGATTGATAAGGCGATAGAAAGGGATAGACCGGTATACACAGAGATAGACAGAGATAGAGAAGTGGGGATTGAAAGTGATAGAAGAGAACAGTGATTGATAAGGAGATAGAAAGAGATAGACAGAGATAGACAAAAGATAGAAAGAGTTAGAGAAGTGGGGATTCCAAAAGATAGACGTTAATGTGGATTGAGATCGAGGCAGAAAGAGATATGCTGAGATAGACAAGAAATATAAAGGGATAAAAAAGAGGTGATTTAAGGAGACGACAAGTATGGATGTGGATTGAAATGGAAATAGAAAGGGATAGAGTAAATTAAAAGAGATAAGAGCGATTTGAGATTGATAAGGGGATAGAAAGGGATAGACCGGTATATACAGAGATTGAGAATTCTGGATTGAAAGAGATAGGAGTGATCGGTACTTGACACCGGTGATCGGGGATTGAAAGAGATAAGTGTTTATTTGGATTGAGATGGAGATAGAAAAAGATAGGCGGAGATAAAGACAAGTGATATAAAGGGATAGACAAGTGGAGTTTAAAAGAGTTAAAAACGAATTGAGATTGAGAAGGAAATAGAAAAGGATAGACCGGTATATACAGAGATGGAAGGAGATAGAGAAGTGGGGAAAAAGATATGAGAGAACGGTGACTGAAAAGAAGATAGAAAGAGATAGACTGGGATGGATAAAAGATGGAAAGAGATAAAGAAGTGGGAATTAAAAGAGATAGGCGTTGATGTGGATTGAGATGGAGATAGAAAGATATAGTCGGATAAAGACAAGAGATAGAAAGGGATTGAAAAGGGGTGATTCAAAGAGGTAAGCGTGGATGTGGATTGATATGAAGATAGAAAGGGATAGAAAAGGGGAAATTCAAAGAGATAAGCGTGGATGTGGATTGAACTGGAGATAGAAAGAGATAGACCGGGATAGAAAAGAAATATAAAGGGATAAAAAAGAGGTTATTCAAAGAGATGAGAAGCATGGATGTGGATTGAATTGGAGATAGAAATGGATAGAGAACTGGAGATTAAAAGAGATAAAAGCGAATTGAGATTGATAAGGGAATACAAAGAGATAGACCGCTATATATAGAGATAGAGATTTCGGTATTGAAAGAGATAGGAGAGATCGGTGATTGGGGATTGAAAGAGATAAGTGATGATTTGGATTGAGATGGATAGAAAGGGATAGACAAGTGGAGATTAAAGGAGATAAAAGCGAATTGAGATTGAGAAGGAAATAGAAAAGATAGACCGGTATATACAGAGATAGAAAGAGATAGAGATGTGTGGATTGAAAGAGATAAGAGTGAACGGTGACTGACAAGAATATAGAGAGAGATAGATGGGGATGGATAAAAGATAGAAAGAGATAGAGAAGTGGCGATTGAGATGGAGATAGAAAGATATAGTCGGATATAGACAAGAGATAGAAAGGGATAGAAAACGGGTGGTACAAAGAGGTAAGTGTGGATGTGGATTGATATGGAGATAGAAAGGGATAGAAAAGTGGAGTTTCAAAGAGATAAGTGTGTAGGTGGATTGACATGGAGATAGAAAGAGATAGACGGGGATAGGCGAGAGATAAAAGGAGATAGAAAGTGATAGGATTTCTGTCTTTTCTTCCAGCAGGGCTTCCCGCGTGAATTGATATCCCCTAAGTGTTACCTGAAGTCAGATGTCCGTACTTTTTTTGCCAAGTATAAGTGTCCAAAGAAACTTCCTTCTTCAATAATCTTCTCGCAGGTCGTTTGGGACCAGGAGGTCTCAAGTCCCTCGGCGCAACATAAGAAGGTAATTTAACATACTGAGCTGGCGTATTATGTAAGCAAAGGATAGGCATACATTTATGTTCCAATAAATATAGACCCAGTCTTGAGCAATCTGTGGACATCTCCACTCCCAATACTGGAACGTGAAGCATGATGGAACTCAATGCTGTTCCTTTTTTTGTATCCCAAACTATTAGACTCTTGTCCTCACTGCCAGAAACTGCCAGGGTTCCATCACCCGATAACCTGACACACGTGACATATCCCAAGTGACCAGTCAACGTGTGCAAATCAGCTCCAGTGTTGATGTCCCATACAATCAAATTTGCATCTCTAGAACCAGAAACTACGATGCACTTGTCCAAAACTGCAACTGCGACACAGGTTACATGATCAGTATGTCCTACCAAAACCTGAGATAATTTTCCACCAGCGAGTTGCCAGATCTTAAGACTCATATCTCTTGATCCAGTGATTAAAGATTGGGAATCAGGAGTAACTGTTAAGCAGGTGATGTCTTGCGAATGAGAGACCTGGTGTTTTTCTTCTGGTCCCGCACCAAGACTTATTATTAGCATCTGATTATCGCCATTTCCACAGACTGCATACCTCATATCAGAAGTAACAGAAAAACACCTTCCTGGTCCACAAACAGACTGAATTAAAGTTCCACTGTCAGCAGCCCAAACTCTAATAGCACCACCTCTATCCGAACTGACAACTCTTCTTCCATCCAGCATTGCAATAACCGAAGTCACGGGTGCTTGGTGTTTAAAAGTAGCCACAACAAGACCCAGAGTCAATCCCCAAACTCGCACAGTTTTATCCTCTGATCCTGATGCTGCAAACAGTCCAGAAGCGGAGAAAGCAACACAAGTGACACTAGCATCATGACCTTCCAAAGTTGAAACAAGTTCGTGAGTGTTTAACTGCCAGAGATTAACAAGAGAATCCACACCTCCAGTTACAGCCATCGCACCATCTCGTGAGATGTCTAAACAAGAAATGGGAGATGTATGGGGTTGAAGCGATTCCTGCTTCTTTCCAGGTTTTGGTCGACCTTCCTCGCTTCTAAAACTCCAATAGGTTACTCTGCCACCTCCAGCTGTGATTAGAAAGTCATCCTTGTCGGTGACTTTAACTGAGGTGATGTCGGACGAAGGATTAGCTGGAAGAGTTTTAATTAAACGACCTTTGTGCATGTCGAAGATTGAAACTCTTCCCTCAGCGCCTCCTGCTATCGCTCTTCTGCAATCTTTGGCTAGACAAATACTTTTAACTGGTCCTTGATGACCTCGAAGAGTGTGGATTTCTGTTCCAGTGGCTAGAGATCTGAAAAAATAAATAAATAAAAGACCGTAGTTTGGCAAATGTTGTAGAGGATTAATGTTCTAGAATAACAACTAATTTATACAATGCATATAATTCTTACCTAAGGTACATTTTTTGATCCTCACAAACCGCCAAAAGGAAAACTGAATCATCCGAAACATCTAGTTTAATCACCGGACTAGGGAGTGAAATGAAATTCAACAGTGTGAAACTCTCCAAAGACCACAAGCAAACAGTTCCATCAGCGGATCCCGAAACTAAAACTTCACCCGCAGCATCAACCTTGACAGCCGTCACAGGTCCCCGATGATGATCCACCTTCATCAGCACTTCTCCAGTTAGTAAAGACGTTGCAATGATCCTCGAATCCTCCCCTCCACTCACAATAACCGAATTATTCAAAGCAGGTGTTAGGGTCAAAACAGGAGCAAAGTGCTCGCAAATCCGCCTTTTCAATGATAGCTCCTGCATATCCCAAACAATGATAGTCGTGTCTTCAGAGCCAGTCAACAAATACTGCGATTGATGTGTAGTAGCCAAGCATGAAATGGGACTGGAGTGACCCTTAAACGTGTGAACTAATTGTCCAGACATAACGTGCCAGAGTTGTGCATCACCTTGCGAAGGAACGACAACAACATGTTGACCAGAAGGTGCAGGCTCAACTAATTTTACACCTTGAGGACAGGCGAGGGCTCGAATTTGAAGAGGCAAGGGTGGTTGGAGCCAGCCATTCAAGGGAACTAGAAGCGGAGCTGTGTAGCCATCACACCAAGCCATCGCAGCCATCACCATTCTTGAAACTAGGTCGCTGTCATCTTCAGCAACCGTTCTTAACCAGCAGATCAGTTGGGCTCCCAACTGAAGAGGATCCCTCGTTAAAACATCGCTTGATTTTCTGACAGCATAGTAAACCAGCTCGAGATCTCTTTCCAGAAGGTACCTTCTTGCATGTTCAAGAACACATCGAAGGTAGCTAACTGATATCATCTGGACGCCAGCCAAAAGAAAATCAAAGGCGCAGACTGCGAGTTTCTTTAGTCTGTCAACATCTCCTGATCGAAGAAGATGGAGCCAAGCTTCTTCGACGTGGCGCAGAGTATAGGTGATGTTGTCGTGCGTCTGTGGAGCACTCTGGAAAGGGGTTTCTTTTGCTGGAGGTGAGGCAGTATCCTCTGGAGATTTTTCCTCACTTTCGTCGCTGTCCTCTGCAAAAAAAAGATTCGAGAGTTCCGCGTGACTAGATTTAGTGATTTCCTGATTGGAGAGGTATCGTTTTCGAGCTGATTCTCGAGCTAGCCAACGCCAGCTAAACATTAGACGTCCGCTCATGACTCGAACCTTTAGCCAAGGATCCAAGACTCTCCTCACCAGACACCAAGTTGCAAAGTTAAACTGTCCAGACGCCAGAGATAGTGGACTATCTTCTCCAGTTGGCATAATGAGCTCCAGGATTTCCGTTTCCGAAAGTCCATATTCCGTACAAGCTAGTAAAGATCCTATTCTGTTGGCAGCTTTTGGGCCGACAAGTCTTTCGAGAGCATCTAATGCGTTTTCGACATTTGGAATTTCTTCATTCGGTTCTGGGAGTTGTATCAAAATTTCGGTGTTTCTGAGTCTTTCCTTTTGAACTGGAGTGAGTCTTAAGGCTTCCAGAGGCACAGCGGTTGTCGCAACGAAATGTACTCCCTAAATTGAAAAAAATGAAGGAAGATTCTAGAGAAATAGTCAATAAATAATACTATATACCTAAATTAATGTGTGTATAAGCAGAGTGTAGACATTAATAAAAATTTAATTCTTTAACCTGAGGTAGATTGAGAGGA
Organism: Synergus gifuensis; assembly: GCA_904066015.1. Taxonomy (NCBI): domain Eukaryota; kingdom Metazoa; phylum Arthropoda; class Insecta; order Hymenoptera; family Cynipidae; genus Synergus; species Synergus gifuensis. The sequence goes on from CAJFCO010000419.1 coordinate 115,141, forward strand.
AGCCAAGAGAGAGCAGCAACAATGTCACATTCAAGAGGATGTAATCGGTGTAAATCATCCACTAAAATTACTAATTGTTCCTTCATAGGCTGCTCCTCTATCCTCCTCATGATTTGATTAAACCAATTGTTCAGGTACAGTGGATCGAAGGAAGCGTCGCGTGGAAGATTTCCGTCGTTGTTTCCTGATAAAAATCCTACATGTTCACAAAGAATCCTCAGCAATTCGAGGCTGTAAGCCGATCTGGGTGTCGAAGTACACAATCTCACGACTCTCAGAGTCGGCATTCCAAACCAGATTGGCGCGCTTTCGTAGACTCGAGAAAGAATTGATGATTTTCCCGAACAGCGGGGTCCTCGGATTAAAATTGGCCCATGTTTCTGGTCTCTTCCTAAAAATTAGATATTCAATATTTTAAATATATACCCATGTCCCTGCTGGAAGTAACAAGATAGAAATTGATAGAAATTTGGAGATAGAAAGAGATAAAGGGATAAAAAAGAGGTGTTTCAAAGAGATAAACGGATTGAAATGGAGATAGAAAGGGATAGAGAACTGGAGATAAAAGAGATAAAAGCGAATTGAGATTGACAAGAAGATAGAAAAGAATAGACGGGGATGGATAGAAGATAGAAAGAGATAGAGACTTGGAGATTGAAAGAGGTAGGCGTTGATATGGATTGAGATGGAGATAGGAAGAGATAGGCGGAGATAGACGAGAGTTAGAAAAGTGGAGATTCAAAGTGGGGATTGAAAGATATAAGAGCGAATTGAGATTGACATGCAGATAGAAAGGGTTGGACAAGAATAGGCTAGAAATACGAAGGAATATAGACGTGGGGATGGAAAGAGGTAGGAGCGAATTGAGATTGACAAGGATATTATAGAAAGGTATAAACAAGAATAGACGAGAAATATGATGGAATAGAGAAGTTGGGATTGAAAAAGATAGGAATGAATTGAAATTGATAAGGCGATAGAAAGGGATAGACAAGAGTAGCAGAGAGATAGGAAAGAACAAAGAAATGGAGATTGAAAGAGGTAGCAACGAAATTGTGATTGACAAGGAGATAGAAATATATAAAATGGAATAGACGAGAGATAGAAGGGGATAGAGAAATGCATATTAAAAGAAATAAAAGCGAAATGAGATTAATAAGGAGATAGAAAGGGATAGATGAGTATATACGGAGATAGAAAGAGATAGTGAAGTGGGGATGGAAAGAGATAGGCGGAGATAGACAAGAGATTCAGATAGAAAGGTATAGAAGAGAGGAGATTCAAAGACGTAAGTGTGGATGTGGATTGAAATGGAGATAGAAAGGGATAGAAAACTGGAGTTTAAAAAAGATAAAAGCGAATTGAGATTAACAAGGAGACAGAGAAGTGGGGATTGAAAGGGATAGGAGGGTAGGGTGATTGACAAGGAGATAGAAAGATATAGTGAAGTGGGGATTGAAAGAGATAGGCTTTGATATGGATTGAGATGGAGATAGAAAGAGATAAACGGAGATAGACAAAAGATAGAAAGGGATAAAAATTTGAATAGAAAGAGATAAAACTTTTCTTTCTCTTCCAAGTAACCATTTTGCATCCTCAAAATGCTCTTACTTTCTATCCACCATTGTATCCCCGTGACCAATGATATCTATCCTTTCTTATCTTTCAGTGTATCCCTGCGTCTGCTAATATCTATCTCTTCCTATCTCTCAGTCCATCTCTATGTCTGGTAATGTCTATCTCTTTCTATCCCTTAGTCTATTTATTCGCATCTCCCTTGATAGAAATGTGTATCTCTTTCTATCCCCAAGGCTACCTCTCCCTTATTAACTTATTAAACTTCATATTTTAAAAATGCATAATAATTTAATATTTTGTACATACATAAGATAAACAAGGATAAATTTGAATAGAAAAGAGTTAAATTGAAACGGAGAAGAAGAAATTAAAGAAGATAAGTTTCGAAATAGGCTGCGACAGAAATCGGGGAATTGAAACACATAGCAGTAAATTTCGATTGACAAGAAAATAGAAAGTGATAGATGAGGATAGGGGAGAGATTGAAAGGGTCAGAAAAGTGAGATTAAAAAAGATTGGATAAAATTTTGATTCATAAGATGATATAAAGGTATAGGCGATAATAGGAGAGAGATAGACAGGAATAAAGAAGTGGGGATTGAAAGAAATCAGAGCGAATTGAAATTGACAAGGAGATAGAAAGGGATAGACTAGAATAGGAAGGAATATAGATGTGGCGGTTGGAAGAAATAGACGTCGTTTTGGATTGAAATGAAGATAGAAGAGGATAGGCAAATATATACAGAAATAGTAAGAGGTAGAAAAGTAGGGATTGAAAGAGATAGGAGAGAACGGCGATTGACAAAGAGATAGACGGGGGTGGACAAAAGATGGAAAGAGATAGAGAAGTGAGGATTGAAAGAGATAGGCGTTGATGTGGTTTGAGATGGAGATAGAAAGATATAGACGGAGATGGACAAGAGATAGAAAGGAATAGAAAAGAGAAGATTCAAAGAAATAAGCGTGGATGTGGATTGAAATGGAGATCAAAAGGGATAGAGAACTGAAGATTGAAAGAGATAAAAGCGAATTAAGATTGAAAAGAAGATAGAAAGGGATAGACAGGTATATATATAGATAAAAAGAGATAGAGAAGTGGGGATTGAAAGAGACAGGCGTTGATGAGGATTGAGATGGAGATAAAAAGAGATAGGCGAAAATAGGCAAGAGATAGAAAGGGGTAGAAAAGAGGTGATTTAAAGAGATAAGAGTGAAGGTGGATTGAAATGGAGATAGAAAGAGATAGACGGAATAGGCGAAAGATAGAAAAGGATAAATATATATCTGCTGGAAGTAAAGAGCACATCTGAGTATATAAGAGTAAAAGTATATCTGAGTATAAGTATATCTGAGTATAAAGACTATAAAAGTAAAGAGTATATCTGTTGGAAGTAAAGAGATAGAAAGAGATAGAAATTAGGAGATAGGAAGATATAGAACTTTTTTATCACTTTCAAGTATCCGTTTTGCATTCCCAAAACGCTATTCCGTTCTATCCACCATTGTAACTCTGTGTCCGGTGATATCTATCTTTCTATCTCTCAGTCTATCCCTGTGCCTGGTAATATCTATCTCTTCCTATCCCTCAGTCTATCACTGGTTCCACTCCTTTAACTTTTAATCCGCTCTTCTCTATTTTATAGATGTACTTTATTTATTCATTTAAGAATAAATTGTGAGAATAAGCTGCTAAGTTCACACCTCCAATATATGTATATGTTCTCAGTTAATTACAAATAACTAATTTTTTAAAACGAAATAATTGAACCGAAATAAGATAAACAAGGATAAATATGAATAGAAAAGATTTAAATTGAAACAGAGAAAAAGACATTCAAGAAGATAAGTTTAGAAATAGGCTGGGACATAAATCAGGGGATTGAAAAACATAGCAGTAAATTTCGATTGACAAAGAAATAGAAAGAGATAGGTGAGGATAGTGGAGAGTTTGAAAGTGAAATAAATGTGGGATTAAAAGAGATTGGAGCGAATTTTGATTAATAGAAGATAGAAAGGTATAGGCGATAATAGGAGAGGGATAGGCAGGAATAAAGAAGTGGGGATTGAAAGAGATAAGCGTGAATTGAGATAGACAAGGAGGTAGACAGGGATAGATAGGTATATGCGAAGATAGAAAGAGATAGGAACGAATTGAGATAGGCATTGAGATAGAAAGAAATAGACAAATATAGAACGAGGTAGACGATTGAAAGAGAGATTGGGGATTGAAAGAGAACGGCGATCGACAAGAAGATAGAAAGGGATAGACAGGTATATACAAATATAGATAGAGATAAACGGGGATCGACAAAAAAAAGAAAGAGATAGAGACGTGGACATTGAAAGAGATAGGCGTCGATGTGGATTGAGATGGAGATAGAAAAATATAGATGGAGATAGAAAGAAATAGAGAAGTGGAGGCTGAAAGAGATAGGCGTTCATGTGGATTGAGATGGAGATACAAACAGGTAGGCGGAGATAGACAAGAGATAAAAAGGAATAGAAAAGAGGAGTTTCATAGAGATAAACGTGGATGTGGATTGAAATGGAGATAGAAAGGGATAGAGAACTGGAGATAAAAGAGATAAAAGTGAATTGAGATTGACAAGGAGATAGAAAAGAATAGACGGGAATAGACAGAAGATAGAAAGAGATAGAGGCCTGGATATTGGAAGAGATAGGCATTGATGTGGATTGAGATGGATAGGAAGAGATAGGCGGAGATAGACGAGAGTTAGAAAGGGATAGAAAAGAGGAGATTCGAAAAGGTAAGCGTGGATGTGGATTGAAATGAAGATAGAAAGAGAGAGAGAACTGGAGATTACAAGAGATAAATGCAAATTGAGATTTACAAGGAGATAGAAAGGGATAGACAGGTATATATAGAAATAGAAAGAGATAGAGGGATTGAAAGAGATAGGAGAGAATAGTGATTGACAATGAAATGGAAAGTGTTGATGTGGATTGAGATGGAGATAGGAAGAGATAGGCGGAGATAGACAAGAGATATAACATAAAGGTGTAGATTCAAAGAGATAAGCGTGAGTATGGATTGAATGGAGATAGAAAGGGATAGAGAACTGAAGATTAAAAGAAATAAAATCGAATTAAGAGTGACTACAAGATAAAAAGGGATTGACAGGTATATACAGAGATAGAAAGAGATAAGAGCGAATTGAGATAAACAAGGATGTAGAAAGTGATAGACAGAGATAGAAAGAGATAGAGTATTGAAAGAGAGATTGGGGATTGAAAGAGATAGGATAGAAAAGTGATTGATAAGGAAATAGAAAGAGATAAACGGAGATGGACAAAAGGTAGAAAGAGAAAGAGACCTGTAGATTGAAGGAGATAGGCGTTGATGTGGATTGAGATGGAGATAGGAAGAGATAGAAAGGGATAGGAAAGAGGAGATTCGAAAAGATAAACGTAAATATATACGTATATACAGAGATAGAAAGAGACAGAGAAGTGGGGATTGGAAGAGACAGGAGAGAACAGTTATTGAGAAATAAAAGCGAATTAAGATTGACAAGAAGATAGAAAGGAATAGACAGGTATATACAGAGATAGAAAGAGATAGAGAAGTGGGGATTGAAAGAGATAGGAGAGAACAGTGGTTGACAAGGAAGTAGGAAGAGATAAATGGGAATGGACAAAAGATAGAAAGAGATAGACAAGAGATAGAAAGGGATACAAAAGAGGAGATTCAAAGAGATAAACGTGGATGTGGATTGATATGGTAATAGAAGGAGATAGAGGGAATAGGCGAGAGATAGAAAGGGATAAACAATCGTTATCCCTTTCTCCTTTTTTTTCTTTCTTTCTTTTCTGAGACAGAGGGAGATATAAAGGGATAAGATTTCTCTCTCTTTACTTCCAGCAGGGATATACAACATGTATAATAATCATCAATGTGCGTGATGCACACATACCTATTATATACCCACGTATAAAATGTATAACATATTTTATTTCGAAAAAAGATAAACACCTGCTAATAATCGCTGCTTAATCCAGAGAATCGATTCATCCTTTTCTTCAGTCGGCTCTATTTCCCTGAGAAGAGCCAGATGTGCGAGACTCTCTGCATAAACTTCCTGGACCATTTTTTTTCGGCTTTTAATTTCCGGGTCTCTCTCCACGGAAGAGTTTACCAGGTCCTGAAGCCGGTCAAATACGCTTTCTCGTAGTTTTGTGAGATATAACTCATGGGAATGAGACTCTGTGTCGATACCATTCGATTTGTAGTCCACCTCAAGTCGAATCACGTTCTCCGACGGCAAAGTGGATTCCACGCGAGATTTAAGAGACGCTATTTCTGGAAATGGAATAGGAGCCCCTCCACCTCCTGACCATGTGCGAATCACTGCTATTATTCCATCGCCATTTTCATTCAAACCTATGAAAAAATATATACATCAAATAATTTCTTATGGTGGAGAGATATGTATTACATATTGTATATCGATGAAAGGTACATAAATACATGATGAATCATCTGCAGTGCTTGCAACAGGAGCTCAGCTCAGATCAGCTATTTATTTATTAGACATATACCTATGTAGTATATGGTATATTTAGCAGTCTATTTTAAAAGTACGTATGATGGCTTTATTAGCTACACTCTGTTATAAAAATATTAGCTACTTACTTAGGCCATGATCTAATTGCCGTTCGGAGGTACTTTTGAGAATCCATTTCACTTCTTCATTGTGTGGCTCTTTGGAAGCGAGAGACTTAGCAGCAGATAAAAGAGCTTCTCTGAGTCTTGGTTCTTGGCTTGATTGCCAAGCTTCCTGGGCTGTTGCCTCGCTGTTGGACATAATCAATGAGCCGAGAATGGAAATTCCGGTGAGAAAATTGCATGCGTGTATAGAAATAGAACAACGCCCCGTTAACCCTGTTGGAAGTAAAGAGATAGAAATCCTATCCCTTTATATCTCCTTCTATCTCTCGTATATCCCCGTCGATATTTTTCTATCTACATATCAATCTAACTACGATTATCTCTTTGAATTTCCTCTTTTCTATCCCTTTCTATTTCTTGTCTATCTCCGCCTATCTCTTTCTATCTCCATCTCAATCCACATCAACGTCTATCTCTTTCAATCCCCACTTCTCTATCTCTTTCTATCACTGTATATACCTCTGTGTTTCTATCTCCTTTTCAATCTCAATTCCCATTTATCTCTTTTAATCTCCAGTTCTCTATTCCTTTCTATCTCCATATCAATCCACACCACGCTTATCTCTTTGAATCTCCTCCTTTCTTCCCCTTTCTATTTCTTGTCTATCTCCGTCTATCTCTTTCAATCTCCACTTCTATATTTCTTTCCATCTTTTGTCCATCCACGTCTATCTCCTTGTAAATCCCCGTTCTCTCCTATCTGTTTCAATTCCTAATTCTCTATCTCTTTCTATCTCTGTATATATCTGTATATCCCTTTCTATATCCTTGTTAATCTCAATTCGCTTTTATCTCTTTTAATCTCCAGTTCTCTATCCCTTTCTACCTCCATTTTAATCCACATTCACGCTTATCTCTTTGAATCTCATCTATTCTATCCCTTTTTATCTCTTGTCTATCTCTGCCTATCACTTTCTATCTCCGCCTATCTTTTTTTATCTCCATCTCAATCCAGATCAACGTCTACCTCTTTCAATATCCATTTCTTTATTCTTTCCAATCTTTCGCCTATTCTTGTCTATCCCTTTCTATCTTCATTTCAATCTACATCCACGCTTATATCTTTGAATCTCCTCTTTTCTATCCCTTTCTATCTCTTTCTATCTCCTTGTCAATCACCGTACCCTCCTATCTCTCTCAATCCCCACTTCTCTATCTCTTTCTATCTCTGTACATACTAATTCGATCCCTTTCTATCTCCTTGTTAATCTCAATTCGCTTTTATCTCTTTTAATCTCCAGTTCTCTATCTCTTTCCATCTCTCGCCCATTCCATTCTACCTTTTTCTATCTGCTTCCCAATCACAATTTCGCTGCTACCTCTTTTAATCACCATTTCTTTATTCTTTCCTATCTCTTGCCTATTTTTGTCTATCCCTTTCTATCTCCTTATATAGAAAGGAATATAAAACTGGAGATTAAAAGAGATAAAAGCGAATTGAGATTGAAAAGGAGATAGAAAGTTATAGACAGGTATAGACAGAGATAGAAAGAGATAGAGAAGAGGGGATTAAAAGAGATAGGAGAGAACGGTGATTGACAAAGAGATAGAAAGAGATAGGCGGGGAAAGATGAAAGATACGAAGAGATAGAGAAGTGGAGATTGAATGAGATAGGCGTTGATGTGCATTGAGATGGAAGAAAGAGATAGACGGGGATAGACAAGAGATAAAAAGGGATAGAAAAAAGGAGATTCAAAGAGATAAGCGTGAAAGAGTGATATTTGTTTTTGTATCACAATTCCTAACACGGTCGCTAGCTCAGAGGACTTAGCGTTGCCCTGCTGGAAGTAAAGAGATAGAAATTCTATCGCTTTCTATCTCCTTGTATCTCTAAGATAAAAAGGGATAAAGATTTCTTATCCCTCTCTATCTCTCCCCTATTCCCATCTATCTCTTTCTATCTCCATATCAATTCACATCCACGCTTATGTCTTTAAATCTCCTCTTTTCTATCCCTTTCTATCTCTTGTCTATCTCCACCTATCTCTTTCTATCTCCATCTCAATCCACACCAACGCTTATATCTTTTAATCTCTTTCTATCTCCTTGTTAATCGCCGTTCTCTTCTATCTCTTTCAATCCCCATTTCTCTATCTCTTTCTATTTGTGTATATACTTATCTATCCCTTTCTACATCCTTGTATAAAAGCGAATTGAGATTACTCAATTCGCTTTTATCTCTTTTAATCTCCAGTTCTCTATCCCTTTTCATCTCTCGCCTATTCCATTCTATCTCTTTCTATCTCGTTGTCAATCACAATTTCGCTCCTACCTCTTTGAATCTCCATTTCTTTATTCTTTCCCATCTCTCGCCTATTCTTGTCTATCCCTTTCTATCTCCTTATCAACTTAAATTCATTCCTATCTATTTCAATACCCACTTCTCTATTCCTTCTTATTTCTCGTCTATTCTTCTTTATACCTTTTTATAATATGTCCTTGTCAATCTCAATTCGCTCCTATCTCATACAATTCTCACTCCTATATTCCTTTCTATGTGTCTGTAACCTAGTCTGTTCTATCTCTCACTCTATCTTCTTTTCCATGTCAATTCTCTTCTATCGCTTTCAATCCCCACATCTATATTTCTTCCTATTTCTAGTCTATTCTTGTCTATCCCTTTCTATGTTCATATCAATCTCAATTTTCTCTTATATCTGTTAATCTCCATTTATTTATTCTTGCCTATCTCTCTCCTATTCTGTCTATACCTTTCTATCTTTCAATCACCGCTTTTCTATCCCTTTAAGTCTCCCTCCTTTCCTCATCCATCTCTTTCTACCTCCTAGTCAATTTAAATTACTATACTTGTTTAAAATATGAAGATTAATAAGTTAATAAGGGAGAGATAGCTTTAGGGACAGAAAGAGTTACAAATTTGCAGTAAGGGAGATAGAATTAAGGATGGAAAGGAATACAATTTTTTTGCGAATAAATAGACTAAGAGATAGAAAGGGATAGATATTACCAGAAATAGATAGACTGAGGGATAGGAAGAGGTAGATATTACCAGACACAGGGATAGGCTGAGAGATAGAAAGAGATAAATATTACTAGAAAAAGATAGACTGAGGGATAGAAAGGAATACAAAATTTTAGCGTTGAAATAGACTGAGGGATTGAAAAAGATAGATTTTACCAGAAATAGGGATAGACTGAGAGATAGGAAGAGATATTACCAGATATCCAAGCATCCAAAATGGATGCTTGGAAGATATAGGAAAGTTCTATCTCTTTCTATCTCCAAATTTCTATCTCTTTTTATCTCTTTACTTCCAGTAGGCAAGAGCATGTGATAATTTACCATAAGAGTAAATTAGTTAAACCAATTATACATTCACAATAATAGATATTTTTAGCAAATAAGAGTTAATAAACCTTCGTCTAGATGAGACGAAGATTTATTGACTCTTATTATCCAAAAATATTTATATTATTATGAATGTATAATTGGTTTAACTAATTTGCTCTTATGGTAAAGTATCACATGCCCTTAATCGACGTTCGACACAATCAACATTTCCATTATTATTTTAATTCTTGCTAACTACAGATTAACTATAGCGTTTTACCTGTCAGCTTTTAGCCGGTAACAATGACCATTGTGCTGATAAAACTCTTCCAGATTTTCGTTGTGAGTGAGCAAAGCTCGGAAAGTTTCTTCTTTCAGTGTGATTGGCACCCAGCCCATACTATAATCCGACCCGACCAAAAGCTAGACAAAAGGATAAATCAAACAGTTGATAATCTCCATTTTCATTTCTTCTTTATAACGCAATATTTCATTTTATTTTGCTTTGATCATTTTATACAAGATTCATTTCTCCCCTACTGCTTCCCTCATTAAGTATTAAATACGTATTAGAGCTACAAAGTTTAAATATTACACGTGCAGAAATTACCACAATTAGCCCCATTTAAAATAGGGTTCTAACGAGGCCCTGATCGGCATTTTAATTTTCGATAAAAATATTTTAATATTATTGAGAACTTATGGGGCAATAATACAGAATAAGTAATATCGCATTAATACCAATTTTTTGATAATGAAACAGAGCACTGAAGAGTTTTTCACGCTGAAACCAAACATCGGGTAAAAATAGGGAAATCCCAATATTTTTCACACTTTATTATATATGAAAAAATAAAAAATGGTTATATTTGGAAAATGTAATAATATTAAATGTAATAATTTGTATATTTTTGACAAACACGGAAAAATAGATTTGTAGGAATTTTAAAAAGGTTTTCATGAAAATTATTATTAAACTAAATTTTATGATTATATTATTTTAATAATTTTCAAGAACTAGAGATTTAAAGGCATTTAAAAAAATTACAAGAGTTTTTAGTAATTTCAGTAGATTTCAAGAGGTTTAACAAATTTTAAAGAATACTAAAACATTTTTTTATTGCCAAATTACTTTACAATTTTGAAACTACTTTTTTGAATGTTTTGAAATTTCTTAAAATCACTTGAAATCTTTAGAAATCCTTTGACATTTTTGAACTTCATTAAAAATCCCTTACAATATTTACAAATATTTTAAATCTCTTGAAATATCTTTAAATTCCCTAAAATCATTTAAAATCTTCTGAAAATTCTTGAAATTCCTTAAATTCTTGGTTGTTCTTTCACAATCCTTTAAAAATTGTAAATCTCATTTAAAATCCATTGAAAAAATTAACGAAATGTGTAAATTAATTTAAAATCTTTGAGCTTCCCTGAATTCTTTAAACATTCTTTAAAATAATTTGAAATCTATAATATTTATATCGCTTTAAATTCTTCTGAAATCCTTTAGAAAATCTTGATATCTTTGTAATCTTGGAAAATATTTTAAAATCCTTTTACATTCCGTAGAATCACTTGAAATTTCTTGAAACCCTCATAAAATCCTTAAAATCACTTGAAATCTCTTAAATTTCACTAAAATCTCTTCAAGTCCTTTACGGTATCTTATAATTTTTCAATCTTTTGAAAGCTCTAGAAAATCCTCAAATTCTTTGGAAATCCTTTTAAATTCCCTAGAAATATGTAAATTCATGAAAATTATTATTAAACTACATTTTATGATTATATTATTTTAATAATTTTCAAGAACTAGAGATTTAAAGGAATTTTAAAAATTTATAATACAAGAGTGTTTAGTAATTTCAGTTTTCAAGAGGTTTAACAAATTTTAAAGAATACTAAAACATTTTTTTTGCCAAATTATTTCAAAATTTCGAAACTTTTTTGAATGCTTTGAAATTCCTTAAAAAATACATTGAAATCTTTAGAAATCCCTTGGCATGTTTTAATAACTATGAAACTTCATGAAAATTCTTTCATTTTTTTATATTCTTTTAAAATTTTTTGACATTTTTGAACTTTATTAACAATCCCTTACAATATTTACAAATATTTTTAATCTCTTGAAATATCATTATATTCCCTAAAATCATTTCAAATCTTGTGAAAATTCTTGAAAATTCTTAAATTTTTTTTTTACAATTTTTTCAAAATTTTCAATATCATTTACAATCTTTTGAAAAAATTAACAAAATATGTAAATTAATTTAAAATCTTGGAGCTCCCCTGAATTCTTTAAACATTCTTGAAGATAACTTGAAATCTATTTATATCCCCTTAAATTCTTCTGAAATGCTTTAGGAAATCTTGATAATTTTGTAATCTTGGAAAATATCTTAAAATTCTTTTAAATTCTCTAAAATAACTTGAAATTTCTTAAAACCCTCTTAAATTTCTTGAAATTACTTGAAATCTTTAGAAATCCTTTGTCATGTTTTAATAACTCTGAAATTTATTGAAAATTCTTTAATTTTTTCATAATCTTTTAAAATCTTTTGACATTTTTGAACTTCATTAAAAATCCCTTACAATATTTACAAATATTTTTAAATAATTGGAAGTCCTGAAAGTATTATGATCTTTTTTCGGAATTCCTTAAAAACTTTTTAAAATCACTTGAAATCACTCGAAATCGGTTCAAAACTTCCTATAAAACCACTTAAAATCTCTTAAAATCCTTTAGGAAATCTTGATATCTTTGTAATTTTGTAAAAACTCTTGAAATATCTTTGAAGTCCCTAAAATCATTTCAAATCTTGTGAAAATTCTTTTTTGGAAGTTCTTTTACAATTCTTAAAAAATTTTCAATATCATTTAAAATCCTTTTAAAAAATTAATAAAATGTCTAACTTAATTTAAAAACTTGGAACTATCCTGAATTCTTTAAACATTCTTTAAAATAACTTGAAATCTATTTATATCGCTTTAAATTCTTCTGAAATTCTTTAGGAAATCTTGATATCTTTGAAATCTAGGAAAATATCTTAAAATTCTCTTAAATTCCCTAGAATCACTTAAAATTTTTTGAAATTCTCTTAAATTCCTTAAAATCACTTGAAATCTTTTAAAATGCACTATAATCTCTTAAAGTCATTTACGCTATCTTATAATTTTTTTAATTTTGTGAAAGTTTAAATGCTTACATTCTTTCGAAATCCTTTTCAATTCCCTAGAATCACTTAAATTTTCTTGAAATCTCCTCAAATTCCTTAAAATCACTTGAAATCTTTTTAAAATCCTTTAAAATTCTTTAATATCATTTAAAATCCCTTTAGTTACTTAAAACAAATTTTAATATTCTAAAATCTTGAAACTCTTGTGTTTAATAATCAAATATTGTGAATAATGATTCTGCAAAATAGTTTTTTAATCCTGATGGGGTATTGACCAGTTTTTCCTAGGTGGGGTATTTACTAGGGTATTTTTTCGGTAAACTGTCAAGGCCCTGGTCAGTTTTCCTTAAGTAGGGCAATATTCTGCCTAAGAATTACAAAGTCTTGTGTGAGCCTTGCCAGTTAACCTGGTTAGGGCCACATCAGAAGTAAGAGAAACTAACCAGGACCCTGTCAGAACCCCATCAAAAATTCTTCACAGGTATATCTAGCAATTTTTCTGATTATCGTTTGATAATTTATTGAATACATATTATAGTTATTTATAAAATGTTTATCGTTCTTACCAGGAGAAAACAACCTCTGGAATGACGATGAGATGCGGTAATCTCTTCCAAAAATAATTCGGCCAATCTTGGATCTGCGTCTGGATTTCTGCTTGTTCCGTATTGCATATCAACGAGCAAAACCTGATGATGCAATATTTTTGAAAAGTATTAGTTTTATCAATAAATATTACATATTTTCAAAGAAATTTACCATTTTACTTTAAGGGGGTGAAACAGCCCTTCAAAAATAGGTTCCAAGTGTCGTTTGCATAGTTTTGTATATAAAAACCAAACTGATTTCGATCAAACCTACTGGAAAAGTTTCCTCGTGATGAAAGATAAATAACGAAATTTTCTCAAAAAAAAAAACTCATAAAGGGGTAAACCACCCCTACATAGTTTTAAAGTTGTGCGAAAAATTGTTTAATTCACAGTAAAAACTTTGAAAAAAATATATTATATACTTGAGACAAAATAAAGTTTACATGTTTAGCCAAAAATTAAAAATAATAGTGGGGTAATTACCCCTAAACACTTCTTACTTTGTGTCTGTGATAATATACACTTTCCATACACAAAAAAAATTGAAAAATTAGATTTATAACGATGGAACTGAAATAGAGTACATTCAACAATAATTAAAAAATTACCGGGGGTAAACCACCCCCTAATTGTGTATAAAATTACAAAAATAAATCTGAAATCGAGCAAAAAAAATCGAAAAAAATACGTGTTGCACACAAAAAAGAGGATCAAGGTATTTATGTATTTTTAAGAAAAATAAACAGCATTGAAGAGGGTAATTACCCCTAAAAACTTTTTATTTTGTGTCTGTGATAATATATACTTTCCATACACAAAAAAATTGGGAAATTAGTTTTAAAACGATGGTAGTGAAATAGAGTACATTCAACAATAATTAAAAAATTACCCGGGGGTAAACCACCCCCTAATTATGTATAAAATTGTAAAATGAATCTAAAATCGAGCAAAAACATTCGAAAAAATCTGCCCGCTTCGCGGGCACATTCTCATCGCGCGCTTCGCGCGCGGCTCGCTTCGCTCGCAAAAATGAGCGCGCCTACGGCGCGCGGGGGGTCGAATATAGTTCGATCGTCGCGCTTCGCGCTCCGTGTTGCGCGCTTCGCGCGCTTGTGCCCTAA
>CAJFCO010000419.1:134588-146894 GCA_904066015.1 Synergus gifuensis
TCAGGTGGTCCCAAAACGTGGACATTTGACAAAAACTGGGGGGGGGGAAATTTACACAAATCTAATACCTTCTCTGATGAGAATGTAAAAAATACGTGTTGGACACAAAAAAGAGGATGAAGGTATTTATATATTTTTAAGAAAAAACAGCATTGATAGGTGTAACTACCCTTAAAATACATTATTAACTATTATAATTAAATCTTGTGCGCATTATGTTTAAAGTTTTTTAAAGATATACTAATCTTTTTAAATATTCATGATACAAAAGCGGATATATTTCAGAAAAACTAGGTAAATTCGAAAATCCGATTGACTTTAGCTTCAGTGATTCTTGTCAAACACATTGTAACATAGAAGGTTGTACGAATATCGCTGTAATTTGAAGTTCGTGGTGTAAGAAATCATTATTTGAAGAATAAATCTTCGATATACTGTCTAAAATTCGAAAGATTGTAAATTTGATCTGAATGTATTATTTTTCTCTATAAAATATGTATACTTCTTGAAGATTTTAATTATTTTTTGTATAAAAATAGTTTAGGGGTAGTTACTCTCCTCAATGCTGTTTTTTTTCTTAAAAATACATAAATACCTTCATCCTCCTTTTAGTGTGCAACACGTATTTTTTTCGATTTTTTTTGCTCGATTTTAGATTTATATTACAATTTTAAACATAATTAGGGGGTAGTTTACCCCCGTGTAATTTTTTAATTATTGTTGAATGTACTCTATTTCAGTTCCAACGTTATAAAACTAATTTTTCAATTTTTTTGTGTATGAAAAGTATATATTATCACAGACACAAAATAAAAAGTGTTCAGGGGTAGTTACCCTCTTCAATGTTGTTTATTTTTCTTAAAAATACATAAATACCTTCATCCTCCTTTTTGTGTGCAACACGTATTTTTTTCCATTTTTTTTGCTCGATTTTAGATTTATTTTGCAATTTTATTCATAATTAGGCGGTGGTTTACCCCCGTGTAATTTTTTAATTATTGTTGAATGTACTCTATTTCACTTCCAACGTTATAAAACTAATTTACCAATTTTTTTGTGTATGGAAAGTATATACTATCACAGACACAAAGTAAGAAGTGTTTAGGGGTAGTTACCCCACTATTTTTTCTTTAATTTTTGGCTGAACATGTAAACTTTATTTTGTCTCAAGTATAAAATATATTTTTTTCAAATTTTTCACTATGAATTAAACAATTTTTAGCACAACTTTAAAAATATGTAGGGGTGGTTTACTCCATTATGATTTTTTTTTTTTTTTTTTTTTTTTTTTTTGAGAAAATTACGTTATTTATCTTTCATCACGAGGAAACTTTTCCAGTAGGTTTGATCAAAATCAATTTGGTGTTTATATACAAAAATATGCAATCGATACTTGGAACCCGTATTTTCGAGGGGCTGTTTTACCCCCTTAAAGTGTTTTTTGGCAGATAAAAAAAAATACGTGTCGCTTAGTTTTTCGAGTACCACAACATAATATGGGACGTACTTTTACAAACCGAACAGATTTGAACGAAAAATGACCGACACATTTTTGATTCAGCTAAAACTTTTTTTACGGGTTCTTTATCGAAAAAGAAAAGATACGTATTCGAAGATTTTTTTTTCTTGGAAAATAGGAAGGATTGAAAATTTGAGAATTTGCTGATTTTTTGCTTGAAGACTATTTTTTTTTAAATTCATAACTCCGGTTCTATTTGAGCTAGAGACTTTATTTTTTTTCATTTTAAAGGTAAAAGAACGAACTTTAATAAAAAAATATTTCAAAGAAAAAATATTAATAAATTCAAATTGTTATAAACAATTGAAATTTTTAAATCGATTTTTAACAATTGCCCAATAGCTGAATCAAAAATGTGTCGGTTAATTCTCTGTTCGGTTTGTAAAACAACGTCCCATATAAGGGAGAATCAAATCGTCAAGGGACACCTGGTAGACCTTCCTTGTTAGTAATAATGTATTTTTCTTATTATATATAAAAAAAAGATAAGTTCAAATATCAAGCAAACAACTCATGCTTTATATTGCTTTGATAAACAAGAGAAAATTACCTCAATTCCCATTCCATCGAACGTTGATTGCAACAACGGACCTACGACTTCCAAAAGTTGTTGTCGCTCCTCAGGAAATTCTGAAATATATATATTTTTTTATAAAATCATATGAAATATTATTAAAATAGCGTGTAATAGTTTTAAAGATAAGATTTAAAATTAAATAAAATGACAACCCTAGTAGAAATTGGTCTAGTTTTTCCTTAACACTCTTAAGTAACTAGTAGGGCTGAAATGGGGAAAAACTAGACTAGAGGAACTAGGTAGTGCCTAGTTAGAGCCTAATTAGAATTTCCTGAACAAATTTCATTGAGGAAATTCTTGACTAGTAATCAATGAAATTTCCTGATTCAATACGAGAATAGTTGTTCCTTGCCAGTATCTGGATAGAAACTAACTAGGATTTCATGCTCAGTTTTAACTCGAAAGATTCTGCTCGCAGAAAAATGAATCTGTTAAAGTTACAGATTCAGATCTGTTTGTCATTTCTGCGATTTTTACAGATAAAATCTGTTAATCTTACGGATAAAATCTGTTAATCTTACAATTCTATCTGTAAAATTTACAGAAATGCTTCTGTTAGAGTCATCTGCTAACATAGCAGAAAATCTGTTATATTTACATATAAAAATATGTTGATTTGGAGCGATATGAAAATTTGTAAATTTAACAGAGGAAATATGTAAATTTTACAGTTTCAATCTGTTGAATTTAAGGGGTTGTACTACCTTCGAGCCTGAAAAAATAGGGTCATTTGTTTCATTTTTTTTTGAGAGAAGTAAAAAACACAAAGAAATGAAAGTTTGTAGACTTATTAGAGGTATATCCAGAGTTTAAAAAAATATATTTATATATTTTTTATAACAAAATGGCGGCTCAGTATTTATGATAAAAAAAGCACTTTTTTTTGAGGACGTCCGGGGCAGGAAATCCTACGAATCTGGATAAGCACCTTGAACAAAAAACGAAATATTTTCTTAAAGTTAATAAGATTGCCTAGAGAAGTACCGAATATTTAATGAAAATATTGATTTTTGTAAAAACAGGAAGCATCTGAATTTCAAGTTCGATTTTCGTCTAAACAAACGATTTTTGTTTGTTTACCTAATAAACAATTTTCAACCGATCTTAAAAATCTTGTGTACTTCTCTAGATAATTTAGTTCTCTTTCATTTAAAACAAGTTTCATTTCAATTGGTTGAAAATTGATGAAATAGCGTTTCTTGCCGAGTTGAAAAAAAAAGTTTCGAGAAAAACGCGTTTAAAGTTTTAGTAACGAAAAAAAGGACTGTAATTTTGATATACCTTATACCAGTCGGGTGGCTTTTTGAGGCACTTTTAGGGTCCGTCACCACAAAAAACCTTCGAGTATTATTTTTGACACCCTAATAGACCTTTTTATGGAGAAAAAAAATTTTCGATTTTTTGAAAATGCGAAAGTAGTACAACCCCTTAATATTTGTGTATAACTGAGTGCATTGTGGAAAAATGTGGGGAGACACCATCTCATGAGTTAGTAACTTAGGATAATGGTTAAGGTCGTGGACTATCGTCCCATAGGTCGTGCGTTCGAATCCCGTTCGAATCGTTTGTTGTGTGCAAAATTTTATTTGTTAATATATATGTGTTCAAATTTACAAATATCGATTAATTACAAGTATATCCATATGAATAAATAAATAAGAGTTATATTTCACTTAAAAAATGGAAATAATTTTTTCCTTCTAGATTTTCTAGACAGTTCCTCACTCGATGCAGCGTTACATTCCTTACTAGTAACTGACAAGTTTCCTCGTTGGGTGCTAATCAGATGTAGGGAAAAACTGACTAGAAACTTGCACAAAACTGGAACCAATTTCTGCTAGGGAAGGTGTAATATTTTTCCTAAATTTAATAATAAAATCACGAAGGAATAAAAAAAGGATCACATCACAAAAAAGTTTATATGACACTCAAAGAGTCTAGGGTAGTTAAATGAAACCTACATCAAGGATTAACGCAGTATCTTATTTTTTACGCATGAGAAGTTCTCTCTTTTTTTTGCATCGACTTTATTGATATCGACGCCAGGCAACTCGCTCTGTCCTCGTAATATATAAACGGAGATTGGAATTTTCGCGTCGTTCTATACAATGCGAGATTTCCCTTTGCCACAAATCGGCTGAACTTTCAATTCCGTTCGTCGAACCGTTAAAATTGAGACGAAGTGGCAAAGCAATCTCTCGAAACAGCTCAAGAATGCCAAAAACCCAAGAACAAAGTTCCTAAATAAATCTAAAAGAATAAAATAACCAAATAAAGGAATAAAGGAAATTCGAGAAAACCGTCGATTCAGCATTTTCAATTACATAGAAAGAAAATTAGATTTTATTGATTTATGTAGATTCTTATTATTAAAAGCAGATCCCTACTGGAAGTAAAGAGATAGAAAGAGATATAACTTTTCTATCTCTTCCAAGTATCCATTTTGCATCCCCAAAACGCTATCTCTTCCTATCCATCAGCCTATCCCTATGTCTGGTAATATCTATCTCTTTCAATTCCTCAGACTATTTTTACGCTAAAATTTTTTATTCCTTTCTATCCCTAAAGCTATCTCTTTCAACTACAATATCTATTCCAATCTATCTCTCATTTATCCAACTCTATATTTTTCAATCTCATTGTTAATTTATCTTTCGTCTAACTACCTCTGTCTTTTTAAATCTCTTTGTCAATCGTTATAATCAATATCCTATCTCTTTTAATCCCCTTACTTTTATCCCAGCCTATCTCTCATCTATGCATGTCTATCTCTTTCAATCAATTGATTTTCAATGGGATACGGATTAATTCGGATTGAAAACTTCCTTCGGATTAGATCAGAATTGAACTATTTGGTTGGCCCTGTTGGAAGTAAAAAGATAGAAAAGGATAGAAATTTTCGGATAGAAAAGGATAGAGATTTTATATCCCTCCCAAGTGTATATTTTGCATCCATGAAACGCTATCTTTTTCAATCTTTGTGTGTATCGATCGTTTTCACTAGGCTCTATCTTTTTCTATATTTTTCTATCCTTCTCAAAAAATTTGAATCTGTTCTATCCATTTTCTCTATCTTTTTCTTTCAATCTATCTCTTCCAAAAAAATTTGAATATCTTTCTATCTCCCATTTGCAATCTTTTTCTATCCTTAGTTATAATCTTATTAATTATCAAATTTTGAACAAAATGTAAAAATACCTAAATAAATAAACCGGAGGTTCTCTCTCCCTCCCACCACTCTCTCTTATCCTATCGTATCCTATCCTATTCTATTGTATCCTATAGTATCACATCGTATTTTATCCTATCGTATCCTATCCTATTCTATCACTCTCTCTCTCCCCTCTCTCTAATATATTTAATGTAATAATAAATTATTAGCAAAAAGAACAAAAATGAATGTACAATCTTCCTCATATAGGATTTTACATTGAAATTTGAAATGCATTAAAAAATCTAGTGACAAATGTTAAAGATAATGTTAGGACACGATAGGATAAAATACAATATAATAGGATACCATAGGATAAGATAGAATAAGATACGATAGGATACAATAGGATACGATAGGATAGAATAGGATACGATAGAAGTGAAAGGGGGGGGAGAGGAAAGAGAGTATTTCCTGAACAACCTTACGGGACCCAAGCCAGCTTATTCTCCGCCATCCTGGCAGTACTAGCACACTAGTGCAAATTGGCACTATTGTTTCGAAAATCGAATTCGTTACACTGGTCATGAAAAGCTTTGTACTTCACACGTCACGAAAGAGGCAATTATCGACTCGTGCGATAATTGCCTCCTTTCGCGCCTTGTAAAGTAAATAGCTATTGTACGTAAATATTATTTTAATCCTACCGCTAATACATGTAAAACTGAAAAATGACAATGAAATAACTGAAATAAAAATAACAATGAAAAAACAAATGCTGTCCTACGCTTAGTCCACTGAGCTAACGAAGGATTTAGGAGATGTGTTGTAAAAACCAGTATCACTCATCCAAAAGAGCTCTATCCCAATCTATCCCTTGTTTATCTAACTCTATCTTTTTCAATCTCTTTGTTAAATTCATAACTTATATCTTCAATCTCATTTATTTCTCGTATATCCATCTCTATGCTTTTCAATCTCTTTCTCAGGTCAGTATAATCATTAACCTATATTGAAATGGATAGACCTGATAGTATACTTCAAAAGCGATAGAGAAGGATCGAAATTATTATACGCGAATAGATGTGGATACAAAGGTATGGATTGAAAAGGATAGACTTCCTAGTAGATTGAAAAAGGAGTAAAAAAGGATTGAGATGATTAGATTAAGGATAGACACGGATAGAAATGTAGTGATTGAAAATTATACACTTAAAATACACTTCAACAGAGATAGGAAAGGATTGAAAAGACTATACAAGGATAGAAATGGATTGAATGGTAAAGATTGAAAAGGATAGACTTGATAGTATACTTCAAGAAAGATAGTGAGGGATTGAAATTATTATACGTTGATAGATGTGGATATAAAGGTATGGATTGAAAAAGATAGACTTCCTATTAGATTGTAAAAAGGATAGAAAAGGATTGAGATGACTCGATTAAGATACACATGGATAGAAATGTAGTGATTGAAAAGAATAGGCTTGGTAATATACTTCAAGAGAGATAGAAAAAGATTAAAATGATTATATAAGGATATATATGGATAGATTAGTAGAGATTGAAAAGGATAAGCGTGTAAAAAAGATAGGTAAGAATTCAAATGATTAGACCAGGGATAGACATGAATAGTAAAGTAGGGATTGAAAAAGATAGGCGCTGCTATAGATTGAGAAAGGGATAAAAAAGAATTAGTGTGGATAGGCGGAGAATAAAGAAAGATTGGCGTGGAGAGATGGAGGATAGGAAATTATTGGCGAAAATAGACGAAGGATACAGAAAGATAGAAATAATGAGATTCAAAAAGAAAGAGATTATTGTAGATTAGAAAAGATATAGAAATATATTGGCATGGATAGGGATGGATACATTTGAATTCATTTTTTTTCTTTCTATTTCAATCCTGAAGATTGAAAAAGATTTAAATAGATAGACTTTCTATCTTTTTACTTCCAACAGGGGGATTCAAATTTCCGAATGATTGAGAAAATTTCGGATTGATTCGGAATAAATTTCAATTCGAAGCTTTCACTAGGTTATCTCTTTCTATCCTTCAGTCTATCCCTGTGTCTGGTAATGTCTATCTCTTTCTATCCTTCAGTCTATCTCTATTTCTGGTAATATCTATCTCTTTCTATCCCCCTGTCTATCTCTTTCTAGAAATATCTATCTCTTTCTATCTCTTAGTCCATTTATTCGCAAAAAATAGATTCGCAAATAAAAAGATAGATTTAGAAATAGGCTGTGACAGAAATCAGGGAATTGAAACACATATGAGTAAATGTCAATTGACGAGGAGATAGAAAAAGATGTATGAGGATAGGCGGGAGACTTAAAGGGATAAAAAAGTGGTGATTAAATGATAGAAAGGTATAGACAGAATAGGAGAGAGATTGGCAAGAATAAAATTGTGGGGATTGAAAGATGTAGGAGCAAATTGAGATTGATATGGAGATAGAAAGGGATAGACAAGAATAGGCTAGAAATAGAAAAAAGTATAGATGTTGGGATTGAAGGAGATAAAAGCGAATTGACACGGAAAAGAAGATAGGGAGAGAGATAGAACAGACTAGGATACAGATACATAGAAAGGAATATAGGAGTGAGAATTGTAAGAGATAGGAGTGAATTTAGATTGAGAAGAATATATCATAGAAAGGTATAAACAAGAATAGACGAGAAATAAGAAGAAAAGAGAAGTGGGGATTGAAAAAGATAGGGATGAATTGAAATTGATAAGGAGATAGAAAGGGATAGACAATAATAAGCGAGAAATAGGAAAGAATAAAGAAATAGGGATTGAAAGGGGTAGGAGCGAAATTGCGATTGATGAGATAGAAAGAGATAGATGGGGATGGACAAAAATAGAAAGGGATAGAGATGTGAGGATTGAAAGAGATAGGAGTTGATGTGTGTTGAGATGGAGATAGAAAGAGATAGGTGGAGAGACAAGAGATAAAAAGGGATAGAAAAGAGGAGATTCAAAAAGATAAGCGTGGAGGTGGATTGAAATGAAGATAGAAAGGGATAGAAAACTGGAGATTAAATGAGATAAAAGCGAATTGAGATAGACAAAGAGTTAGAAAGGGATAGACGGGGATAAACAAAAGATAGAAAGATATAGAAAAGTGAGGATTGAAAGAGATAGGCGTTGATGTAAATTGAGATGGAGATAGAAAGAGGTAGGCGGAGATAGACAAGAAATAGAAAGAGATAGACAAGATATAGAAAGCGATATAAAAGAGGAGATTAAAAGAGATAAGTGTGGATTTGTATTGATATGGAGATAGAAAGAGATAGACGGAGTTAGACAAGAGATAGAAAGGGATAGAAAAGAGGAAATTCAAAGAGATAAGCGTGAATTTGGATACATATGCAGATAGAAAGAGATAAAGAAGTGGAGATTGAAGGAGATAGGCGTTGATGTAGATTGAGAGGGAGATAGAAAGATATAGAGGGAGATAGGCAAGAGATCGAAAGGGATAGAAAAGAGGAGATTAAAAGAGATAAGCGTGGATTTGGATTGATATGGAGATAGAAAGAGATAGAGAAATGGGGATTGAAAGAGATAGACGGGGATAGGAGAGAGATAGAAGGAGGTATAAAGGGATAATCGGGAATGGACAAAAGATAGAAAGAGATAGAGAAGTGGAGATTGAAAGAGATAGGCTTTGATGTGTGTTGAGATGGAGATAGAAAGAGATAGACGTTGATGTTGATTGAGATGGAGATGAAAAGATATAGAGGGAGATAGGCAAGAGATATAAAGGGATAGAAAAGAGGAGACTAAAAGAGATGAGCGTGGATGTGAATTGATATGGAGATAGAAAGAGATAAATAAGTAGGGATTGAAAGAAATAGGCGTGGATGTAGATTGAGATGGAAATAGAAAGATATAGAGGGAGATTGGCAAGAGATCGAAAGGGATAGAAAAGAGGAGTTTCAAAAATATAAGCGTGGATGTGATTTAAATGAAGATAGAAAGGGATAGAGAACTGGAGATTAAAAGAGATAAAAGCGAATTGAGATTTACAAGGAGATAGAAAGGGATAGACAGGTTTATATAGAGATAGAAAGAGATAGACGGGGATGGGAGAGAGATAGAAGGAGATAGAAAGGGATAGGATTTCAATCTCTTTACTGCCAGCAGGGGAGTCCAATATTCAGTAGTCTAATTCAAATAATTACATATATTAAAAAATAAATGTGCTTTGTCTACACTGTTTTGACTTGCTTCTCAAAACTTTGCATTTGAAATGCTTGATCAATATGGAAACGCGTACATAGAACGATCCGCTTTACGCTAGCTGTGATGAATTATTGTGCTTGCTTTCAACGTAACGCGAAAGAAAAGTGGTAGTGATGTAGGTAAAGTATATAAGGGGTGAAACTTTTTAAACGCCATTATGACCAGTGACTGGTGATAATGGTTGCTTTCAGAACATAAAGGGCAAGAACAAAAAAGATGAAAATATAAATTTTTACATTTTCATCACTGTTTTTCCTTTTTCACAAATTTCATGTTTTATGTCAAATTTTCGTCAGAAGTATAATTAATTAGTTTTAAACTTTGAAAGTTTGAATATTACGAAAAATTTTTTAAAATAAAAATAAATGCGCTGCAAGATATTATATATCTTTTTCTCTCATATAATATAAAAAATTCAACATCCCATTTTCCTTTAAGTTCTCCTTTCATATGAAATGATTTTATTACCTTGGAAATATCAAATTTATATTACTTACCTCTGGCTGAGTATCAGCTTAAGCTTCATCTTTAATATCCTAGTTTTTAAAAGACTGAGTATAATAAACTGAAAAGAATCTGGGATCTGGGACTATTATTGGATTATGTAATTTAAAGTAAACGCTCTTTTACACAGAGATAAGGAAAGTAATTCCATAGATACTCGGTACTCACCCTCTCTTTCACCAGCAATGAATATCTTGATGAGACGTGGAGCTGGCAGGTGGGCAGGGGGTGGTCCACCCTTGACCACCCCTGCTATCAATTCTACCTCGAGATTCATTTTATCTTCTGAAAATTTGTGCCAACTTTTTCTCTCTATTATTTATTTTTCCCTTGTCTCTTTTATTCCACAAAAGTTTTCATGTGTCCATCTCACTTAATGTTTTTATTTTATTTTATTTTTTTTTTCAGAAGAAAATTTCAAAATCTATATGAATTTTATTTTATTATCTTTCTAGTTTACTTTTCTATTTTTTAGATGATTTAATCCTATTTCGTTTGAATTTCTTGATAGCCTCCAACAACTCTAATTTCTAATATCGACAAATACAGAATTCCTTTATGTAGAATTTCTTTTTCTTTATATCTTTATGTACTTTTGTGGTCAACAATATTAAATATATCTGCTCCTTTTCAACTGACAACAGATATTGTATATATCTTAATTCATTTATATCTAAATATTAATCTATCTCTGGCCATAAATAGCTATTTTCTATATTAATTATAGAATAAATCTAGTGATTAGGTAATTTCGTTTTTGGATTGTCTTCGCAGTTAAGCAGAATTAGTTATGGATGATTAATCCTACTACTAATTTTTTTTATTTTATTCTTATTTTCTTAATTGTCATTACTTTTAGTTCCTTTTTTGCCCTTGCTTTTTGTTATTCTTTTTTTATATAAGATCTAATTTTCCTTAGGAAAATCGGTGGTAGAATTACTTTCAAGACATGGCAGTCCTCACTGGAGGCTGAAGCGGAGACGAAGGTAAAGTTGGAGGTTTATCGTTACTTCTTTGTTGTAGCTTTTAGGAGAGTGGCACCCCTTCAGCTTATATCCAATTATAGAGCGTTATTTCATCCTTATAGCAAGTGAAGCAAATCGTCTCTGTCGTTGTATCATCATTCTTCCCTATAGGAAGTTGAGATGGACAAGATGATCACCGACTTGGTGGATTTAGACGGTAAGTCCATCGACGACGTGCTTTCCGATGATTAGGAGTCAGTTACTGAAGGACGACCTTTCTCCGTTTCTAGAGGATTCTGCTTCTTGGTGAATCGATCCCATTTTCGAGACGTGATCCTTACTCGTCTGTAACATATAAGAAAATTAAAATTAAAAAAGCAGGTTTTATTTTTTTTCCCCTTGGTTATTATCTTCTTATGTCTTCTTATGCCCCATCGTATCTCCATTGGTTTCGAATTGGTACCTACTCACGTTCTTTGTCATTTCTCTTTGTCATTTCCCTTTGCCATTTCTCTTTGACATTTCCCTTTACCATTTCCTATGCCATTTCTTTTTACCATTCCCTTTGTCATTTCCTGTTACCATTCAGCATTCCCTTTGTCATTTTCTTTTGCCACTCCCTTTACAATTCTCTTAAGCATTCTGTTAATCATTTCCCATCACCATTTAATTTACCATTCCTTTTGCCATTTTCCTTTACCATTCTCCTTTGCCATTTCTCTTTACCATTCGCTTTAACATTCCCTTTGCCATTCCCTTTGCAATTCCCTTTACCATTTTCCATTGTCATTCTCCTTTGCCATTTCCCTTTACCATTCCCCTTTACCATTCCCCTTTACCATTCTCTTTGCCATTTCCCTTTATCATTCCCTTTGCCATTTCTCTTTATCATACTCCTTGGTCATTTCCCTTTACCATTCCTTGTGCCATTTCGTTTGCCATTCCCTTTGTCATTTCCTTTTATCATTCCCTTTTTCATTTCCCTTTGTCACTCCCTTTGCCATTTCCTTAAGCATTCTTTTTATCATTTCCCTTTATCATTCCCTTTGTCATTTTTCTTTACAATTCCCCTTTGCCACTTCCCTTCTCCATTCCATTTGCCATTTTCCTTTATCAATTCCTTTGCCATTTCCCTGTGCCATTTTCCTTTTACCATTTCCCTTTATCATTTCTTTTGTCACTTTCATTTGACATTTACCTTTAACATTCCCTTTACAATTCACTTTGCCATTCCCCTTTACCAATCCTTTTGACATTTCCCCTTATCATTCCCTTTGTCATTTCCCTTCACCATTCCTTTTACCATTTCTCAGCCCGGGATACAGGGGTCAGTTTTTT
>CAJFCO010000419.1:164995-207681 GCA_904066015.1 Synergus gifuensis
TTTTTTTTTTTTTATTTATTTCCTTTTAATTATAAAGAATTTTGTGGAATATAAAAGTATTTTTCTTGAAATTCTTCAAATTCTAAGAAACTTAAGGGGTTTAAAAATATTCTAAGGAATTTCAAAATATTTTTAAAAAAGTTCAAAACACTTTAAGAATTTTTAAGAATTTTTACAAGATATCAAAGGAATTTTAAAAGAGTTTGAGGCAGTTATGAAAAGAATGTTAAAAATATTTCTAAGTAGATTTCACAATATTTTAAGACATCTCAATGAATTTCATCTAATTTTGAATGAATTCAAGGAATTTAAAGAGATTTTAAGAGATTTTAAGTGATGTTAATAAGTGATCGTAAGGAATTTTAATTTCAAAAGATTTCAAAAGATCTTAATGATCCTAAAAGATTTTAAAACATTTTAAGTGATTTTAAGCAAGGAATGATTCAAATGTGGAGAAAATCAACTGAAATACCTTAAAATTACTTGGAGTTCTTTTAAATCCTAAAAATATTCTGTAGAAATTTCATGCAATCCTTTAAAATATTTTTAAATCCCTTGAAGTTCATTAAAATCTCTTAAAATATTTTGAAATATCTGAAAAAATTTTTTGTTAACTCTTTTCAATCCCTAAAATTGATCAAAATCTTTTAGAATCCTTCAAAATTCTTTTAATTCTTTAAAGTCTTTTTATCCATTAAACTTCCGTAAAATCATTATAAATATTCTGAAATACTTGCAAAATTTTCAAAATCTGATGAAATTTCTTTAAATTAATTAAAATATTTTACAGTCTTGCAGAGTCCCTTTAAAATTCCGTTTAATATTCTATGGAATTTTTTTAACTCCTGGGCCACTCGTTATCTTTGAATTAAAGTCCTGGTCTTGTTCTGATCTTTTTCGGTTTCCGGGTCGGCACAGCCCTGATTAATTCATTTTTTAAAAAAAATTAAGATACTTGAAGAAATTTCCTGACTATAGAAAAAATTCCGTGACATTTCCAGGTTTTTCCAGGTAAAATAAAATTCCCTGACAATTCCATGTTTTCCAGGTTTTCCAGGGTGGTTAGACACCCTGTAATAAAGTAATAAAGTCCTCAAAATAAATGTGCATGATAATTATCATAAAAGTAATAGTAAATATTTTTTCCTAAAACTAGGTCATTTATCTTATATACTTACTTAGTAATCTAAAACTCTATAGAGGATTTTCTGAAGAAAAATAATGCACGATTATAAGTTAATTTAAGTGAATAATATACGATTATGTTTTTAAAATGAATTATTGACGCGGTCTGCACGAATTAATTTTGCGATAATTTATTCGATGTAAATAAATTTAATACAATAATATTAATATTTATAGTAAAGTTGGTTATTTTTATTAAATTAGAAAATTTATTTGTGGTAAATTTTATGTAAATTTTAGTATTAGTATGTTACTAATATATTAGAAGAGATCTATTTCATTTGTGGAAAAACTCAATCAAGTTATAAATTATATTCCTAATCGCAAGAATCAGTTTTTGACAGTTTTTTGGTACTTTTTTTGAAAGATGTTGGTAAATTAGAGTAAAAAAAGAAAAATTCATTTTCGTCAGATTTATAAATGTCTGATGCTTCAGCTCAACAGTATCAGTAGAAACAGTCATTTTGGTCAGACGAGTTCATGGCCAAGATACAAAAATGATAGATAGCCTTAAGGGTGTTGGACCTAAGTGTTAAGCTCAAAATTCCATTTTCCATTTTTCTCAACGAAAATTATAAATAAATATTTTCGCTCTGTAGCGCTAATCTTTTTTCAAATATAAGACTGCATTCCGAGCGAAAAAACAATTAATTTCGATACTTTTTGCACAAAACGATGAATTTAAAATCTAACTTCAAAATTGTATATTTTCATATTACTTAAAAAATATTTGCATTAGATATTTTCTCACTCTTGACGCTTAAAAAGTTCGTAAAACTGTAGTTATACTGGGAATGTCATTTCTTAATGTAATTTGAAAATTTATTCTTAATGTAATGTATAATGTACTCTTAATCTAATTTCTGATTATATATTTCATATTTTGTTTAAATTTGTAAACATTGCGTAACTCTTTGAAAATAGTAATGAGGTAGCCAGTTTTACTTTAGTGAAAATTTCGAGACATACTTCCAACCATAAGCTTTGTAACAATATAATTGATTTTTCCTCAAAATTTGTAGATTTTAGGACGAAAAGCTTAGAAAAGACGAGTTTTAGAGTATTTCATAAGGCGCCATTTGGAATTTTTCAAAATTTTGACTTTCGTACATCACGACATATGTTTCTTTGCAATAATATAGTCTTTCAATTAACACCTGAAAAGATGTGATCAAGAAACAAAGAAATAATGAGTAGAAAAAAAAATTGGCGGCCATCTTTATTTTTTTCAAAATTTTGAGTTTTTTTGGTCCTTTTAACAAAATAGAGGGGTGAGACCAAGAAGAAACGAAAAAAAGAAACCACCAAGAGTAAATAAGGACCACCCTAGTGTACAAGCAATCACACAACCAGGAAAACGAAAAGTGCCAATATGGTAAAGAGAGCCAATCAGCCAATTTGAATCTCATTTTCAACTGACATCCCTTTTGCTGAACTAACAATCAAATTATAGAGAATGATAAAGCTAGATAATGAAAATTCAATACAAAATTAATGGAATAATATTGTTCTAACCCGTGCAGAAATTTTGATGGGGTACTGACAGGGTCCTGGTCAGTTTTCCCTACCTCTAATGTGGTCCTAACCAAATTAACTGACAAGGCCCACACAAGTCTTAAGTTGTATCGCTTTGGCAGAATATTGCTCTACTTAAGGAAAACTAGCCAGGGCCTTGTCAGTTTACCCAAAAAAGGGCATATTAAATACCCCGTCTGGGGATAACTAGTCAATACCCCATTAGGATTAAAAAAATTTCCTGCGTAATCATAATTCACAATATTTGATTATTAAACTATTTAACTTTTTGAAAACAAAAATCTTATTAGAAAAAAAAGGTATTAATATAGAAAGCATAAGTGATTTTAAGAAATTTTTAAAGAATTTTACAATAGTTCAGGAGAGTTTCAAGATTTTATAATATTAAAATTTTTTTTCAAGTATTTGAAGGGATTTTTAATAATACTAGCAGACCAACAACGCGCACGATTATTAATTCAATTTCTTACAATTTCAAGTCATTAAAAAATCAATGAAATTTTGCTGATTCAAATTCAAAGAGTAGGTTTGAAACAACAATTTAACCGAGATTTTAGGGACATTTCGTTACATCACTTTTTTTTGGAGAGGTATTTCAAGAGATTTGTAAGAATTTTAATGAATTTTGACCATTTTCAAGTGATTTTTACGAAGTTCTAAAGATTTTTAGGATTTTAAAAAGATTTCGTAGAATTTTAAGGTATTTCAGGATATTTCGCGAAATTTTAACGGAATTCATGAAATTTCAAGAGAATTTTTAAAGCTAAGGAATTTTAAGGGATTGTAAATTTTTTGAAATTTTGAGGAATATTACGAGGTTTCTAAGAACTTTAAGAGATTCCAACGAATTTTAAGCGATTTCGAAGATTTTCGTGAAATTTTAAGTGATTTGAAAAGGTTTTTGAGCGTTTTAAGGGATTTTAAGGGATTTTAAATCCTGTTGTGAAGTTTCGTGGAATGTTACGATATTTCAAAAGGTTTAAAAGAATTTTAAGAGACTTTAAGGAATTTTCAATATTACAATTAAATTTGCTGGAATTTTAAAAGAAGTCAAGAGATTTTTTTAATAATTTTAAGGGATTTTCTGATTTTTAAAAGATTTTATAGAATTTTCAGGATTTCATGGAATGTAACGAGATTTCTAATAATTTTAATAGATGTTAAAGAACGTGAAGAGACTTTAAATGTTATTGTAAAATTTAAAGCATTTCAAGAAGTTTCTGATGGGAATATTAAAAGGTTTTCATGAATTTAAAAAGATTTCAAGAGATTTTTATGAGTTTTCAAATATTTTATGAGGTTTAAAGGATTTTAAAGTTTTTCAGATAATTTTATTGAGAGATTTCAAAAGAATTTCTATGCATGTATGATTTTTAGAAGAATTTGTAGAATTTAAAAGGATTTCGAAGATTGTGGTAAAATTTTAAGGGATTTTATTAGATTGTTCTAATTATTAAAAGATTTTGTAGCATTTTTAAGAATTTCATGAAATTTGATAAGATTTCTATGAATTTTAAGAGATTCTAAATGTTAAGAAATTCCAAGAGTTCTTTTTAATGAATTTTTAGAGACTTTTGTTAATTTCGACATAGATTTCAAGAGATTTGTGATTTTAATGATTTTTGTGGATTTTTAAGGGATTTCAAGAGCTTTTTGGGAGTTTTAAGGAATCTTGACGAATTTTAAGCAATTTCGAAGGTTTTCATGAAATTTTAAGTGATTTGAAAAGGTTTCTCAGCGTTTTAAGAGAATTTAAGGGATTTTAAATCTTATGAAGTTTCGAGGAATTCTAAGAGATTTCAAAGGGTTTCAGAGTATTTTAAGGAACTTTAAGAAATTGTTATAATTTTCGGGAATTTTAAAAGAAGTCAAGAGATTTAAAAGATTAAAAGATTTCAAGAGAGTTCTATGAGTTTTAGAATATTTTATGGGGTTTAAAGAATTTTAAAGTTGTCAGGTAATTTTATTGATTTCTCTAATTTTTAAAAGATTTTGTAAAATTTTTAAGAATTTCATGGAATTTGATAAGATTTCTGTAGACTTTAAGAGATTTTAAATGTTAAGAAATTTTAAGATGTTTTTAGAAATTTGTAAAGCTTTTTACAAGTTTCAACTTGGATTTCAAGACATTTATGAGGTTAATCGTTTTTATGAATTTTTGAAGGATTTCAAGAGGTTTTGGGGAGTTTTAAGAAATCTTAACGAATTTTAAAGTATTTCGAAGGTTTTTCTGAATTTTTTTTGCGCCATTAGTTTGTTTTTCTTCTTTCAACTTCAAGTCATTCAAAAGCCAATCAGGTTTGCAACAACAGTGTATGCGAGATTTTCGAGACATTTCGTGACACCACTTTTTTAAGTTACGATATTTTAAACAGTTTTTAAGAATTTTAACAAGTTTTCACAAATTTCAAAAGATTTCATGGAATTTGATAAGATTTCTATAGACTTTAAGGAAGTGTAATACTTTACCATAAGAACAAATTAGTTATACCAATTATACGTTCATAATAATAAATATTTGTAGCTAATAAATGTCAATAAACTTTCGTCTACATGACACATTACATTACATCCACGATTGATTCGTGGATCGCCTCAAAAGACGCAAAGTTTTTTCGAGATGGTATCCGACAATTGCCCGAAAGATGGCAAAAAGTAGTGGCTAGTGACGGACAGTACTTTGAATCATAAACAGGTAATCACTTTTTCAGAATAAAGCCTCGAATTTTCGAAAAAATCGGTGGAAACAAAGTTGTGCACCTAATATATGTGTTCAAAAAGTTATATGCATATAACTTCTCAAATAATCAAAATTTAATGCTGATATAAAGAATACTTAATGCTTCCTCTATGAGGAAGCAAATCATATTTGCTTACAGGAAGCAAAGTGCTGATTGAATGAGCACCAAAGTTGATACAATTTCACAGCTAGTTACCTTTCCATTTCAATCCTGAAGATTGAAAAGATTCAAATAGATAGACTTTCTATCTTTTTACTTCAAAAATGGTGTCTAACGCTTAGTCCACTGAGCTAGTGACGGATTTAGGAATTACGCGGTAAAAAGCCAATATCACTCATCCACGCTTGTCTCTTTAAATTTCCTCTTTTCTATCCCTTTTTATCTCTTGTCTATCTCCACCTATCTCTTTCTATCTCCATCTCAATGCACATCAACGCCTATCTCTTTATATTTCCATCTCAATACACAACAACGCCTATCTCTTTTTATCTCCACCTCAATACACATCAACGCCTATCTTTTTATATTTCCATCTCAATACACATCAACGCCTATTTCTTTCAATCTACACTTCTCTATCTTTTTCTATCTTTTGTATATCCTATCTATTTCAATGTCAGCTACTTCTAAAAATAGGCTGGGACAGAAATCAGGGGATTGAAACACATATCAGTAAATCTCGATTGACAAGGAAATAGAAAGAGATAGATGAAGATAGGGGAGGTATTGAAAGGGACAGAAAGGTGGATTAAAAGACATTGGAGTGAATTTTGATTGAAAAGAAGAAAGAAATGTATAGTTGATAATAGGAGAGAGATAGAAATGAATAAAGAAGTGGGGATTGACAGAGATAAGAGCGAATTGAGATTGACAAGGAGAAAGAAAGGGATAGACTAGAATAGGCGAGAAATAGGAAGGAATATAGATGTGGGTATTGAAAGAAATAGGCGTGGATGTGGATTGAAATGGAGATAGAAAGGGAGATAAAACTGAAGATTAAAAGCGAATTGAGATTGACAAGGATATAGAAAGGGATAGACATATATACACAGAGATAGAGAAGTGGGGATTGAAACAGATAGGAAAGAACGATGACTGACAAGGAGATGGAAAGAGATAGACGGGGTCGGACAAAAGATAGAAAGAGATAGAGAAGTGGGAATTGAAAGGGATAGGCGCTGATGTGGATTGATATGGAGATAGAAAGAGATAGGCGGAGATAGGCGGAGATAGACAAGAGATAGAAAGGGATAGAAATGAGGAGATTCAAAGAGAAAAGCGTGGATGTGGATGTCTACTATAACTTCTCAAATAATCAACATTTAAAGCTGATGTAAGTGAAATGAAGATTCCTATCATCGGAAATATTAATTCATTTGATTAAATAATTAATGCTTCCTCTATGAGGAAGCAAATCATATTTATTTCCAGGAAGCAAAGTGCTCATTGAATGAGCGCAAAAGTTGATACAACTTCACAGCTAGTTTTCACATATAATGATTTACTTCCATAAAATTATAAAAGGTTTTTTTTTCGGAAAATAATCTATCTATTTGCATAATAATACTCTATTTGCATGCAGACAAAAAATTATAGGGTAATAATGTTCTTCGCTTGACATGGTTTCTCTAACACTCCTTTGTTGAAATATCGCAGCTTCAGGGACGCTGAAATAATCGAGGAAGTACATTGCTATTTTGAAGTATTTAAATTATTATAAGTTGGTAGATATAAAAGACAAAAGCAAAGCTAGGTAAAGGCAGAGATACTCTTACATACATTGCCAACTTTTACATACACATTTTGACAATGAAGCACACGTATGTCATACACATTTACAACGACACGAGCCGGGTACGTACTCTCTGTTTCAGGTATTCGAGTGTTCGGTAACTGAAAATGAATCTAGGTCAAATGTGTTGGTACAATTAGTGAAATTAACCGACGCAAATTTCATTGGGCACAATGGTATCTTTGAGACTTCGATATAATGTCAGTTTTTTAGAAATTATTATACTATATTTTGAATATTAAACTGTGAAGTTACTACTTAATAATATTGGAGAAAACAATAGTGACTGTTTCACTTATTCCTAGAAAAGAATGTTAAATTTATAAAAGGAAATAGTAAAGTCACATCTCCTTGAACAACCGGAATTTTTAAAGTATTTGAAGAGATTTAAATGATATTAAAGAATTTTAAAGGATTTTTAAAAGATTTCAAGTAATTTTAAGTAATTTAAGAAGATTTCAAATCAGTGTCAAATCAATGAAAATGAGTGTCAAATGAGTGTTAAATCAATAAAATTTCAGTAGCCTATGTTCCACTGAACTAGCATGATTTTTTTTAGAATTTTCAAACCTGGCGCGGAAAAGCTGTGAGCATGCAAAACACTCAATTCGTAGGTGGTGACAAATATTTTACAGGTATTTTTGGGATTTTATTCACCGATTATATGTTATATCTTATTAGGGTGTAGTTCCGAATAGTGGTTAAGTTCGATTCATTTGGCACTACGTATACTTACGTATTTTGATGCGCTGATAACGAATATTATAGTGAAAATTGGAGCAAATTTGAATTTAACGACGAAAACCATAAAAAACCAATAAAATAATGGTTTTTTGCGTTTGTCTCAGCTAATATGTAAAATTAAAAAAATGTCTCAAACAAAATATAAATATCGATATACACATTTTTGTTTGAAACATTTTTTTTCTGTAAATGATAGATTCCGAGGAAATCAATGATAAAAAGATTACAATCGTATCTCCATTGGTTTCGATTGGTACCTACTCACGCTCTTTGTCATTTCTCTTTGTAATTTCCCTTTGCCATTTCCCTTTGCGATTTCTCTTTACCATTCCCTTTGCTATTTCCCTTTACTATTCACTTTGCCACTCCCTTTGCCATTTCATTTTGCCATTTCCCTTTGCCATTTCTCTTTACCATTCCTTTTGCCATTTCCTTTTATCATTTGCCTTTACCATTCCTTTTGCCATTTCCCTTTACTATTTCTTTTCCATTTCCCTTTGCCATTTTCCTATGTCACTCCCTCTTTGCTATTTCCCTTTGCCATTTCCCATTAACATTCCTTTTGACATTTCCCTTTACCATTTCTTTTACCATTCCCTTTGCCACTCACTTTGCCATTTTCCTTTGCGATTTCCTCTTACCATTCCCTTTGCCATTCTCTTTGCCATTTCCCTTTACTATTTCTCTTTACCATTCTTTTTGCCATTTCCTTTTGTCATTTGCCTTTACCATTCCTTTTGCCATTTCCCTTTAGCATTTCCTTTTCATTTCCCTTTACCATTCCCCTTTAAAATTCCCTTTGTCACTTTCCTTTACCATTCCCTTTATAATAATTTTCTTTTACAATAATTTCCATTTAGAATATGAAGAGCCATGATATATGGGTTTTTTTATAAATGAAAATCGATACACTCGACGTTCCCAATAGTAATTTGTTCCCAATAGTAAAAGAGTTTCGTTCTCAATAGTAAAGAGCGCAACTCGCAATAAGCACTTCGTACCACTGCTCATGCGTTGCGTTCGTTATCTGATTGGCTGCAATTCGCGCGCAGTTTAAAATACTAAAAATAGTATTTGATATGTAATACGCATGCGCAATTGATGTAAAATTTGAGGAAAGGAATTTATTTACTATTGGGAACAACTCTGGTTTGGATTTATTTACTATTGGGAACGTGGAGTGTATATTTTATTTTCTCGAAAACTATCACTCGCAGAAGAAAATGTGTGAAACAAAAAATGTGTATATCGATCAGTTATAGAAGTTTTGTTTGAGACATTTTTTTAATTTCATATATTAGCTGAGATAAACGCAAAAAATCGTTATTTTATGGGTTTTTCATGGTTTTCGTCATTAAATTCAAATTTGCGCCAATTTTCATTATGATATTCGTAATAAGCGCATCAAAATACGTAAATATACGTAGTGCCAAATGAATCGGAGGTAACCATTATTCGGAACTTTATCCTCTTTTTATGAGGGTTTCTGTAAATGACTGTAAGCTTTTGTTTCTATTTCAGGGAGTTTGTCTGTAAATTGTTGAGCAGTTTAACTTTTATTTTAAGTTTAGATTTGCCAATACAAAAAAATGACACTTTTCATGGATATGCCCATATTTTTAAATATTGAGGCAAATCATTAATGGCTTCCTCTATGAGGAAGCAAAGTGCTCAGAAAATGAGAACAAAAAAAATATAAATATAGTTAAATGGAATACCCGAGATCGAATTCACAGCTAGTTTACGATCGGATTTCACAATCGCTTAAAGCATAAATCGATAATAGTATTATTCATGTTATTATGATATACGATTTGCATAAGAATTGGCATGCTTTCCATATAACCAAAATTCTTCTCGGAAGTAATATATCACATTCATCAATTCGATGGACTGCTTTCATTGTGGCAGATAATATATATACCTACCCGAATATGTCCAACCGCACATGTCGATCAGATAATGATGGGTTGTTCAAAATAGCACCCTCAATATTCATCACTCGCTATGTATGTACATATAAAGACTAGGTCTGATTTTCATGATTACTCTGTCACATTAGAGCAATATTATATACTGTTAGAAATATATATTGAAAATTCAACCATTTTTCATTTACTGTGATTGAAAATTCAACTATTTGGTTGGAAATCCAATTACTTATGATTGAAAATTAGAGTATTTTGTTGAAAAATGAACTATATTTATTTAGAATGCATTCAGCTACGGTAATTGAATAAATTAAAACTTCAACTAAAGTAATTGAAGTTTTTTTTAACAGCGTATACACAGTGTGTCCCAAAAATAACCGAACTTTTTGGATATAGAATAAAATACACATTATATTACCTTTGAAAGTTATTATTTATTCAAAATAGGTTCCATTAGACTGAATACAACGTTTGGAACGATCAACCAACGCATGCCTAGATTTTCTTATGTCATTGATAGAAATGTTCTTCAGCACCTCTGTTCCGGCTGCTTGAATGGCTGGGATATCATCATAAAATGCTCCTTTCATCTTGGTTTTCAATTTTGGAAATAGAAAATAGTCACATGGTGATAGATCAGGTGAATACGGAGGGTGGTTGATGAGAGAAATCCGTTTTTTCATCAAAAATTCGTTCACTTTTTTGGTCTTGTGAGGTGGTGCATTATCGTGCAATAAAAACAGCTGTTTTCCTGCTGGATATTCAGGTCTAACACGACCAATTCTTTTCCTCAAACGATGTAAAACGCCTAAATAGTATTCTCCATTAACAGTTCGACCTTCTGGAACAAATTCCTTGTGGACAATACCCTTTGAATCATAAAAAGTAATCAACATTGTCTTGATTCGAGACTTCTGAAAACGCAATTTTTTTGGTTTTAGCTCGCCTTTGGTCTTCCATTCAACAGATTGACGCTTAGTTTCAGGGTCATATTTAAAGCACCATGTCTCATCACCAGTTATGATCGAATCAAGAAAGTCTGGATCGTTTTCAGCAGTTTCAACAATGTCTTTGCAATGCTCCACACGAGCGATTTTTTGGTCTTCATTTAATTCATGTGGAACAAAACGCGCACAGATCTTTCTTTTACCCAAATCTTCAGTTAAAATTCTCCAAATAGTGTTTTTACTCGTATTTAATTCCTCAGCCAACATTCTCGTAGTAAAATTTGCATCGATACCAATGATTTCACGGACTTTTTCCACAAATTCAGCACGATTACTAGCTTCTGAACGACCTGGCCTTAGGTCGTCATTTAAATTCTCACGACCATTTTTAAATCGTGTAAACCACGTATAAACTTGAGTACGACTCATACAATCATCACTATAAACTTTTTTCATCAATTCGTATGTCTCAGCGAATTTTTTTTCAAGTTTAACACAAAATTTTATATTTGCTCTTTGTTCCATTTTTGTTTTGTAACATTAGCACACTTTTTCTTGTATTGAAATGGCTATAACTTTAACATCTGTCATCCGATTTAAATGAAGTTAGGTGCGTTTGAAAGAGGATGAATGTATCTTTTTTATGCTGTAAGTTTTTAATAGATGGCGCTGCATGTTGTATGATATAAATATAAAGTTCGGTTATTTTTGGGACACACTGTGTAGTTGATTAACACAGTAAACTCCAGTTCATCAATTTGATCTCGAAATTGGATCAAAATGATGTGCAACGCTTTGATATCTATTTCAGGTTTTTTTCATTGATCCGACAATTGGGATCAAAATGATCCGATTTTGGAGATCCATTACCTACCGAAACTACTAACTTCAGAGGGTACGCGGACTCTGAATTAGTAACCTTAGTAACTGTGATATTTAGCAATCGGACTTGGGGTAAGTGCAACCCTAACGAAAGCTTCGGATTGAAATTCATTCCGAATCAATCCGAAATTTTGAGAAACATTCCGGAATTTATCCGAACCAAACAGTTTCATTCCGATCTAATCCGAAGGAAAGTTTTCAATCCGAGTGAATCCGAAACTTATTTAAAAGCAATCCGAACCTTTAATCCGAATGAATCCACCAATCCGAATTAATCATAATTAATCCAAACTTTGATGAAGTTTACCTAATATGAAATATTTGAGGTTATATTTGGTTTTTTTTAGCGGCACTGGATATTTCTCCACAAAAAACATTAAATATTGATGAAGTTCACCTCATTTGAAATCTTTGAGGTTATGTTTGACTTTTTTCAACTGAAATGGATACTTCTGTACAAAAAACATCAAATATTGATGAAGTTTACCTAATTTGAAATATTTGAGGTTATGTTTGGGTTTTCTCAACGGAAATGAATATATCTTTAAAAAAAACATCAAATGTTGATGAAGAGTTCAACAAATTTAATATATTTGAGGTTATGTTTGGGTTTTCACAGCGGATATGGATATTTCTGTAGAAAAATCAGCAAATAATGTTAAAGGCTATCTACTTAGAAATATTTAATGTTTTTTGTAGAGAAATATTCATTTCTGCTGTGAAAACACAAACATAACCTCAAATATTTGAAATTTGTTGAACTTCATGAATATTTGATGTTTTTTGTATAGAAATATCCATTTCTGTTGAGAAAACACAAAAATAACCTCAAATATTTCGAATTAGGTGAACTTCAACTATATTTGATGTTTTTTGTAGAGAACTATTCATTTCCCTTAAAAAAACACAAACATAACCTCAAATATTTCAAATTAGGTGAACTTCATCAATATTTGATTTTTTTTGTATAGAAATATCCAGAAAAATCGGATAAATTCCGATTCATATAGAGTGTTCGGATTTATTCGGATTGACCGGATTAATTCTGATTGATTCGTATTGCCCGGAATCATTCAGATTGAAAGTTCAGATTAATTCTGATGATGCGAATGAAGTTGTACACATATTATTGATTTGATCTGCAAAAATGGATCATTTTGGTCTCAATTTAATGACTTTAATATTGTGCTACATCAGTATATTTTGTCTACTAAATCGAATTTCGTATATTTATTATTATTATTCCGCAACCCATCATGTCAACGGTCTTTTCTATACTATTTTTATCATAGCATGTCGTTATTCGATCGATAGCGTATTATTCGTCCCTCCCATTTGTGAAAAAAAAGAAGGATATATGACGGACTTTCATTTGAAAAATTACTCTATTATTGGCATTTTTTGTTTCATTAATCTGTAAAGTGCTAGATAATTTACAGGCAATTCATCGTATGTCACCAATATTACGATAATAAGACAAAATGATTTTAAAAATATCCCATATTATAAATCCTATCTTAAAAAAGAAATGTTACCAATATATCGAACACATTGTTGTCGAAAACCTGATTGGTTCCTTTGGAAATTGCGCAATTTTTGTGAATGTATCGAATTTGAAAACTATCTTCAGACTATTTTCAGAATTATGAGATTTTATGGGATTATAAAGTAATTTAAAGGGATGTGACTATATATTTTGTGGAATTTTAAGTAATTTGAGAAACTTTTAAGAGATTTTTAGGAATTTACGAGATTTCATTGGATTTTTAGGAATTTCAGAAGATTTAATGAGATTTCATGTGATTTTAAGTAACTTTGTGGGATTTGATGATATTTTTATGGCTTCTAAGTAATTTTAAGGGATTTTACGAGATTTCATTGGATTGTCACGAATTTAAGAAATTTAAAGAGATTTTACGATTTTTTATTGGATATTTGTTTCAGTGATTTAATATTTTATGGACTTAACAGATTTCAAAGGATTTACGAGATTTCATTGGATTTTTAGGAATTTCAGGGGATTTCATGTGATTTTAAGGGATTTTACGAGATTTCATTGGATTGTTACGAATTTTAAGTAATTTAAAGAGATTTTACGATTTTTTATTGGATATTTTTTTCAGCGATTTAATATTTTATGGACTTAACAGATTTCAAAGGATTTACGAGATTTCATTGGATTTTTAGGAATTTCAGGAGATTTCATGTGATTTTAAGTAACTGTGTGGGATTTGATGATATTTTTGTGGATTCTAAGTAATTTTAAGGAATTTTAAGGTATTTTATGATAATTAGAAATTTTAAGGACTTTTATTTTCAGAAATTTTAAGAAATTTGTTGAGATTTATTGAACTTTCAAGTATTTTTAAGTATTTAACGAGATTTTATGGAATTTTGAATAATTTAAAGAGATTTATTGAGACTTAATGGACTTTTAAATAATTTTATAAGTAATCTCAAGTGATTTTACGAAACTTAAAGGAATTTCATAAGTTTTCATAGAATTTTAAGTAATTTTAAGGGATATAACAAAACATTGTCGAATTTTAAGGAATATCAAGGAATATGAAGTGAATTTATAAAAGTTAAAATGGAATTTCACCAGATTCTGAATTTTAATGGATTTCATGAAATTTCATGGGATTTTAAATAATTTTAAGGTTGTAGAATTTTAAAGTCAAGTAATTTTACGAAATTTAAAGGACTTTAACCAGATTTTAAAGGATGTTAAAAGGATTTTAAGATATTGTACAGGATATTAAGTAATTTAAAAGACTTTTAAGGGATGCGAGAGATTTTACGGAATTTCATGAAGTTTTAAATACTTGTAAGATATTTTACGATATATTATAAGATATTAAGTTATTTTTAAGGACTCTCACGTGGTTTTATGAAATTCTATTGGATTGTCAGAAATTTTAATGGATTTCATGACATTTCAGGGGTTTTAAATAATTTTAAGGGATCTTTTACGAGATTTTATATAGGATATTAAGTAATTTTTATAAGAATTTTGTAGGATATTAAAGGGATTTTAAAGAATCTTACGAAACTTATAGAGATTCCTGAAATTAGATAAAGAATTACAAAATTTTATATTTGAAGAATTAAAAATTCTAAATATTTTTTCTACTAGTAAAAGGTGTGCAAAAACGAAAAATTAATCGCGCAGAGTGCGCGGATCATGATTGCTAGTGTATATATAAAAAGAAGATTTTCCTTTACTGAGATTGTATCCTTAATTTTAAACAACAAAGGAAAAGTTAATTTTAATCTTATTATTAGCATACAGTCTGTCTTTCTTTGAAAAAATTATTTTAGGAATTCAAATGGAAAATGACATTTTCTGTAAAAATAAAGTGGAGAGGAAATGTACAGTTATTCCGGAAATGCAGTGAGAATTCGTAAATGAAGAAACGTGCAGATGATGGCAAATAAAAAGGGGGCCAATTCTGTGTAGTAAATAACTTATGTGCAATTAGAAGAAATGATATGCAATTAATTGTAAGAGAAATTTTATGCAAAACGAAATATATAAGAAATCGCATTGCAAATATTTTACTTTTAAAAACCATTGTCCATTTTGCAATGCTTCTT
The DNA here is from genome assembly GCA_904066015.1 of Synergus gifuensis. Lineage (NCBI taxonomy): Eukaryota > Metazoa > Arthropoda > Insecta > Hymenoptera > Cynipidae > Synergus > Synergus gifuensis. Next base: position 180,351 of record CAJFCO010000419.1, read on the forward strand.
CGAATGTTAAGGGGGGTTCGGGTTTTGCACTTTCAAAAAATCGATTTTTTAATTTTTGCATTTTCTTGTAGTACAACAACATTTCAGAAATGTTGTGTCAAAATTTCAAGTAAATCGGAGTAAAACTCTCAAAGTTATAGATCTTTGAAAAAAAATTTTTTCTTAACTTTTTTGCTTCCTCATAGAGGAAGCTTTGTAGTGGTAACAAAATCCAGTTTCCTAAAAAAGGTTTTTTTGAACATATTTCAAGGGCAATATATCTAATATGATGTCCTGAAAAATTGATGAAATTATGCATAGTTCTTCCACTATATACCTAGTTGAATTTCTTACAAAGGTTTAACAAAATAATTTATAATTTTCGTAAAATTCATTTTTTCACTATAATTTCTCAAATATTCAAAATTGAAAGCTCGTGTAAAGAAATTAAAGATTCCTTGTGTCAAGACGAATCGATTGACCTGTGTGATTAATGCATTTAACTGAAAATTAAAGAAGTTATGGTTATTTATAATTTTCGTAAAATTCATTTTTTCATTATAACTTCTCAAATATTCAAAATTGAAAGCTGATGTATCGAAAATAAAGATTCCTTTCATCGATACGAAACGATTGGTCTATAATATTATTTCATTTCATTGAAAAATAACAAAGTTATGGTTCTATTTAATTTTGAAAAATTAGTTTTTCAACTATAACTTCTCTAATATTCAAAATTCGAAGCTGACGTAAGAAAAATAAAGGTTCATTGCGTCGAGACGAATCGATTGACCTATAAGATTAATGCATTTCATTGAAAAATAAGAAAGTTGTGCTTTATTGAAATTTTAGAAAATGAATTTTTCGAGTATAACTTCTCAAATAATAAAAATTTAATGCTGATGTAAAGAATACTTAATGCTTCCTCTATGAGGAAACAAATCATATTTCCTTACAGGAAGCAAAGTACTCATTGAATTAGCACAAAAGTTCACAGCTAATATATTATATTTTATAAGAGTTCAAATTGAATGTTACAAACTTGATTTAATATTTCAGATTCGGTTTTCCACCTTTTGTGAAGTGTCCAGCGGACAGATGATTTTCCCATATAAACTTCACTTCACCATTGTTGTATGAGATATCGAGAGACAAAAAACTGAAGGGGAGAATATTTCATCTTCTTCGGAAAACCAATATTCTAATACACCTTTTATTCGCACAAATAAATATCCTCATATTTTTAGATTATCGGATGGAGTTTGTGATAAATGATTAGATATAAAATATATCGCAACTAAGTATGTAGATAAATAATTAAATAGGAAATAAGATTTACCTAAAAGCTTATTTCCTAGAAATAAAAGCAATAAAATTTAGCTTACCTAAAATTCGATACAACTGACTTTACTTGTTATGCGGTATTGAAAGAAAAAGGGAGAAATACAATTATAAATGCATGGCTCCGAGGAACTACAATTATTTATTATTATATAAATCTGGAAAGTTCCACAAAATTTAAACCAAAATAAAAAATTCACAAGTTTTAAGAGTAACTTTAATATGTCGAAGTAGCACTTAAATAACAATTTCAATATTTTTATGCTCTTCTATATTAATTAAACTAAAATAAAAAATATCTAAAAATAACAAAGATACTATAGCTGTAAGGTTGTATCAACTTTTGTGCTCATTCAATGAGCACTTTTCTTCCTGGAAGCAAATATGATTTGCTTTTAAATAGAAAGAAGCATTAATTAATCAAATGTATTAATATTAGGGCATCTGAATCGTGTCAAAACAAAAAAAGTTTATTTTCTTTACATCAGCCTTAAATTTTGATTATTTGGGAAATTAAAGTTGAAAAATTAATTTGTGATAAATTACAAGTTATAACCATAACTTTCTTATTTTTCAATGAAATACATAAATCATATAGACCAATTAATTCGTCTCGACATAAAGAATCTTCATTTTCCTTATACATCAGCTTTAAATTTTTATTATTTGAGAATTTATATTCGAAAAATTCATTTTTAAAAAATTAATTAAGCATAACTTTCTTATTTTTCAATGAAATGCATTAATCATATAGGTTAATCGAATCATTTCGATCAAAGCAATTTTTCTTCTTCTGAAATCTGCTTTAAATTTTGATTATTTGAGAAGTTATATAGTGGAAAAATGAATTTTACGAAAGTTATAAAAGTAGACGAAACTTGTAAAATTAAAAAATTTGGTAAACCCTTGTATAAAATTCAACTTGGTAAATAGTGGAATAAATATGACTTTCATCTATTTATCTATACGCGTTCTAAAAATGTTGCTGGATCGTGACACACACACACACACACACACACACACACACACACACACACACACACCTTTATGATGAAACAATATATAAGTTAATACATACATTGAAGTTAAATTAATTATAAGGTAATATCTAGAGAGTAAGTATTTTCTTAAGGTAACAATTAATATATAAAATATATTATCTAACATGTGTATCTAATACTATTTATAATAAAAATTCTATTTAAAAAAATCATAATGGAATATTCAATGGATAGTTTTTGAGTCTTGGGATCATTTTGTCTTTAGAAGAGAAAAATGATGAGATAAACCCAGAATTAAATTGCGAGGTCGTCGATTGACTTTATCGATTGACTTTTACAATAATTTTAGATAAAATAATTTTTGAATGCATAATTTTAATCTAAACTCAAAGTGCATTTAAAATTTTTTTTTCTATTGAGTTGTTCAACAGAAAAAAGTTATTAAAAATTGAAGGCGGGAAAACACTTATTCAAATTGGTGTCACGTGGATGTCACGTGATTCAGAAGTTCTCATAATTATTAAAATGACGGCTTTGATGGAAACTAACCGTAGGGTGCATAGCGTAAAATGAGTTGAAAAGAGGGGAAATAGGGTGACTTTTTTACAAAAAAAAAGGGAAAAAAGGGGAAAGACTAAACATTAATTTTTACATATAAAAAAGAAGAAAAAAAAGTATTTTAAGGAAATGTTATATTGTTATTCATCTTTATATAATTATAATGTTCTATTCAGTCAATTTTATAAATCTGCACAAAGCATATTAATTATTATTATTATTTTACACGTTCCTCTTAATGCAATCGACGATTTTCATAAGTCTGTGTGAAATATAGATTTATAAAAGCTTTTTTGGTTTTTAGAACTAAAATATAATTTTATATTTTCACAACTAAACTTCATATTTAAATTCCTTTTTTAATTTTTATTATATATATTATAATATATAAACATCTTGAACTTTTAATGATTTTTTGCTCACAATTTTGGAAAACAGAGAAATATAGGTACTTTAATTTAATTTTTTTTAGACGTATAAATCAGTTTTTAAAAGATATTTTTGTTTCCCAACGTTGTGGAACTGAAAGTCTTATAAAATCCGTTATAGAGATTGCTTAATATGCTTCGTGTAGATTTAGAAAATTGACTAAAAAAACATTTTTAATTAAAAAAGGGGAAAAAGGGGAAGATTTTCGAAAATAGGGGAAAAAAGGGAAATTTCTCAAAATAAGGGGAATTCCTCTAAAAAAGGGGAAGACCCTGTAACGGCTTAACGAAACTTAAAAGATAAAGAGACTAGGCAACGCTTTTGTGTCAAATCTGATTATTTTTATTTGATAGCTTCACTTTATGTTACATATAGCTTTATGTTACAAACAAAGAAAATTTGTGCAAAAAAGTATTTTTATACCTGACAATAACATGAAATTCTATATCAACGAAGTGAAATGTAATCAAGTGAAATCTTTTGAGAATATTTACGAAGTCACAATTACTCTTAAAATACTCCAATACCATAAATATATCTACATTCGGTAAATTTCCGTTATTGGCTTTTACGAAAACCTCGTTTGGCATTTTTTAAACAATATTTTCCGACTTCTATTTCCGACGTGCACATGACCAAAACAAAATATCGGCAGAGAAAAACATATTTTTGAGAATCACGCACACATAAGCTATGATTGATCGAAAATCCGACCCCTATGAGTGGCCCTCCAATCGAAATCGTGATATAAAATTCAAATTTCAACATTAAATTAAAAATAGTAAACAATATGCAAAAAATATTTGATGGGCGTTTTTAAAATTAGAATATTATAAACTATAAGATCCATTCATTGGATAACTGATATATAACTTTGGAAACAACCCTATTGTGAGGATTTCTCGAGAATCGTTTGCCTTTAATTCAGAAGCATGAGTCTTTCGAATCTCGGAGATAAAAAAAAGGTTGCCATTTATCTAGAATCTAGACAGAAGTGTAGTGGCAAGTGTGGGGAAAAATCGACGGGATTATATCTCGATTCTGGGCTTAATGGGCGAATCAAGATACATCATGCGAGATACAAAAAGGTATGGGTATAGTCGCTGTGATGCAAGTTCGAAGGGTCTCTGTGTAATCCTATATAAGAAATAGGATTTAATTTTACTTTTACGCTGACGTGCAATCATGTCTTTGACTTTACAAATTGGTGTTGCCTCCACTGCAAGCAATTAATTTTTTTTAATCCCTATAGGTATAAACTACTTTTTAAGACAAAATATTTGATACGAATTTTTTTATTACATGTAATTCCTTCATACGAATCTAAAAAATGACTAGGTATACGAAGATATTGTCATATTATTTTTTATCAAATTATTTATTCAATAAAAAATAATTAGAAAGAAATTTGAAAAACCACGATTAAAACGAAAACTACTCATCCTATTGAAAAATGGCCAAAGGAGTACTTGTAGATCTTTCTGAGACCAATAATTATGTTTGTTATCATTTTCTTTGCAATTCGCGTTATTTGACTCAAAATTTGAATTTTCGATTTTTTAAGGAAATTCAAAAAGTTGTTATGCCAATCCTATAGGGCGTTCAAAAAGAAACATTTTTCACCTCTCGACTTTTTTTCACAGAGTGCGTTGTTTGGCTTCTAATTTAAGTTTTCTTTCATTTTTTTTGGATTTTCTAAAATGTTGTCTTTCAATTTTTTTTTAATCGAAAAAATTCAGTAGAAAAAATTGTTCGACTTTTTGAGTACTACGAACATCCGTGCATAAAATTTTTAAATTAAAAAAAGTGGTTTCAAAAATTTTTTAAATGCTCCAACTTTTTGAATTTTTATCTAGAATATTTGGCCAACGAACTTGATCTTCATTTTAGGACACTAAATGAGTATACCGAAGACCAATCCAATCGGTCAATTCTTTCAAAAGTTATCGGGCTAACAAACTAAAATCTACAGATAGACAGACAGACAGACAGATATACAGACACATTAATAAAAAAATGTTTTTCGGGTTCAGGGGGTCTCAAAACGTGAAAATTTGACAGGGGCAATCCAGAAAAATATTTCTGGAAGAGTTTTTTGAAATATCCATGGACAATACATCGACCTTTTGTATGTTTATAATATTATTATTATTATTATGTTGGATATACGTCAAAAGTTTCGGGGAGGGGGGTTTGAACCCCCTGAACCCCTCCCCCCTATATCCACCCCTCACATTTGACACAAACTGAGGGAGTCAAATTTTATACAAATCTAATACATTCTCTCTGATGAGAATGTAAAAAATTGTATTCCTTTCTATCCTTAATTCTATCTCCCCTGCTAAAAATTTGTATCTCTTTCTATCCCTAGGGCTATCTCTCTCTTATTAACTGAATAATCTTCATATTTTAAACATGCATAATATTTTTATAACTAAAATATTTTGCATATACAGAGTTCGTCATTCCTGTTGGAAGTAAAAAGATAGAAAGTCTATCTATTTGAATCATTTTCAATCTTCAGGATTGAAATAGAAAGGAAAAATGAATCCAAATTTATCCATCCCTATCGATGCCAATCTATTTCTATCTCTTTTTTAATCTACAAGAAACTCTTTCCTTTTCAATCTCAATATTTCTATCTTTCTGTATCCTTCGTCTATCTTCCCCAATAATTTCCTATCCTCCATCTATCTACGCCAATCTTTCTTTATTCTCCGCCTATCCACACTAATCCTTTTCTATCCCTTTCGTAATCTATTGCAGCGCCTATCTTTTTCAATCACCACTTTCCTATCCATGTCTATCCCTGGTTTAATCATTTGAATCTTTACCTATCTCTTTTACACCCTTATCCTTTTCAATCTCTACTAATCTATCCATATCTATCCTTGTATAGTCATTTTAATCCTTTCCTATTTCTCTTGAAGTGTATTACCAAGTCTATCCTTTTCAATCACGACCTTTCTATCCATGTTTATCCATAATCTAATCATCTCAATCCTTTTCTATCCTTTTTACAATCTACTAGCAAGCCGATCCCTTTCAATACATACCTCCATATCCACATCTATCCACATATAATAATTTAAATCCTCCTATAACTCTCTTGAAGTATACTATCAAGTCTATCAATTTCAATCTTTATCTTTCTATCTATATCTATCTTTGTTGGATCACTTTAATACTTTTTTATCTATCTCGAAATATAATACTAAAACCCCATCCTTTTCAATCCTTATTCTTCTATCCATATCTATCCTTGTCGTTATAATCACTAACCTCTCTCTTTTAATTTCCTTATTTCTTTCCTAGCTTATCTCTCATCTACGCATGTCTATCTCTTCCAATCTTTTTGTCAGTATAACCACTAACTTACATCGATACTAAGCACTTGGGAAAATTCATGCTTCTAACATTCGTAGCTTCACGTGCTCACATGGAAAAGGAGATAAAAAGAGATAGAACGGAATAGATTAGAGACAGAAAGGAATATAGAAGTGGGGATTGAAAGAGAGGAAAGAATTGAGATTAACAAAAAGATATAAAAAGATAGACGATTATAGGCAAGAGATAGAAAGGAATATAGAAGTGAGGATTGAGAGAGATGAATGATTTTGATTGAAAAGGAGATAAAAAGTTATAGACTAGAATAGGCGACAGATAGGAAGAGAAGCGGAGATTGAAAGAGATAGGAAAGAATTGCAATTGATAAGGAGATAGAAAGGGATAGACAAGAATAAGCGAGAGATAGGAAGGTAAAAAGAAATGGGGATTGAAATAGGTAGGAGCGAAATTGTGATTGATAAGGAGATAGAAAGAGATAGACAGGAATAGGCGAAAGATAGATAGAGATAGAGACGTGCGGATTGAAAGTTATAGACGTGGAGGTAAATTTAAATGGAGATAAAAAGGGATAGAGAACTGGAGGTTAAAAGAGATAAAACCGAATTGAGATTGACGAAGAGATAGAAAGGGATAGACAAGTATATACGGAGATAGAATGATGCGGATTGAAAGTGATAGACGTGAAGGTGAATTGAAATGGAGATAGAAAGGGATAGACAAGTATATACGGAGATAGAAAGGTGCGGATTGAAAGTGATAGACGTGGAGGTGAATTGAAATGGAGATAGAAAGGAATAGAGAACTGGAGGTTAAAAGAGATAAAACAGAATTGAGATTGACAAGAAGATAGAAGGGGATAGACAAGTATTAGTGATGGGATATCGATATCGAAATATCGAAAATATCAATATTCAACGTCCGATATATCGATATTTTATATCGACCATTTGCAAAATGATATATCGATATTTTATATCGATATTTATGAAACGATATATCAAAGTCAATCTCGATATTTTCCATAATATCGATATTTTTTTATTTATTTAAAATTTATTTATATCTCCCAAAATCAAAAATTTAGTTTATTAAAAATACTATTATAAATTGTAATAGTATTATATAATACTAAATTCAAAGTAGTATTAAAATAATACTATTTTAAGTATACATTTTGATACTTTAATAAAAAAAACTTGAATAAAAATGTGTTTCTAAATAATATAATCAATTATTATATTTATTTGGAAATAAAAAATATTGAAAATATGGATATTTCTATTCGATATATCGATAATATCGATATTTAGTTTCCGATACATCGATATTTAAAATATCGATATATTTTCTTCAATATCCCATTACTATCAAGTATATGTATACAGAGATAGAAAGGTGCGGATTGAAAGTGATAGACATGGAACTGAATTTAAATGGAGATAGAAAGAAATAGACAAGTATATACAAAGATATAAAGGTGGGGATTGAAATAGATAGGGGTGAAAGGTGATTGACAAGGAGATAGAAAGAAATAGACGGAGATGGATAAAAGATAGAAAGAGATAGAAAGGTTGGGATTAAAGGAGATAGGAGGGAAAGGTGATTGACAAGGAGATAGAAAGAGATAGATGGGGATGGACAAAAATAGAAAGAGATAGAGATGTGGGGATTGAAAGATATAGGAGTTGATGTGTGTTGAGATGGAGATAGAAAGAGATAGGCGGAGATAGACAAGAGATAGAAAGAGATAGGAAAGAGGAGATTCAAAGAGATAAAAGCGAATTGAGATTGACAAGGAGATAGAAAGGGATAGAAAAGTATGTACAGAGATAGAAAGGTGCGGATTGAAAGTGATAGACGTGGAGGTGAATTGAAATGTAGATAGAACGGAATAGAGAATTGGAGGTTGAAAGAGATGAAACTGAATTGAGATTGACAAGAAGATAGAAAGGGATAGACAAGTATATACACCCTGTAAAAAAGGTCAGATTGAAAAGCATTGCTTCACATTCAGAAGATTTTGTCTTGAATTCCGCTTTTCGACAACCTCGTATTGGAACTGCATCAGACCGGAAGCCAATACTTTTTAATGCGATAGTTCGTATATTACATCTAAATGTTGAATGCGTCTAAATACAAAACTGATAAATTCTACGTTCAATGCGATTTAATGCGAGACTTCGATTTTTATTCAATAGTGCTGAATGCAATTGAATGCGAAGCAGAAAATTCGTGATGACCAAGTATTGGATCGCATTCAATCGCATTCTGGAGATTTTATCTTGAATTCCGCTTTGCGACAACCTCGCATGCAAAGTGCAAAATTTTTTAATACTTTTAAATACTTTTCAATCCGACTTTTTTTGTAGGGCAGAGACAGAAAGGTTGAGATTAAAGGAGATAGGAGGCAAAGGTGATTGACAAGGAGATAGAAAGGGATAGATGAGGATGGATAAGATAGAAAGAGATAGAGAAGTGGGGATTGAAAGGAATAAGAGGGAACCGTGATTGACAAGAAGATAGAAAGAGATAAATGGGGATAGACAAAAATAGAAAGAGATAGAAACGTGGGGATTGAAAGAGATAGGCGTTGACGTGTGTTGAGATTGAGATAGAATGAGATAGGCGGAGATAGACAAGAGATCGAAAAGAGGAGATTCAAAGAAATAAAAGCGAATTGAGATTGACAAGGTGATAGAAAGGAATAGACAAGTATATACAGAGATAGAAAGGTGAGGATTGAAGGAGATAGGAGGGAAGGGTGATTGACAAGGAGATAGAAAGAGATAGAAAGAGATGGATAAACGATAGAAAGAGATAGAGAAGTGGGGATTGAAAGAGATAAGACGGAACGGTGAATGACAAGGAGATAGAAAGAGATAGAGAAGTGGAGATTGAAAGAGAAAGGTGGAGATAGACAAGAGATAGAAAGAGTAGAAAAGAGAAGATTCAAAGAGATAAAAGCGAAATGAGATTGACAAGAACATAGAAAGGGATAGACAAGTATATACAGAGATAGAAAGGTGGGGATTGAAGGAGATAGGAGGGAAAGGTGATTGACAAGGAGATAGAAAGAGATAGATGGGGATGGACAAAAATAGAAAGAGATAGAGATGTGGGGATTGAAAGATATAGGAGTTGATGTGTGTTGAAATGGAGATAGAAAGAGATAGGCGGAGATAAACATGCGATAGAAAGAGACAGAAAAGAGGATATTCAAAGAGATAAAAGCGAATTGTGATTGACAAGGAGATAGAAAGAGATAGATGGGGATGAACAAAAGATTAAGACATAGAGATGTGGGGATTGAAAGAGATAGGCGCTAAATGTGGATTGAGATGGAGATAGAAAGAGATAGGCGGAGATAGACAAGAGATAGAAAGATATAGGCGAAGACAGACAAAAGATAGAAACGGATGAAAAATAGGAGATTCAAAGAGATAAGCGTGAATATGTATTGATATAGAGATGGAAAGAGATAGACGGGGATAGGCGAGAAATAGAAAAGGATAAGCAATCTTTATCCCTTTCTATCTTAGATATTTTATACTTTAGGTATAGAAAGGGATAGGATTTCTATCTCTTTACTTCCAGAAGGAATATGAGTGCACATACCGATAACTTTCTCTTGTAATTTTTATATACTTCGATTTAATGCCTAATAAATAAAAGAAAAATCTAGAATGACGCGCGCGTGGAATAATAAATGGTCTCGAATCTCTTCCTAAGTGTTTCGAATATTATCCTGGTAATTAAATTTCAGAGAATTTCCTTCCTCTATAGCTACTGTGCTTCTTACATCCCAGTTTTCCTGACTCATATAATTGCGTTAATGAACAAATAGAAAGACGGATTATATTAAAGTTGTATTCACGATGAAGTAAATATTGTACGTAAATGTTAAATGAAGAAAATTTAGAGGAAACTTTGTAGAAAAAAATTTCTATTAAAATTCATAAAAAATATAAAAATGAATAAATATTATGAGATAAAAAAGGAAAATTTTAAACCATGTGAAAATATTTTACTTTTTAATGAACAAGATCTCTTTTAAGAAACCAATTTTAAAAATGATGATTATAAATAATCTGACACACCCGAACACACCAGGTATAAATTTCGGAAAACTTTTCAAGTTTAAAGTGTCAGCGTAAACCTCCTGAGTCTAACTTTTACGGCGGTATTTATAAGGTGAAATTAGGTTACGCATAAATTAAAAGTGGAAACAAGGGGCTAAGGTGACCTAGAATTTGGCATTTCTTCTTGGATGGTTTCTCTTAACGTTTGCAATTTTTAACAATTTTTTAAAAAATTACGTGCTTTTTTTTTCTTCAAATGATAAAAATCTGTTAATATGTTTAACTTTTTACGCGAAGCACTTTAGAAATTTCGAAAAGGTTCTTATTACGGCCCTGGTTAGTTTTTCCTTTCTCTAGTCGGGCCCTATGGGGAAAAATAATCTGCAGGGCCCTAGTAAGATCCAAAGAAAGGGCTCTAGCTCCTATGGTCCTAGCTAGGTTTCCACGAGATTTATAAATAATTATAAATATATTATGTACCATAGTCATGCACATGGAAAAATAAACTCTTTGAAGGAAAAAAGGGCTCTAATTTCTGTACAACAGCATAAATGAAATAACTGCAGAATAAAAAATTTTAATTAGTTTTTAATCATTATTATAATATTATTTAACAACAAATAATTTGATTATTAACTAATGTTTTAATTTTTCTGGGGTGCGATTCTGTAATTTCACTTTCACTTTCACCTCACTTCAAGTCGTGAATTTACAAATGCAAAATTGAAAAAAAAAAAAAAAATTGAAATTCGCTGTGAATTTTGACAAGACCTGAAGTGAGGTGAAGGTGAAAGTGAAATTACAGAATCGCACCACTGGAACAATTAAAAATTTCTTCTAATAGTTTAGCTCTTACTGAATAAAGGGTATGAGAATGTATGCTCAGAGTATAATTAAGATATACATAATTTACATATTAATTAAGAAATCTACATTTCCCATTTACGAAATTTGTATGCGAGAACTCCTGGAATTCAAATTCCATAAGCAATGATATATTACATATACATATACTAACAATTATGATCCGCGCGCGATTAATTTCTCGTTTTTGCACACCTTTTGCTAGTATACAAAATTTGCTAGTATACAAAGTTTCGTAAAATTCTTTAAAATCCCTTTAATATCCTGCAAAATGCATATTAAAATTACTTACGTAATATCCTATATAAAATCTCGTAAGATCCCTTAAAATTATTTAAAACCCCTGAAATGTTATGAAATCCATTAAAATTCCTGACAATCCAATAGAATTTCGTAAAACCCCTTGAAAGTCCTTAAAAAATAACTTAAGGGCATGTGATACTTTACCATAAGAGCAAATTAGTTAAACCAATTATACATTCATAATAATAAATATTTTTAACTAATAAGAGTCAATAAACTTTTGTCTCATGTAAACGAAGGTTTATTGACTCTTATTTGCTAAAAATATCTATTATTGTGAATGTATAATCGGTTTAACTAATTTACTCTTATGGTAAAGTATTACATGCCCTTAATATTTCATAAAATATCGTAAAGTATTTCACAAGTATTCAAAATTCCATGAAATTCCGTAAAATCCCTCGAATCCTTTAAAAGTCTTTTAAATTACTTAATATCCTGTACAATATCTCAAAATCCCTTTAACATCCTTTAAAATCTGGTAAAAGTCTTTTAAATTTCGTAAAATTACTTGATATTCATCACAGAAAAAAAAAAGTTTTGAATCAATTTATTTTTAAGCCCAAAAACTGGCTTAAATTGTAACACAAACTAGACCTTTCGGGATAGATTCACAACTTTTTTTTAGTGTGTTTAAAATTTCACAACCTATGGTTATATCCCTTAAAATTACTTAAAATACTATGAAATCTCATTAAAGCTCTTCAAATTCCTAAATATCAAATAAAATATCATAAAATTCTTTGAGTCCCTTCAAAATCCTTTAAATTACTTAATATCCCATAAAATATAGTAAAATTCCTTAAAATTATTTAAAATACCATGAAATGTCATGAAATCCATTAAAATTCCTTAAAATCCAATAGAATTTCGTAAAACCCCTTGAAAATCCTTAAAAAATAACTTAATATCTCATAAAATATCGTAAAATATGTTACAAGTATTTAAAATGCCATGAAATTCCGTAAAATCCCTCGAATCACTTAAAAGTCTTTTAAATTACTTAATATCCTGTAAAACATCTTAAAATCCCTTTAACATTCTTTAAAATTTAGTTAAAGTCCTTTAAATTTCGTAAAATTACTTTATATTCTTTAAAATTCCTCAACCTATGGTTATATCCCTTAAAATTACTTAAAATTACTCAAAATACTATGAAATCTCATTTTAAAACTCGTAAAATTCCTGAAAATCAACTAAAATTTCGTAAAATCACTTGAGTCCCTTCAAAATCCTTTAAATTACTTAATATCCCATAAAATATTGAAAATCCCTTAAAATTATTCAAAATACCATGAAATGTCATGAAATCTATTAAAATTAAGAATCTGATGAAATTTCTTTAAATTTTATAAATTCACTTCATATTCCTTGATATTCCTCAAAATTCGACAATCTTTTGTTATATCCCTTAAAATTACTTAAAATTCTATGAAAACTTATCAAATTCCTTTAAGTTTCGTAAAATCACTTGAGATTACTTAAAATTACTCAAAAGCCCATTAAGTCTCAATGAATCTCTTAAAATTATTCAAAATTACATAAAATCTCGTTAAATACTTAAAAATACTTGAAAGTTCAATGAATCTCAACAAATCTCTTAAAATTTCTGAAAATAAAAGTCCTTAAAATTTCTTATTATCGTAAAATACCTTAAAATCCCTTAAAATTACTTAGAATCCACAAAAATATCATCAAATCCCACAAACTTAGTTAAAATCACATGAAATCTCATAAATCCCTTGAAATCTGTTAAGTCCATAAAATATTAAATCACTGAAAAAAATATCCTATAAAATATCGTAAAATTCCTTAAAATTACTTAAAATTCATGACAATCCAATGAAATCTCGTAAAATCCCTTGAAAATCCTTAAAATAATTTAATATCCCCTAAAATATCTTTAAAGTATTTAAAATTCCATGAAATTCCGTAAAATCCCTTAATATTCTGTAAAACTCTTTAAAATTACTTAATATCCCATAAAATTCCCTTAACATCCTTCAAAAACTGGTGAAATTCCTTTAAATTTCATAAAATAATTTAATACTACTTGATATTCCTTGACGTTCCACAAAATTCCATCAAATTCCACAAACTATTGTTATAACCCTTAAAATTACTTATAATTCCATTAAATCTTATGAAATCCCTTGAAATTAATGAAAATCCAATGAAATGTCATAAATCCCTTGAAATCACAAAAGTCGTTAAAATAACTTAATATCCTATAAAATATCGTGAAATCTATGAAAATTACTTAAAATTTCAGGCAATTTCGTATAATCATTTGAAATTTCATAAGATTCCTCAAAATACTGTGAAATCAATTAATACTTTTAAAATCTCAATAAAATCCGAAAAACCCTTTTAAATTCCTTAACATTATATTCAAGGTTCCATGAAATCTCATTAAATCTATTAAAATATCTTAAAATCCAGTGAAATTTTGTAAAATTCCTAAAAATCTCTTAAAAGTTTCTCAAATTACTTAAAATTCCACAAAATATATAGTCACATCCCTTAAAATTACTTTATAATCCCATAAAATCTCATAATTCTGATGGTAACTGATCTGTAAATATACGAATACATATACATTTAATATATTAAAAATACGAGTATTAATACATTAAAAACTGATATAAAAAATCACATGAAAAGTTTATTACAAGTAATCTTTTTAATTTCTCGAATAATATTCACTAACCTTAGGTATATATCTTGAAATATTTTTTCGCTTCACTAATAATTTATTTTTCACATCAAAATAATTATTTTTATTACTTTAATCTATTTTCTATCTTTATATAACCTTTTTATTAGTAATCGTTTTGAGAAAGAAAATAGTCTAAAGATAGTTTTCAAATTCGATACATTCACACAAATTTGCGCAATTTCCAGAGGAATCAATCAGGTTTTCGACAACAATGTGTTTGATATATTGGTGACATCTCTTTTTTAAGATAGGATCTAATATATATATATATATATATATATATATATATATATACATATTACAATAAATAAAATTGGCAATAAAATTGATTTCATCAAATCCGCCAAAAAGCCTTTCGATTTCCTAGCAACATTCTTTTTACGCCACTATATTCCACGAGCTTTTCTCTACGACAAACTCGTACAAAAAAGGAAAGAGCAAGGGAATAGAAAATAAAGAGAAAAGAATAAAATGTTATTACACTATATATGTATAATAGCTGTAAAAAAGGATCGTTTTTCAAGTCGAAGCGAGTTTCAATTTTCTCTAGAGCTTTCGCCTGGTCACTGGTCAGTGGTCACTCTACGTTTAAAAACTTATTATCTCGTGCAGAAAAAGTACCAGTATTTTAATTTTGATATGTAAAAAAAACATGATTACAACCCAGGCTTCAATATCCATGATCCATGAATTAACAATTATACACCTAACAATAGCTGGTTTCAAACAATGTGCCACTGAAAGGTACTTTCGCAATTTATGATCAGCGTTAATTAAATTGATATACATATACATACATACTGGGATAGTGTATTAAATGTTTTATGAAATAGAGAAAAATTATGATTTACTTAATTTCATAATTTTATAATATAACGGGATTCACATGTATATGTATCATAACAATGTAAATATGAAATTTCGATTGATTATTATCATTTTGACAAATAAAATTTGTTATTTTCCGAATCTGAATTTAAAAAGAAAAAAATAAAAACTGGAAAAATCAATTTCTGTTCCTTTTTTAAACACCATAATGCAGATCACTTTATTTGTGCCTCAATTTCAAATTCTGATGTAAAATTGTCTTTAGAGCTTTTCATATCCTCTTTATATGAGTAAAATGCTTCTGAACTGTTGGAAGTCAAACTTGTTTTACCTCTTGAGAAAATTCTAATTGCAGCTTCATAATGAATAAAGAAGACTGCCTCGTTTACTGCATCCAAGAAACAAAAACTGAAGACCTCATTAAGGTAATTATACTTATGTATTACAAGGAGAATTCTGTTATTTTGTAAAATAATCTAGCTAGGAAAGGGTATCTATTATTTTCATGCTTGAGAAAGAATGAACATATATTAATTAATTAATTTATCAATTCGACATTTTTTTAAATTATGTAAGGTTTTCAGTGATATCAAGTTGAGGTTGAGATAAAATTAGAGGTCTGCGCCTAGGATAGTCTTTCAATTGACACCTCTAAATATGTGATCGATAAACAAAGAAATATTATTTATTAAAATTTATTTAAATTTTACAGCTTACAAAATTATTTATTTTTCAAATTTCCTTTAATCCTTTTGTTTATTTAGAAATTTTGGAAGCTGGAAAGGTTATTTCGAGACTTGGATACATTTTTTAGATAATTACTTTAAGTATTAATTCCTTGTAAATTTTCTCTATTTTATGTAATTTTCATCATCGAGTCGTGTATCATTATACAATTATGGATTATAAAGACTTCAATCATTATATTTGGATTCATTGAGGCTAAATATTATTTTGGAATTATGGCAATATTTGAAGATTCGCGCCCTTTACTATACATTGATGAGATGATCTGAGGATAAGGAAGATTTCTTCTAGTCACATCCCACGCGTCATTGAGCAACTTCTAAAATGCCTGTGTATTTTAAAATCTAATACAACAGACTTATTCACCTGGCGTGAAATTTGTAATTGCCGTAACGTGGAAGATTTTACATATATTCAAAGTATTATGACTGTTGATGTTCATGATTGAGTCACCTTATTCAACATGATATTTTAAATGCTTCTATTGTCGCGGGTAGCCAGGACTCACTATTAAAATTGACGATGTTCGTGATTTAGTCACCTTGTTCGTCATGCTTAATACTGGAGAAGTCATTATGAAGAATAATTAACATCTCGACTGGATTAATTGAAATGTTTCATTTATTAATTCAGAAGAATATTTGAATTTGAATCAGCATCCAAAACCATGGGAAATCGTCTAAAAGTATCCACCAATCAGAGGCCGAAATAAAACACTGTCGGTAACTAGGCGACGACGTTGCCAACGAAGCAAACATTCTCCTTCATTCCACACCTTTTCGTCACCAGCTTCCAAAAGGCTAGCATCGTTTATAATTTAGTCCTCCCTTTAAAGTTATATTATTTAGTCCCTCATAAAGATTCTTTGGCATTATCAATCTCCTGAACTTAATAATTATTTCTGGTAAGATTTCAGTTTATTTTCATTTGAGAAATTCAGATTATTTGATTTTGTGTGTGTCCTTGAATTTTATTGGAGTAGGATCATGATATATGTTTTTTTTAGTAATTTTCTTTGATCGATTGGCCAAGAAAGCCTCGATAAATTAAGATTCAATAATTAGTTGGCCAAGAAAGCCCTAATTATTTTTATTTAGATTTCGTAGTTAGTTGGCCAAGAAAGCCCTAACTATAATATTAATGATCGATGCATGTAAATTCATTTAATTAATATTTCGAACCTAATTCTGAATTTCTCAATTGGATTCTTTCTTTTTCTTTTATTGTGATATAACCATGTCTTTATTTAACTGAATTTGTACCAAGTCCGAAATAACTGACGAAAGGACATTTATTTATTTAATGATTTAATTTAAAGATTAAGCGTTTTGTATTATGGTAATGTTCCATAAATCTTCGATTTTTCAAAAGAAAGGTCATTTATTCGTTTAAGATTCGATTAAAGGTTAGGATTTCTGTAAATTTCATACATTTAGAATTTTGTTTGTTTCTTAAATCCATAGATTTGTGTAAATTTTGAATTTATAAAATGTGCTAATTTTACTCTTGAAGTAAAAAAATCAACTGCGTAATTTCCTTTGATCTCTCGAATAGTTTCTGATCAATAATGTTAAATTAATTGAGACCTGTGTAACTTGTAGATTATCGAAAATAATTAGATAATAATCTCTTTTTCTAGATTCCAAAATTTTGTAAATCAATTTGGTAATGTAATTCCGATCTATTATTCTACTGTGTGAACTTAACCCATGTGAACACTTCGAACTTCAAAATTATTTGAATAATTGTTAAATTTGATTATTAAATTTATTATTCTATTTTTGAAGTAGAAATAAATATAGATAATCTTTTCAGAATAGAATGCTCCCCTCTACCATTATCCAGAATTTGAGGCTGAGTTAGCGAACTAAGTCGGAAGAATTTAAATGTTCTTTTTTTAAGATGATTTAATTTAATTAAATTTGAGTTGAACAAAAGGTCTGGCGCCCGTCATTTTATTAAGATTAAAGAAATAAAGTCTTCCAAGATAACCGAACTAAAATAGGTAAGGTTATATAAGTAAAAAAAAGAAATTGACGGCCATCTTGAATTTTTTCAAAATTTTGAGTTTTCATTGTCATCACGTGCTTTCTAATAAATAAATCTGCCTTTTGTATAAATTTGACGAGATTTTCTTATCAATTGTGGAAATTGTAATTTTGGTTCAAATTTAGGGGACCCCCATTTTGTAAATTTTGCAAAAAAATTTTTTTCGTTTAGATGTGTTTTTTTAACATAGTCTAAAAATCATAATTGCACAGAGCCAAAGGATCCCGGCGAAATATAAAAAAATACCTGCATTTGATGTTGGACGGTACTTTTCCTCATGTTAATTGCATAAGAAACTTTGAGTGCTTTGAGGCAAATGTTAATATTAACTAATTTCGCTAAAATTTTGTGATGATTTTTTTGGTCATTATAACAAAATAGAGGGGTGAGACCAAGAAGAATCGAAAATCGAAAAATAAGGACCACCTTGGTCTCTATAGATGTGGATTTTTCAGTGTTACATGTGTTAGCGGTAGGATTAAAATAATATTTGTGTACAAAATATTGTATTTAAAATATTATTATGCATGTTCAAAATTTGATAATTAATAAGTTCATAACTAGGGATAGAAAAAGATTGCAAATGGGAGATAGAAAGATATTCAATTTTTTTTGGAAGAGATAGACTGAAAGATAGAAAAAGATAGAGAAAATTTCTGCGCATTTAAAAGGATTCAAGTGAAACAAGTTTTATTCTATTGTATAAAGAGCATTCAATGGCATTCAAGACAAAAACGGAATTGATTCGCACAGATTCGCATAGGATGGCATTAAATTTCCAATTCCTTCCAATGCTCTCCTTTTTACTGGGTTGAGATAAGTATACCCCCTCCACTGTGTTTCGGACGAACCGGAATCGGAAGTTGTTGACGTTTACGTCATTGAGTGATAAGGATTATATTCTAGGTTATAAATAATTGTGGTTAACTGTGTGCACTTTTGAAATGTTTGAAATTTAATAATGATGAGCAACATAAATCATGGTGACTTGTTGCATTTTATATTGCAACAAATGTTTCGGGAAAAGTGTTCGTTCAAAGGCTTTTCCAAAAAATGAAAAGCTTCGTGAATTATGGCGGAAAAATATTAATCGTCAAGATTGAATACCAAATACATCATCACGCGTTTGTGAGATAACATCTATAGAATATTAGAATATAAATAATATAAGTAAATATAATATAATATAATATAATATAATAATATAATATAAATAATATATAATAATATAAGCAAAATTTATTTCTAATTAACTTACATTCGACGTTCCCAATAGTAAAGAAATTCCTTTTCTCTATGGTCACATCAATTGCGCATGCGTATTGCATATCAAATACTATTTTTAGTATTTTAAACTGCGCGCGAATAGCAGCCAATCAGATGCCGAACGCAATTGGGGACATGTTACTATTGGGAACTTTACTATTGGGAACATCAAGTGTAATTAGATATGCACTTTTCGCCTGAAATATGGGAAACAGTGGGCAATGAAAACAGACTTAGGGATGATGCTATTCAAACAATATTATTTAATAAATATATGAAAATAAATATTTTTATAAGTATTATTTTATACATAAACTAATCTACAATGTTTAAATGATTTCCGATTCCGGTTCGTCTACCAATCAAAAAGATGACACACATTGTCTCAATTCTCCTTTTAGGATCTTTACTAGTGCCACTGACGGCCGCTTCGCGGCCGTCGTCGCACTACTTGCCTTTCTATATTCTTTTCTACATTCAATGCCAATGCTTTCTTAATTCTATACTTTTCGAGTTTCATACGAGATTTTCGATATTCGACTTTGTTCAATTCGAGATTTCATGCCATGACTTTTCTATAATAGGACCGTTTCTATGTTCGTTTCTAAATTCAATGCCAATTCTTTCTTAATTCGATACTTTTCGAGTTTCATGCGAGATTTTCGATATTCAACTCTGTTCAATTCAAGATTTCATGCCATGACTTTTCTATAATAGGATAATAGGAAAAGTAGCATACACTCGACTTCCGCAATAGTCACCAAATCCGAAACAGTTACCCCCGCAATATTCACCAATTTTCCCTACCTCAAATGTCACATCGATTGCGCATGCGTATTGCGTATTGTGTGGTTTGCGTTCGCAACCAATCAGATGCCGATCGCAGCGCATGTGCAGTGGTATCAAGTGGCAATTGAGAGAACAGCTGAGAACAGCTGGTGACTATTGCGGAAGGAAATTGGTGACTATTTCGAAATTGTGACTATTCAGACTATTGCGGTGATGATTATTGTGGATGTCGACTGTAGTTTACACGGAAAAAATAAGTGTTCCAAATAATGGAAAAAGTTTGCGAAATTTTAACAAAATAGCAGCTCACTTTTGGGCAGACCCCAATTTTAACAAAATTTCGTATAAATTTATCAAATAGTGGATTAGGTTTACGAATATTTGGAAAAAATTTTACGAATTATTGACATTCATTATTTGAACAGCAATTTTTCAATTTTTATTCCATAGTTTGTCACAATGTCTAAAAAAATTATCAATTTCTTAAAAACAGAATGATCCACTTTTTAAATTGATTGGAATAGAGAATTTCTCAAACACAGAAACGAAAAAGTGAACTGCTAGTCAACGAAAGAGTCTCAAAAAGTTTTACAATTTTTCACAAAGTGTTTTACGCTGAATCACTTCAGCTCTCTTCCGCGTATTTTTCGGTTGTGTTAGTGACAGAATATGGTATCCCGATTGTCTTTATTAGTATTAGTGACCATAGTATAACCACGTGACCACACAACCGACGAACTGAATACTTGAAGAAATAGTCATTCAATATAAGAATATATTAATAACGTTAGTTATTAACAAAATAGTAATAAAATACTAATAAGATTCATAAAATATTGTTAATGAAATACTGATAAAATTAGTAATTTAAAATAATTTCAAAAGAATTAGGCGAGTTTCAAGACTTTAAAGTAATTACTAAATTTTTAAAAGTTTTTCAAGGGATTTTAATTGATATTAAAGAATTTAAGGGGATTTCAAGCGATTCTAGGTGATTTTAGCGAATTTAAATTAACTTTAAGTGATTTTATGGAGTTTTAATTAATTCAAAGCGATATATAAATATATTATTCAAAGTGATATATAAATATAACTATCTTTTATATTTTCAAAAATTTCAAAATAAATTTCAAAAATCTCATCTTTGGATCGGGACCTCGAAAAATTTCGACCCATCACTGATCTGTTTCTCGCAAGTGGTGATCGGTTCATGAATTTAGTATATAAGAGCGTTTCGAATAAACAGACTCAGCGTGTAGCGTGCGTCAGCGAATAGCGTTATGTATTAGTCATAGTTATATGTAGGATATTATATGATGTGTATGTACTTGTGTTCAAAATTAGGCATTATAAGACTTGTGTATATGTTTATGTATGTATGACCTTCTCAACGTCCACACACAATTCAACACGTAAATAAAAACGTATCTATTTTTTTTTCGAATCGGCAACACTCTACGAGAATATGAATAACACTTTGTTAAAATTTCACAAACTGCTTTCGGATCTTTGATAAATAACTGTTACACTAGTTTTTTTCCTTTTTACTCAAATTTTCACAAACATTTTTCTAATGACTCGTCAATTTATCTCATATTTTAACAAAATTGCATATCAAACTTTACAAAGTTAACTCTTCCAATTTCTGACAAATTTTAGCTCTGTCCAAAAGTGAACTGCTATTTTGTTAAAATTTCGCAAACTTTTTCCATTATTTGGAACACTTATTTTTTCCGTGTACAAACTCTAGAGATGTAAAGTAAGAAGCTCAGAAATCGGCAACTTTCCAGAGTCTACAGAGGCACGGAAAATCGAACTTTTCGCAGAAGTGCTGTGAAAATTATATTATATAGGATACCCTTAACTTAATGCATTTGCCGTACGTCTCATGCACTTTAGTTGTTGGCAACCTGATTCTGGTACATACCTGCCAGTCTACATTAGAGTAGTCGGAGTAACGCAGTTACCTTGTGAAGTGAATTTCAAAATTTCGACATCGTTCCATTTTCCGCACCCTAACGCGAAATTGTCTCGGCCCTCTTCGCATGCATTTTCCATATCAAAAATGATTTTACATATATATTTTCTTTAATCATCATCACAATTGAAAATAACATATTTTAATAGTAAAAATTTAAAAAAATGAGCGCGCCTAGTGGTATTTTACACTTTTCATGTGTTATTCCTGTAATTGTGTAAAATTCCTTTATAAAGCAACAGAAATTTACAAGAAAGTCGTAAAATTGCAGTTATTTATAAGGGAAATGTAAATTTCAATAAATGTAAATAAATGTAAATATAAATAAAAACGAAATGTAAATTTACAACGGATTTTTTTACAGTGTAATTAAAATCTCACGATTAACAGCAGAGAAATTGCTTGGTTATTTGTTTTACCGAACATTCGTGAAAAATATATAAATCCACATTAATTTTTAATGCACTATTTAATATTTCATGCCGCGCTTAAATTAATTTCTAACGTACTTAATTTTTACTTTACGCTCGTTAAAGTTTCATGGACTACTCACGAATTTGTAAATTAAAAAAAAGTCGTTTCAAAAATTTTCAAAATGCTCCAATTTTTTGAATTTTTATCCATAATGGTTGGCCAACGAACTTGACCTTCATTTTAGGACACTAAAAGAGTATACCAAGGGTCAATCAAATCGGAAAATTCTTTCGAAAGTTATCGTGCCCACAAACTAAAAATCTACAGACAGACAGACAGACAGACATATTCGTAAAAACATGTTTTTCAAGTTCAGGGGGTCCCAAAACATGGACATTTGAGAAAAATTGGAGGGCTCAAATTTTACACAAATCTAATACATTCTCTGATGAATTAATTTTAATATTTTATAGGTCCTTATCGAATTTTGGAACACAACTCTACTACGATAGCAAAAATCAAAACGCTATTATTCATTCTTTTATTCAGAAAGACATATTGTGCATTTTGTTTGCATTTCCTGAAATTAAGCAAAAGCCTTCAAAGCATCTTTATGCTTGTGTTGTTGAACCAACGAGTCAATAGATAAGTTACTAAAACTTTCTATTGAATTCGCAGTGCGTTTTCATCATTGTGGGAAGTGAATAGAGAATGATTGATTTCGTTTGTCTAGACTCTATATGTAGAGTATTGTAGAATCTAGAGTAGATGATAATATACACTTTTTATTGTATAATATATATGTACAACATTTTTAAAATTCAAAATGTATATATTTATGCGATTACATATATTAAATAAATACATTTATAATCAGGAATCAATCTGACGAGTAACATACACTGAGAAAATTGTTTAATTCGGACAACAAAACTTTTTGTTGCTATAGAAGCAACAAAAATTGTTTAGTTGTGCCAACCAAATCTTGGTTCTTTCAACAAACCTTTTGTTAAACCAAGAAAATTCATTTAAACAAACAAAATCTCAGTTTTGGTTGAATTAACAAAACTTTGGTTGGTTCAACTTTTTGTTGCTTCTATAGCAACAAAAAGTTTTGTTGTCCGAACTAAACATTTTTCTCAGTGTATATGATTCTTTTCTTTTGTCACCGATGTTATATGCCGTGCAGAAATTTTGATGGGGTTCGGACAGGGTCCTGGTTACTTTTCCCTACCTCTGATGTGGCCCTAACCAGATTAAATGGCAAGGCCCACACAAGGCTTATAACGCTTTGGCAGAATATTGCCCTATTTAAGGAAAACTGACCAGGGCCTTGTCAGTTTCCCCAAAAAATGCCCTAGTAAATATCCCACCTAGGAAAAACTGGTCAATACCCCAAAAACTATTCGGCGGATTCATTATTCACAATAATTGATTATTAAACTATTTAATTTTCTAAAAACTAAAGTCGTATTATAAAAATAGGTATTAATTATACAGAAAAAATAAGTGATTTTAAGAAATTTTTAAAGAATTTCAAAATAGATTTTAAATGATATTAAAGAATTTTAAAGGATTTTTAAAAGATTTCACGCGATTTTAAGGAATTTAACCCTTGCTTGCCTCACCGGGGTGGATTACACCCCAGTCTTTTTTTTTTCTCTTAATTTAAAGTACCGAAACGTGAAGGAAATCGATTTAAATCAATATTTGTCAATAATTCGAGACGAACAAATTATCAAAGAAAATTATACAATAGTTAATTTTTTATTAAAGTTTTTATGGCTGAGGTGGCCGACTCCCCAGTAGTTTGGCAAGCGTTTTTTACTCCGTTAAGGTGTGGCAAATAAGGGTTAAGAGGGTTTCAAGAAATTTCAAGTGATTTTAGGGAATTTGAAAGGATTTATTTAAGATATTTTCTTAGATTTGAAAGATATCAAGTATTCTTAAAGGATTTCAGGAGAATTTAAAGCGATATAAATAAATTTCAAGATATTTTAAAGAATGTTTACGGAAGTCAGGGGAGTTCTAAGATTTTAAATTAATTTACACATTTTATTAATTTTTTCAAAGGATTTTAAATGATATTGACAATTTTTAAAAGATTGTAAAAGAACTTCCAAGAATTTAAGGACCTTCAAGAATTTTCACAAGGCTTGAAATTATTTTAGACAATTTCAAGATATTTCAAGAAATTTCACAAAATTTCAAATATATCAAGATTTCTTAAAGGATTTTAAGAGATTTTAAGAAATTTTAAGAAATTTTAAGCGATTCTAGTGAATTTAGAAAGAGTTTCAACAAATGAAAGGATTTTCTATACCTTTCAAAAGATTTAGAAATTCTAAAATATCGTAAAGGACTTTAAGAGATTATAGTGGATTTTAAGAGATTTCAAGTGATTTTAAGGAATTTAAGAGGGTTTTAAGAAACTTTTGTGAGTCTAGGGAATTTAAAAGGATTTTAAAATATTTTCTCAGATCTCAAAGATATCAAGATTTCCTAAAGGATTTTAAGAGATTTTAAATGGTTTTATAGGAAGTTTAAAGCGATTTCAAATGATTTCAAGTGATTTTAAAAAGTTTCTAAGGAATTCCGAAAAAAGATCATAATACTTTTAGGACGTTCAATTATTTAGAAATATTTGTAAATATTGTAAGGGATTTCTACTGAAGTTAAAAAAAGTCAAGGAATTTTAAAAGAATATGAAAAAAATTAAAGAATTTTCAAGAAACTTCAGAGTTATTAAAACGTGGCAAAGAATTTCTAAAGATTTCAAGTGATTTTAAGAAATTTAAGGAGATTTCAAGAAATTTTAAGCGATTTTAGGGAATTTAAAATGATTTCCAAAGAATGCAAGGATTTTTCAGAGCAATATTTTAAATGATTTTAGGGAATATGGTATAAAGATATTTCAAGTGATTTTACAAGATTTCAAAGATATCAAGATTTCCTAAAGGGTTTTAAGAGATTTTAAATGGTTTTATAGGAAGTTTAAAACGATTTCGAGAGATGTCAAGTGAATTTAAAAAATTTTTTAAGGAATGCCGAAAAAAAATCATAATACTTTGAGGACTTTCAATTATTCAAAAATATTTGTAAATATTGTAAGGGACTTTTAATGAAGTTCAAAAATGTCAACAGATTTTAAAAGAATATGAAAAAATTTAAGAATTTTCAAGAAATTTTAAATTTATTAAGACATGACAAAAGATTTCTAAAGATTTCAAGAGATTTTAAGGAATTTCAAAACATTCACAAAAGTTTCAAAATTTTGATGTAATTTGCCAATAAAAAAAGTTTTAGTATTCTCTAAAATTTTTGAAACCTCTTGAAATTTACTTAAGTTACCAAAAACTCTTGTAATTTTTTAAAATACCTTTAAATTTTAGTTATTAAAATTATGAACATAATATAATGATAAAATGTAGTTTAATAATAATTTCCATAAAAATCTGTTTAAAGTTCCTAGAAATATATTTTTCCATGCTTGTTAACAATATACAAATTACTAAATTTTCCAATATATATAAATATAACCATCTTTTATATTTTCATAAATAATTAAGTATGAAAAATGTTGGGATTTCCTTATTTTTACCCGATATTTGGTTTCAACGTGAAAAACTCTTCAATGCCCGCCTGTTTCATTATTAACAAATTGGTATTAATGAGATATTTCTACTGTATCATTGCCCCATAAATGTCCAATGATATTAAAATATTTTGATCGAAAATAGAAGTGCCGACTAGGGCCTCGTCAGAACCCTATTTTTAAAAAAGGCTAATTGCGGCAATTTCTGCACGGGTAGTCAAACGCAATCTGCTTGTTTCATCGACAGATAACGAGAGACAATCAGGTTAAATATTATTTCGGCTATCAGCTCCGAATCGTTGATGGCAGCTATTAATTAGGTCCCATTGTTCAATAATAGCTGTGATGATTTGACGTTGCTTCGGATTCAGAAAATGATAATGTGGAAATATGAATTTTGTAATTAAATTTTTTCAATTTGAATGAATATAAAATACAAATGAATTTAAAATTAGAAAGGCCGTGTGGCTTTCTATAAAATAAAGTCGTCCAGCTTCTTAGGACGAGGAGCGAAATCTTGCAAATTTGACTTGATGAATTGAAAAGAGGAAAATTCGTAAATAAACAATATTTATAATATATATATATATATATATATATATTTTTTTTTCCATACGTCGAATATCTGAACAAATATACACTAATGTTCTAGAAGATAAAAAATTATTTGTTGCAATTTTTAATTGCAAATCATTATCCTATTATAATTTATAAAAAGATGATGAGGTCGAAGACGAAAAAACCTAACATCTTTTCTGCGGTAATTTGATTCGTTGTCACGTAAGTATCGATAGTGCTTTTCGACAATCAACCGGTTCGCGCGCTCATTTAAATTTTGTTTCGTTAATCATAATTTTTTCACAATTAAATTAATAATTAATTAACAGTTTATTTAATAATTATAATTATAATTAACGTAAAATATATCTATGTATACACTTATGTAATAATTTTTTTAACCTTTTGCTTCCTCATAGAGGAAGCTTTGTAGTCATGACAAAATCCATTTTCTAAAAAAAGGGTTTTTTTAATAAATTTTAATTG
>CAJFCO010000419.1:217681-232605 GCA_904066015.1 Synergus gifuensis
CTGGGACTGGCCAACGCCAGAAGATTTTTCCACTAGGGTTACTATTGGGAACATTACTATTGCGAACGTCGAGTGTGATATGCAAAATTCAAAAAATATATATATATTCGAAAATATATATTTAAAAAAATATATATTATAAAAAAATATATAAAAAAAATAAAATAAAAATATATAAAAAATATATATTCGATATATCTCAAAAAATGTTTTAAACAAAAGTTGTAAATCTCATCGCAGCACACATTTTTTGTTTCAAACATCTTTTTCTGCTAGTGATAGTTTTCGAGAAAATCAAGAATATATCGATTTTCATTTGAAAAAAAAACCATAAACCATAGTTCTACACATTCTAAATGGAAATCATTGTAAAAGAAAATTATTGTCAAGAGAAATAGCAAAGGGAATGGTAAAGGAAAATGGCAAAAGGAATGGTAAAGGAAATGGTAAAGGCAAACGGCAAAAGGAATGGTAAAAGGAAATGGCAAAGAGAATGGTAAAGGGAATTGGTAAAAGGGAATAGTAAAAGGAAATGGCAAAGGGGAATAGTAAAGGGAAATGGCCAGGGGAATGGTAAAGTGAAATGGCAAAGGGGAATCGTAAAGGAAAATGTCAAAGGGAATAGTAAAGGGAAATTACAAAGGAAATGGTAAAAGGGAATGGTAAAGGTAAATGTCAAAGGGGAATAGTAAAGGGAAATTACAAAGTAAATGGCAAAAGGAATGGTAAAGGGAAATGGTAAAGGGAAATGTCAAAGGGGAATGGTAAAGAGAAATGGCAAAGGGAATGGAAAAAGGCAATTGAGCAGGGAAATGGCACAAAGAATGGTAAAGGGAAACGGTAAAAGGGAATGATAAAGGGAAATGGCAAAAGGGAAGGAAATGGAAAAAGGGAATAGTAATGGGAAATGGTAAAGGAAAATGGCAAAGGGAATGGTAAAGGAAAATGACAAAGAGAATGGTGAAAGGAAGTTGCACATGGAAATGGCACACGGAATGGTAAAGGGAAATGTCAAAGGGAATGGTAAAGGGAAATGGTAAAGGAAAATGGCAAAGGGAATTGTAAAGGGAAATGACGAAGGGAATGGTGAAAGGAAATTCCACATTGAAATGGCACAGGGAATGGTAAAGGGAAACGGTAAAAGGGAATGGTAAAGGGAATGAAAAAGGGAAAGGGCAAAGGCAATGGTAAAAGAAAATGGTAAAGGGAATGGCTCTTCACATTTAGAATGTGAAACCCATGGTTTACGGGTTTTTTAAAAATGAAAATCGATATATCTCTGATTTTCTCGGAAAATATCACTCGCAGAAAAAAATGTTTGCAACAAAAAATGTGTGTTTCGATGAGATCTACAACTTTTGCTTAAAACATTTTTTTTTTTGAATTTCGCATATTAACTGAGATAAATGCAAAAAAATGGATTTTTATTGTTTAATTTTTAATTTGCTGCAATTTTCACTATCATATTCGTAATCAGCGCGTCAAAATACATAAGTTCACGGAGCCCAAATAAAATCAGAGGTTACCGGTTTTCGGAACTGCACCCAATATTTATAATATAATAATATTATAGATTTGTAACATTTTTAAAGTGAAAATGGCCACATACGTAAATCTGGAATATATATATAATTTAAGATCCTGTAACACTAGAATCGATTCGATCGATTGGAATTAACAGAGTCAGTTAGAATTGGTTCAATAAAATTTCCCAAGCTTAACACAATCTCTTTACTAATCCAAGAACCCTAGGGATAAGAGATCCCTTCGTAAATGCAATTTTTCCCTGGTTGAGCTTTATATACATATATACATGGCAATACGTACTCTTTTCCTGTTTCTGATTTACGGACAGGGAAGTGAAGTCTCTTAAGTAAAACTCCCCCTTTCCAAACTTTCATAAAGGAAATCGTCCTTCTCATTATTCCTTTCTTATTATTTGTACCTCATTTTTCGCAATAAAAAATAAAATAATTTGTGATATATATATATGAATTAAAATAAAAAAAGCACTCAATTTAATTGAAAGATGACTTACCATACTATCGTTGAGATGATATATCGCATCAGTCACATACTAATTGTCTAAACAATGTCCTAAAACAAAACAAAATTGTAATATTTAGTGCATGATTTTTCAGTAAATTAGTATATCGAAGAAAGATTATTTAAGAAAATTTTAAATATACCGAAAATGCATATATGTAAGTATATATAATATATGTATATATTATAAATGTATGTACACTGAAACCTCGTTTAAGTTGACGGGATGCCGCTCCTTTAAGTTGACGCGTATCTCCCCACTAAGTTCTCTGCGCGCCGCCCATCTTATTGTTAGTCTTTTCGGCCCCGCGTCCCGCATAACTAACCTTATCATCTGTGTATGTGGGTTTGTAAGCGGATTTTTAAATATTACCTGACATTATTGTGATCGCGATAATTATTCGTATATTATTCAAATCCTCCTGCCAAGCCGGCTTTCTTTTTTAAATTTAGTTTTTATTCAAAATTGCGAAATTTTGAATTTCAAAATAAGATAAGGACGAAAGATAAGGGTGACAGAATGATAAAGGTGTACATAATAATGTGTAACGATGGGGACGGGGAAACATGTGTGTGGGTCGGTGTGTCAGCCAATTGCAACAGACCAACGAAGGGGCCCCTCTCGTGGTGAGTTTGTACACTGAAAAGGGGTTTCAGTGTACAACAACCGTCAACAACATATAGTCAACATAATATATGACAATAAAATTTGATAAAAGATCAGATATATAAATAACAATTTGTTTGTCTTCTGTCTTTGTATAGGTATGTAGAAGCTACAGCTTATGTATAGTTTATCATCACTTAATGTTAGGTAGCTTGAATGTTTGGATAAACTTTTAAAAGCATAGCTTTCACGAGGAAACAACTTATCTCTTCCTTTGCTTAGGTTTTGCCTTACAAATTATTATTCTGTCTTCTAACCAATGCAAACACGGAAAGCTCACTTAAACGATGAAACTTGAAACTTGGTTTTTGTAAAATCGATCCAACTTACGCGCAAACCCGACCGCATCAAAGAAAACAAATTTCCGAGCAAATTGCTAAGCAATAGTGACGGTTATGTAATGGAAAAGTTCTTACATATTAAATTTACAAAATTTTTAACTTATTTAAGATCATAATGGAATTTCATAAATGGCTCATTACAAATAAAAGGTCATTTTCACGTCCCCCTGCCAAACAACATATTTTTAGTTTTTTTTTTGTAACTTTTGTGATTATTATAGTAAAATGAAGTATTATCTACTAATATTTAAATTTATGAATGTTGAAAATCAATTTATAACTGAATGGCAGACCTAAAAGCAGGCAAAATGTCCACTAATGTTCCTGTCCCCAGGGCACTTACGATATGTTACTTGTAATCTATTTTCAATTTTTCTTCGGTTATAATATACTATACAAAATAAATTTTTTATTAAAATATAAGCCTAGTAATTTGATATTCATTCATTACTTCTACCAGATTATGATTATATTTACCCCCAAAAAAATTATCAAAAGCGTGTCCCTAATTTTGGTTTTTTAAATTTTGCCAAAAGGCGCTCATTTTTGCCTTCACGTAATATTTTGTGTGTATGTCAACACTGTTTGCTTTGCCCATGCGTCCAAAGTAAACAGCTGTTCTTAAGTAAACGAAACCACTAGATCGTTTTAATTGTGGAATTAAACGTCAGTTTTATAGCACGGCAGAGAAAAATCGAAGGTTTGTTGTGCAACGGGTGTCCACTACTGTCCAGTTTGGCAAATGGTAAGAAAATATTTAAATTGTATCATAAACGTACGATTATTTATTGTTTTTAATTCGTTTACGAATGCGATTAGGACGTCCGCCAAAAATGTATTCATGATTATAAATACTCTTATAATCATGAATCATTTTGGCGAGCATCTATAATTCATTTCTTTCGTCGCCTGGGCATTCTAACCTCACCTGTCAATAACTTTTAGAAAATATCTCTAAAGTCCTAAAAAGAATCCTGTCGCGTGGGTCTCTCTACAACATCCGCGCTTCCCGATAGTAACAAATTGTCACTCACGTTCACACGAGATCTCTTCACCGTCCGCGTTCGCTATAGGGACAGATTGTTGCTCCCACTTTAACAGTCTGTCCCCGACTGGTCCCCAGCTAAGACCTCTCTGACTTCTCTAACCATAAATAATTAAACTTTATAGGTTACGGTAAGTCTGCCAATATAATTAGTTTGTTGGGCGCCAGACCTGTTCGCTCAATCAAAAAGAACAAAATTAAAAATAAATAAAATCCATTTATCGACAATTGGCAGCACCTTAGGCTAGTCGTATTGACGTTATGGTAGAGAGGGGTGGGACGAATAAAAATAGCCAAATTATAAATATATAAATTAATAAAACGGGAAATACTAATAACAATATATGAATTTATTCAATTATAAAAAAATGGAATATAAAACAAGATAATTAATGCAAAAGAGGGTCTAAATAGGCTTAAATACAAAGAATACCAATTTATAAAAATTAGGATCTTTCGTCCTTTAATTTCTTTAAACTGGATATGGAAAAATAAAGGAACGCAATATAAATTAAATTAAAGGAATAATCACAACAAAATAGGGAAACAGAAAAATAATAAAAGGGACAGAATTTACTAGAAATAAGGGACATAAAATTCAATACTAAAAATCACAAAATAAATTAGATGATGCAATTCTGTAGAACCATTGTAAAACAATAAAATGCAATCCTAGAGAACCATCACCAAGACATAAATCAGAAAATACAATTCTTCAGAATCACCATAAAATAATATGATGCAATCCTGCAGAACAATCATTAAATAAAAAGAAAATCAATTATATGGAGCAATTCTACGGAACCACCATTAAGAGACACAAATATAAATGAATGACGAAATTCTACAGAACTGTCATTACAAGAACACATTAATTAAATAAAAGATATAATTCTACAGAATCATAAAAGGGAACATAATAATGGGCCAAAAAGGAGTCATAAATGGAGCTAAACAAAGTTAAATTCACAAAAAGGGGAACATAATATAGATTGCTAACGCAATCTAGGAAATCACAATAAAATACATAATAAAGGGCACAAAATTAAAACAAAATTACTCAATTATCGAGACAAATAAATACCTGACTAAAATAAATATAATCCAGTAAATGAGGCATCGAGAGCAAAAGGAAAGTAAGTATTGTTGCATAGGTAGAGTGTGACATAAAAATGTGGTAAAGCGGTACAAAACTGAGTTAAAGGAAAAGGCGGACAGAGTAAAGTTGGTGGAAAAGAGGGACATATTTCGTTCAGTGGTAAAGCGGTACAAAACTGAGTTGGAGGAAAAGACGGACAGAGTAAAGTTGGAGGGAAAGAGGGACATATCTCCTTCGGTGGTAAATTAAGCGGGACAAAACTGAGTTGGAGGAAAAGAGGGACATATCTCGTTCAGTGGTAAAGCAGTACTTATATTTTTAATTGTTAAAATCAATTATTTACGATACAATTGAGTCGAAAATTGAAGGAGATATGTCCCTCTTTCCCTCCAACTTTACTCTGTCCGTATTTTCCTCCAAATCAGTTTTGTACCGCTTTACCATTGAACGAAATATGTCCCACTTTTCCACCAACTTTACTCTGTCCGCCTTTTCCTCTAACTCAGTTTTATACTGCTTTACCACTAAAATGAAACGTGTATTTCTTTTGCTTCTCTGATTTTTATGTCACACTCTACCTATGCAACAATACTTACTTTCCTTTTGCTCTCGATGCCTCAAATACAAATTAAACTTTGAACGGATAAACTAAATTTTACGTAAGACGATATTGTCGCTCTGGAAGTTGCTGGACAAAAGATGGCGAGAAATCGGCGTTGTTAACAATTTTGCCAGATCCCTAGTTGAGAAATTCGCAACTTGGGTGCACCTGTGTCGCGCAAAGACCGCGCAAGTTTAAATCGCTCAAAATAGCGCACTTTCAGCCTGAAGTAGCCAAAAGCAGCGACTCACAATTTTTTTCCGAGAAAAAGGGGATAAAAAGCACACAAATAACAAATAATTAGGTATTATGTTTGTCATTTAACTTTTGATTAGTTAAAATCACACCAGCAGAATCCAGTTCTGGATTCAGTTTTCTGGAGATCCAGTTCTGGATCAAAATCACATCAACGTCGTTTGCGTTTAAATTTTAAGCGTTTGAAGTATGGAGAACCGAATGATAGTGAAATGAACCGTGAATGACTGTGAAGTGAACACTGATGACTGAACAGTGAACTGAAGAGTAACAGTCGAACAGATCTGTTCGACTGACAGAGTGATATATCTGTTCTGTCGAATAGATCTATTTGACTGACAGACTCGAATCTATCAGTCTCTGACCTCTGTCTCTTATACCGCTTATACCTCTGGAAAAATTCTCCTATTG
The DNA here is from genome assembly GCA_904066015.1 of Synergus gifuensis. Lineage (NCBI taxonomy): Eukaryota > Metazoa > Arthropoda > Insecta > Hymenoptera > Cynipidae > Synergus > Synergus gifuensis. The sequence continues at coordinate 224,147 of CAJFCO010000419.1, forward strand.
CCATTGGTCAAAATTTTACGCCCGTGCGATTCCAAATCGAATTAATTTAAATCGATTTTAAATCACGCGCCAGATTGCAGCCAATTGCAAAATGTCGCGAATCTCGACCAAAGTACCCAAAGTAGCCCAATTCGCGAGTTTCTCACATTTAAATAGCCCAATTTGCGACTGTTCGCAAATCATCAATTTCAGTCGCGCACAGAGCCTCTGGAGTAGCCCAATTCGCGATAAATCGCGCAATCTGGCAACACTGGTTGTTGACTTCTTTGGCAACGGACTCGATTGTCATTTGTTGAATTCAAAACAATCTGTCTATCGTTGCTAGGTGACGTAATGTAGAGGAAAGATTCAGGCTTGTTACAAAAAGGGGTGCTGCTGAGGGTTCAAATATCCATAATTTCTTTTTACAGTTGATGTCCGAAAACAATTCCAACTCGACCCAATTAGATGTTAGATCGTCCTTTAAATGTCTCAAATAATTCGTACGTCACACTGATCGAAATAAACTATATATAAACTGTAAAATCTTCAAAATCCAAAAATGCACAGGAACGTACTGCCAATTAAATGGTCCTCGGTGCACAAGGCTTTTCAGGTAATATTTTTGAAAAGGCAAAGACGAAACCTTCCAAAGAGATGGAAACTCAAGGGTTCACATAAAATGGCATGCAGAAAGGCAGATAACGCAATTATAAAGAATGGGCATGTGGAAAGGCGGGAAACGCAACATTCTCATCCATCAGTAGGTTGGGCGGGAAGATTTGCATCACAAAGCAGGTTATTTCCAAAATGACAGGATATATGATAAGGTAGGGATTTTCCAGAGCTCGGGCGATATTAGATACATGAAAAATAGATAAAAATAACGTAATAACTAAAATTAAATAAACTAAATTTGACCATATCCAATCTGAGAAATGCGCAACTTAATTACTTTAATTAAATTTTATTAAATTACTTTAATAAAAAACTAAGTTTGTTGTGACTTGCAAAATTTTGTAACGTCAGAAGTTAGGAAACTTAATTTGTTTACAGGCTAACCAAAATGAAAAATTAAATGCTCTGAAAAGAAAATTAGAAGTGTATCGGCAAGTTGCTCAGGAAAAAGGTTATTAAAATAATTTTAGTATTTTATAAAAATAAAAAATTATAATCTTAAACTTATTACATACTATGATATTGTATTAAGAATAAAAAACTTTTATATTGTATATAAAAATTATGCATTACTACGAAATGTCCACTACTGTCCCCAAATACATCGAGATCTTGTTTAGACGTTTTCTTCTTAGATAAGTGATAGATATGTAATTAGTATTTTCATTTTTTAGTTAGTAAATGATCTTTCTATTATAATATTTATATAAAACTTATAAAATATGTTTAAAATATTCTTTTCAAACAAAAATGAGAAGAAAAATTCATTTTTCCTGCCTTTTGGTTAATGTTTTGCACTAAATTGTAAATAAAACTTGATTTTGCATATATATTTATACTTATTTGATATCTGTTACTAAAAAAATGACAAAATTTACAATGTTTTTAATAAAATAAGGTTTCTTTATGCCAAAGCAGAAAATTTTCAGAGTCTGTTAGTTTATGCCACAAAACGGTTAATCCTTGAAAATATAAACTGCCTCCAATTGCGTGACCACTATGATTTTCGTACATTTGACACCTCAGACAATAGAAAAAAATTAGTTTCGAACCCAAAATCGATTATTGCCATTTTAACATTCGTAGTAGCCAAAAATGACCTTTTATTTGTAATGAGCCAAATATTCCTTAAATTATAATAAACATTTAATATAAATTATAGGTGCGTGTACATAACTTAAAAATAATAATAAATAATTGCGAGATTCGGTGTAGAAATCGTTACATGTACCACGGTTAAGATCGAAATAGTCAAATATGGTACAACTACTAATTTGTGGTTTCCACAACCACGTGTGTTTGTAGCAATAAAGTATTTATTTCATGCATATGTAATTATCTGTATTACTATATTTCCTACACCTAATATTGCCGTAATTATTTGGTAATGCAATTTTGTGGTTATACTAGTATAGAAATTTATCTAAATTTAACGAATATATTTGCGATTCTCTATTATTACACTACTTATACTGAAATTTCCATAATACATATTAAACTGATCATACAATAGCTATTAATGCAGCTTGATTTGGGTTAAACGTTAAACTCTGGTCCGACTACAGCCTGACTACTATCACTGAACAATCAGACCAACTGTCAGCTTTAAAGTACTTTACGTTTACTGCTGGTTGCAGGATGTATTTTACCCATCAATACTTACCCTTGTACTGTATTCAGTGAAATTTTTCCACGTTACTTTTTGCATAAAAAATATTATCTATAGAATCTAAGAATTATTTGGAAGTATAATTAAAATTAGAAAAAGGGTTTTACTCTAATTTCCCCTTTTTCTTTAAGGGAAGGGGTGAGAAGGGGAAGTTATGCATTAATGTTTAGATTTACAAAATCCGAGAATTTTCTAGCAAGGAAATCAAAAAAAAATTCTCTTTCCTGTGCAGAATTTTTGATGGGGTCCTGACAGGGTCCTGGTTAGTTTTCCCTATTTCTGATGTGGCTTTAACCAGGTTAACTGGCAAGGCCCACACAAGGTTTCTACCGCTTCAGCAGAATATTGCCCTACTTAAGGAAAACTGGTTAGGGCCTTGTCAGTTTACACCAAAAATGCCGTAGTCAATACCCCACCTAGGAAAAATTGGCCAATACCCCATCAGGATTAAAAAACTATTCTGCGGAATTATTATTCACAATATTTGATTATTAAACTATTTAATTTTCGGAAAAACAAAACTCCTATTATAAAAAAGAGGTATTAATTATATAGAAACAATAAGTGATTTTAAGGGATTTAAGGAGATTTCAAGAAGTTTTAAGTGATTCTAAGGAATTTAAAAGGATTTCCAAAGAATGTAAGGATTTTCCAGAGCTTTCACAAGATTTAAAAAATTGTAAGATATCGTAAATGACTTTGAGAGATCTTACTAAATTATAAGAGATTTCAAGTGATTTTAAAGAATTTAAGAGAGTTTAAAGAAATTTCAAGTGATTCTAGGGAATTTAAAAAGATTTTAATATATTTTCTTAGATTTCAAAGATATCAAGTATTCCTAAAGGATTTCAAGATAATTTAAAGCGATATAAATAGATTTAAAATTATTTTAAAGAATGTTTACAGAAGTCAGGGGAGTTTCATGATTTTAAATTAATTTACACATTTTATTAATTTTTTCAAAGAATTTTAAATGATATTGAAAATTTTTAAAGGATTGTGAAAGAACTTCCAAGAATTTAAGGATTTTCAAGAATTTTCACAAGATTTGAAATGATTTTAGGGAATTTAAAGATTTTTAAGAGATTTTACAAAATTACAAAGATATCAAAATTTTCTAAAGGATTTTAAGAGATTTTATGCGGTTTTATAGGAAGTTTAAAGCGATTTTGAGAGATTTCAAGTGATTTTAAAAAGTTTTTAAGAAATTCCGAAAAAAAATCATAATACTTCCAGGAATTTCAATTATTTAAAAATATTTGTAAATATTGTAAGAGCTTTTTAATGAAGTTCAAAAATTTCAAAGGATTTTAAAGGAATATGAAAAAATTTAAGAATTTTCAAGAAATTTCAGAGTTATTAAAAGATGCAAAAGGATTTATAAAGATTTCAAGTGATTTTAAGGAATTTCAAAAAAATCAAAAAAGTTTCAAAATTTTTAAACAATTTCTGTCAATAAAAAATGTTTTAGTATTCTTTAAAATTTTTGAAACCTCTTGAAATTTACTGAAGTTACCATAAACTCTTGTAATTTTTTTAAATACCTTTAAATTTTAGTTATTAAAAATTATGAACATAATATAATGATAAAATGTAGTTTAATAATAATTTTCATAAAAACCTGTTTAAAGTTCCTAGAAATATATTCTTCCGCGTTTCTCAACAAAATATAGAAATTACTAAATTTTCCAATATATAACCATCTTTTATATTTTCATAAATAATCAAGTGCGAAAAATGTTGGTACTTCCCTATTTTTACCAGATGTTTGATTTCAATGTGAAAAACTCTTCAATGCCTTGTAATTGAATATTCACGTGCAGATTAATAAGGAGGTAGAATATTGAGATACGAATATTGAGAGCTTTTATGAAGTTAAAAATAAAATACATAGACTCGTTATTGAATAATGATGAGTAAATCAGAGTGTGAAAATTTAAGGATCTCTTTTGAAAAGATTTTCATCAAGAGAAGTTTGCATTTTAACAATGGATCTATCAGGAGCATTATCCAGCTCAGCAATAGTCCTCTAGCTATGTCCTATTCTAAAAAGGACATGAATTTCGGCTAACTTCATAGCGTTACCTTTACATGCATTTCCTGCATAAACACTGGTTACGCATGAAGTGAACGTCAAGTCGTGAGTATTCTCGACTTGGCGCGAGGATTTTAATTTTCATTTCACTTTCTATAAACGAAACACGCGCGCTCAAGCGCGCGCCTAATCTCGTATAATATAAGCGCGATAAATTGAACCAATTTGCTTTATAAACACTCAAAGTAAACAAGTAGAGAGGACAAAATTAAGCATCAAATAATATGCAATTAACACGTCGGAAGTTTGTCATATATGATCACCCTAATTATTTTAGTCATTTTAATAATCATCCTAAATGCTTTAAAAAGTGTAGTAAAGTGATTTTATTTATCCAAAATATTTTAACAAAGATCAGTTCATAATAAATATATTTAGCCATCGTTATTAATAAATTGATACTAATGACAGCTCAATAAAAAAAATATTTGTTTATTTACAAAAATTGTTTAAATAAATTTGTATCTGAAAGTCTTTTGCAAATTTGTTGATTATAGACTTAAGTTGTGGTCCCTGAATTTTTTCAGATTTTTCCTATCAGTGCCGAAAAAACGTTTACAGGATAAGTGTTAAAATAAAATAGGTTTTCACCGAAGTATTAAAAATAATTCAACCGTAATGTCTTTGCATTTTAAATGATGAATATCGATTTTTATACATAGAGTCTCTCCACTGTCCGAGAACTTCGCGTCCCCATAGATGCGGATTTTTCAGTGTTATATGTGTTAGCGGTAGGATTAAAATAATATTTATGTACAAAATATTGTATCTAAAATATTATTATTCATGTTCAAAATTTGATAATTAAGAAGTTTATAACTAAGGATAGAAAAAGATAGAGAAAGTGAATAGAACAGATTCAAATTTTTTCGGAAGGATAGAAAAAGGTAGAAAAAGATATAATAGTGAAAACGATGGATACACACAAAGATTGAAGAAGATAGCGTTTCATGGATTCAAAGTGTACACAAGAGAGATAGAAAATTTCTATCCTTTTCTATCTTTTTACTTCCAAAAGGGTGCTTCTATACATATACGAATTTAATATAAAGCCCATTGTAGTTTCAAAGAGCTTCGACATCATGGATGCGACATACTCACATACATATATATAATATACATATAGTATATATGTGCGCTCTTGCCCGCGCCTGTTGCTGATGTAGATAGCATATTATTAATAAAATTATTCTACGGAGCGAAATGTTGCAATCGTATTACTTTGAAACAACGTAAATTTTATTTTAATTTAAAATATAATAGCGTTTAAAATTAAGTTATACATATATATAAAGGCATGTGGAAGAAGTAACTTTGACTCTATTTTCTACATTCTACCTATTTTATGAAACTGAAATTTTCAACGTTTACGTCAACGAAAAGTTATTTTTTTGTAGAAAGGTTGAGACCTGAAATCTGATTGCGCTAAATGGTTTCATTCGATGTCAAAAGATACACAAAACAGTTCCAACCCCCTACCACACTACAATCATCCCCAAATCATCCCCTAAGTATAAAAAATATCATAGCAATTCCCCTAACTTCGAGACCTAAAATTTTATTCTTTTAAATAGTTTCATTTTATGTCCAAAGAAGCTAAAAAATAGTTTCATCCACCTAACCCTCTCTTGATTAACCCTCAAAACAAACCCCTAAGTACAAAAAAAATCATTGTAATTCCCCTAAATTCGAGACCTAAAATTTTATCGTTCCAAATGGGTCTATTTAATGTCAAAAGAAGCTCAAAACAATTTCATCCACTTATCACCTTAGGTTCACCCTCAGAATCAACCTATAAGTTAAAAAAAAATCATTAAAAATCTCTGAACTTCGAGACCAAAAATTTTATCGTACCAAATGGGTCCATTTAATGTCCAAAGAAGCCCAAAACAGTTTCACCCACCTAAACCTCTAGGTTCACCCTCAAAATCAATCCCCTAAGCATAAAAAAATCATAAATCCCATAACTTTGAGACCTACAATCTGATTGCGCTAAATGGGTCCATATAATGTCTAAAGAAGCCAAAACAGTTTCACCCCTCAAACTTTTATTGAAATTCTTTTTAATTTTCACCTGCGAAACTAAGTCGACAAATTTCGCAAGTGAAGAGGCTAATTCCTAACGACATTTAAAACATTTCTTGATGTCATTGGCAGCAGTAACCCGAGCTGCCGACTCGAAACCTCGGCAATCCTTTCTCAAAAAATAGATGACCTGTCGAGTGTCCGCAGTTTATTCGTGATTTGATTGGTTGAGAGATGGTCACATGGGATCGTCACAAGTGCGTAACGTGAAGTAATTATATAGGCGCGCGAAGCGCGCTGTGATGTTCTAGTATAATAAATGAGTAAATCTCGAAGCATGGAATGAATTTCCAAAACGAAAGTTATTATTTAAAATATTATTAATTATCGAGAAAGTCAATTAATAGTAAGACTCTGATAATGTAGGAAAAGAATGTAGAGTAGCAGGAACGAAACGAATGATTAGAAGATGAAAGAAAAGAACCTCAACTCTTGTTGCGCCCACACATACAGCATGACACAAATCGCATATAATTCTCTCGACTACAAGAGGCGGGCACATACTCGTAAGATTATCAAGTTACAACCCATGATGGCCGCTCGAATGTGCGTTATCAGCATCCCCCTGTACTCCTTTTGTTCTTTCCTTCCGTGCTCAGATCTATCCTTCCGCATTCCTTTTTCCTTGAGACACTGGCCTACTCAATAATCAGTTTACTAATACTCAGCTGTTAAAATAATAGCATATAAATTAATTATGATATTCGCAAGTTCGCAAAATCCAATGCAACGGCGACCGTGGGTTCTTTGCCCTCTAACCAATAGCCAACAAGAATTCGCATTTCTGCAATTATGAAAGTTTCAACACATGAGTACTCACAATCAGTCAGAAACACAAAATTCCTGACACTTCAAAATTTCCCCACCAAATCTACCGATAGCACACCTACGACAGGCATCATAAAAACAAAGCAATTCAATTACTCTGGGCAATCTGACGAACTTCTTTCACGGGTAAAGAAGTCTCTCCATTTGGAAAAATCAGTGCCCGTCTCATAAAGTAATTCGTTTCAAACCGCGCACTCCTGTCGGGTGGCCCAGTATTTCCGCGTAAAAAAGCAACTAAGTCGATACTTAGAAGACGTACCGGAAGTCCAAAAAGCGCCAGCAAAATTGTCCCGAAGGAATCTGAAAGTCGAGTCGAATTGAACGAGGGACGAAAAACCTCCAAATTCTACCCGATTTGAGGACAAAGTCCCCCAAGCTTCCAAATTATTCTGAGCCGTAATTTGGCTAGTTAATTTGTCAGCTGGGTAACTTTGGTTACCTGAGGGCATCATTCAGCCTTTTTGGACACGGCATAATCAGTGTGTTTCCCGAATAAATTAACAAGCTGTGGTGCAGTGCGGGAATCTCGACAGCGAACGTCTAGAAGGACTGATGTAAAATATCCTTTCTGGCGAAAAGAGTCAATGGGGAAGTCCTAGTAAACGATATTCTAATTACTATATCGGAATCGGTGAGCATCTGTATTCGTGGTAATATTAGGTGTACAACTTTGCTTCAGCCGTTTTTTGATAGATGGCTGCAGCGGTAAGTGTCGGTTGAAATAGGCAGGTCAAAAATTTCATACAGTAAGCTTGGACATCTGTCAACATAACGATAGCACCACAATAGTGAATTTGTGTTTGCATCAGAAGTATATTCTCGATCGAAGATGTCAGTTTTCGAGCTAAATTCTCGTCATTTGCGGGAAGTGTTGATTTTCTGCTTTTATTTGAAGAAAACTGCGGCTGAGGCTCATCGAATGCTCTCAAGTGCTTACGGTGACGCTGCTCTTGTGAAAGAACGTGTCGTGAGTGGTTTCAACGCTTTAAAAACGGTGATTTTGATGTCGAGGACTGGCATGGCGGCGGAAGAGAAAAAATTTTCGAAGATTCCGAACTGGAGGCATTGCTTGCTGAAGACTCGTGCCAAACGCAAGAAGAATTAGCAGAATCATTGGGAGTCACT
>CAJFCO010000420.1:27609-37767 GCA_904066015.1 Synergus gifuensis
TAAGAATAAATTATATTCGAAAAATTCATTTTCGAAAATTACAATAAACATAACTTTCTTATTTTTCAATGAAATGCATTAATCTTTTAGGCCAATCGATTAGTCTGAACACAAAGAATCTTCATTTCCCTTACACTTCATTTCATACACTTCCCTTCATCTTCATTTCCCAGCTTTAAATTTTTATTATTTGAGAAGTTATAATTCGAAAAATTAATTTTAATAATTTAAATATTAATAAATTAATAAAATTAATTTAATAGGTCAATCGATTCGTCTCGATGAAAGGAATCCTCATTTTCCTTCCATCAGCTTTAAATTTTGACGTCCGCCAAAAATGTATTCATGATTATAAACACTTTCATAATCATGAATCATTTTGGCGAGCATTTATAATTCTATTCTTTCGTCGCCTGGATATTCTAACTTCAAATGTCAATAAATTAGAAAATATTTCTAAGTCCTCCTAAAAAGAATCCTGTCGCGTGGGTCTCTCTACAACATCCGCGCTCCCCGATAGTAACAAATTGTCACTCCCGTTCCTGCGAGATCTCATTACCGTCCGTGCTCGCTATAGGGACAAATTGTTGCTCCCACTTAAGGGCATGTGATACTTTACCATAAGAGCAAATTAGACATACCAATTATACATTCATAATAATAAATATTTTTAGTAAATAAGAGTCAATAAACCTTCGTTTACATGAGACGAAGGTTTATTGACTATTATTAGCTAAAAATATTTATTATTATAAATATATAATTGGTATAACTAATTTGCTCTTATGGTAAAGTATCACATGCCCTTAAAAGAGGGAGCAACGACGACGAGCGAGAGAGAGAGGGGGACGACTCTACGAGAGACTCCCCACTTTTTCATACGAGCCAATCCCCGACTGACCATAGGAGGGGGAACACCCAGCCGTATCTATAAAGATCAGCACCGAAGCACTAACATCGAACAGTCTGTCCCCGACTGGTCTCCAACCATGACCTCCCTGGCTTCACCAATAACCAGTGGAGAGTCTCCCAAACATTTCTGCGACTACCCATCCGACCCACAACACTGCTTAATCCCGACCACCCCTTTGCTTTTTAGAATTTACCTTTTAAACTAAACCCACCTTGTACACTTTCTTAACTTTGTTTTACGAGGGATGACCTTAAGGAACACATTCTCATCAGAGCACTCTCGCGCTTCACACTATATATTTTATTTAAACATCATATAAATTGTTTATAGTTATTTAAAAATTATAATGAAATAATAAAATAATTTTAAATATCTTAGAATTAATAGAAAATTAATTTATTTAATGTTCTATTGATCTTAAAAATACTAAATATTTTCAAAAAAGCGCTCAAGATTTTCGTTAGATATTTTTAAATCTCATTCAAATCTTGCGATTTGTGTTGGAATTTAGTTTTTAAATATTTTTGATTATTGAAACAAAATCTAATCATGATATTAAAAAATGGTTAAAGGAAAATTTGAGGATCTTTTTAAGATCAATACTTATTTTCTTATAATTTTCTGTGTATCACGGGTTATTTGGCTCAAAATTTGAATTTTCGATTTTTCAAGAAAATTCAAAAAATTGTTAAGTCAGTCCTGTAGGGCGTTCAAAAAGATATATTTTTCATCCTTTGACTCTTTTTCATATCGTGCGTTATTTGGCTTTAAATTAAATTTTTTTTTAATATTCAAAATGCTCTATCTTTTTACATTTTCATTCAAAAATGGCTGGCCAACGAACGAGGTCTTCATTCTAAGACACTAAAAGAGTATACCAAAAGCTAATCCAATCGGTCAATCCTTACGAAAGTTATCGTGAACGAAAATAAAAATCTACAGACACACACATATACACACACACAGAGCCATACAAACATATTGGTAAAACCATGTTTTTCAGATTCAGGGGGTCAAAAACATTAAGATTTAACAAAAAATGTATTATATTAACAAATATAATACATTCTGAAAGTTGAATCAACTTTTGTGCTCATTCAATGAGCACTTTGCTTCCTGTGAGCAAATATGATTTGCTTCCTCATAGAGCGGAAGCATTAAGTATTCTTTTCATCAGCATTAAATTTTGATTATTTGAGAAGTTATATTCGAAAAATTCATTTTCGAAAATTAAAATAAAGTACAACTTTCTTATTTTTCGATGAAATGCATTAATCTTATAGGCCAATCGATTCGTCTCGACGCAAGGAACCTTTATGTTCCTTACGTCAGCTTCGAATTTGGAATATTAGAGAAGTTATAGTTGAAAAACAAATTTTTCAAAATCAAATAGAACCTTAACTTTGTTATTTTTTAATGAGATGAAATAATATTGTAGACCAATCGATTCTTCTCGATGCAAGGAACATTTATTTTCTTCACGTCAAGACAATATTTTGATTATTTGAAAAGTTATAGTCAAAAAATTAATTTTTTAAAATACAATTAACCATAACATCCTTATTTTTTAATGAAATGCATTAATCATATAGGTCAATCGATTCGTCTCGACACAAGGAATCTACGTTTTCCTTACATCATCTTTGAATTTTAATTATTTGAGAAGTTATACTGCAAAAATGAATTTTAAGATAATTATTAAAGTACATAAAACGTGTAAAATTAAATATTTTGTTAAACCATTGTGAGAAATTCAACTAGGTGTATAATGAAATAACTATGCAAAATTTCAGCAATTTATCTCTACGCGTTTTCGAGAAATTGCTGGATCGTGACACACACACACACACAAACACACACACACACACACAACCGGACAATTTTTCAGGACATCATGTTAGATATATTGCCCTTGAAATATGTCAAAAAAAACCTTTTTTAGGAATCCGGATTTTGCCACCCCTACAAAGCTTCCTCTATGAGGAAGCAAAAATACTAACTAAAAAATATTAACTCGAAATCGTTATCCGTCGAGGATTCGATATTTTCATTCTTCTGGGAAATTTAATCCCAGGAAACTTTTTCAAAATCCCCCCTTCGATTCCGACTTCAATTTTGACCTCCAAATCTTCTTTGGATCCTCTTGTAGATTCTTGTATAAGATTGATTTCCTCTCTCACTTGAGGTACAAATTCCTCACTTAAATCTTTAATTAGTTCATTCCGAACTCTCTGTATGTATTGCTTTTTCAGTAATTGGCTTTCTTTGGGAAGAAATTTTCTTTCTTTGTTTTCTTCATTTGCTTCTTCTCCGGGAGCCACTTGGATTCCGAAACGCGGAATCGATTTATCGCTTGGCAATTATTAATAAGAACTGTGGATTTATTTGTGCTCCCTATTGATGATGGAACATCTGGAACACAGCTGGAACCCACTTGGGTCCCAGATTCTAAATCCTTCTCGGCCATTTTACGGTTCTTTATTATACGCTCAATATTCCTTTTCTAATTGAACTAATGGCAGGACACCTCCGAAGTTTCTTGTCTTTAATCTCGGCACCCACTTTGGCACCTTTTATTAAATTATCACTGGTATCCGTATTTAATGAATATTCTTCTGCTGGGACAAAAGTGAAGGTCCCAATAGCTTCTGTAGTCCCAGGCAATTGTACTCTTAAATTTATTCGAGGGTACATTTTGGTACAACAAAAGTTGGTACCTCATCCACATTGTTGCTGTAGGCCAACTCGTATCTCTTCCCATGAAACTTTTTCAAAATGCCCTTCTGTTCTGACTTCAGTTTCGACCCCCTATTCTTCTTTGGATCCTCCTGTCGATTCTTGTATAAGAAGATCGATTTCCTCTCTCACTTGAGGTCCAAATTCAACACCCTGGCGAAAGCTTCGGATAGGATTCCAATCCGAGCCAATCCGAAGTCATCCAGGCCAATGCGAAATCTCTATCCGAGCGAATCCGAACGAAACCGAACCATTCCGAAGAAACTTTTCAATCCGAACCATTTCGAAAAAAGTTTTCAATCCGAATGAATCCGAACCATTCCGAAGAAATTTTTCGATACCAATGAATCTGAAGCTTCAATCCGAATGAATCCGAGCCAATCCGAAGAAATTTTTCAATCCGAATGAATCCGATGTTTCAATCCAAATGAATCCGAGCTATTCGGAAGAAATTTTTTAATCCAAAGTTTCAATCCGAATGAATCCAAACCACTCCGAAGTAATTTTTCAATCCGAATGAATTCGAATTTTCAATCCGAATGAATCCGAACCATTCCGGATAGGAATCTTCCTTCAAACTTCGGATTGGCTCGGATTCACTCGGATAAGAATCATGCGAACTTCGGATTGGCTCGGAATGAAACATATTCGCTTGGAAAGAGACTTCGCATTGGCTCGGATTCATTCGGATAGGAAATTTTCTATCCGAAACCTTCACCAGGGCACTTAACTCTTTAATTATTTCCGTCCGAACTCTCTGTATGAATTGCTTTTTCGGTAATTGGCTTTCTTTGGAAAAAATTTTCTTTGTTTTCTTCCTTTGCTTCTTCTCTGGGAGCCACTTAATTGTGTTCGGAAACACGGAATCGATTTATCGCTTGGCAATTATTAATAAGAACTGTGGATGTATTTGTGCTCCCTATTGATGATGGAACATCTGGAACAAGGCTGGAACCCACTTGGGTCCAAGACTCTAAATCCTTCTGGGCCATTTTACGGTTTTTTGGGTACAACAAAAGTTGGTACCTAGTTGTTGCTGTACGCCAGCTCGTATCTCATCTTTTCGGGAAAGCTTACTTGTTATTTCCCTAGGTCTCTAAAATTATTAGAAAAAAAGTATATGATTATTCTTGAGATCTTTCTCGAACAAAAATATTATCAAAAATATTAGAAAACTTTATAGTAAAATTCTGGTAAAACTTAAGCCTCCGTTTACAGACTTGTCAAAAAAGAATTTCGCGGACAAATTAACATTCAGAAGCTGTTTCTGAACGGATTTAAACCCTTTTTTTTAAATTAGAGCTTATAAAATTCCGCACAAAACTTTCGATCCATATTTTGAAAAAAAAATGTCTTTTTTTTTATTTACTAGAACATAACAGCGCGCTTCGCGCGCCTATATAATTACTTCACATTACGCACTTGTGACGATCCCACGTGACCATCTCTCAACCAATCAGATCACGAATAAACTGTAGACACTCGACAGGTCATCTATTTTTTAAGAAAGGAATAACAAAAATGAAAAAAAAAATTTTATTTTTTGAACACCGAGTTTCGAAAAATACTTGGATTCATTCCCAAATACTTAGAATCAATGAAGCAGCTATCCAGGAAAGTTTTTCAATAGCTTAGCTATTGTTTAAAATTTTATTGAACTTGTTATAAATAAATAAGTGAGTAAAAATGGAATCATGGGGATTGACAGTGATTCGTCAGTTGATTCGCACTAAAAATAATTCATTTACAGACAGAAACCGATTTTTAACTAAATTCATGAAATACAACAAATAATTTGTTATTTTATAAACAAATTTTATAAATAATTAAACATATCAGGTATTTATGATGATATAAATAAAGTTTTTTCTACTAAATCGGCCAAAAATTATAGACAAATGTAACTTACTTACCGGATTTAGTCATTCAATAACAATTGATATATGTTTAAAGAAATTTAATTAACAAATGCACTGTTTGGCTATTTTCAGAGGTAGAAACTTGGTTTTTTCAACATAGTCAAGTGTAAATGACTAATTTTTAAACCTTCAGGGAGTTTACAAAACAATAAACAATATTAGTTGTTAACAACAATTATATAAATAAATTTTTATCAGCTTAGGCATTTTTTGCCTTTTTATGCCATTTATGGGAAAAACCAAAAAGTGGGTTTATTTGATCAATCATATTCAGTACTTGGACTGTTCCTCTATGCAGAAAGCATAGAGGACTTTTTTTCATTATACAAGATAAAAAGAGTCAATATCGGTCCGTTTTAATGTTCTCTACTTTTTGGTTTTTCCCATAAATGGGATAAAAGTGCCCCTCGGAATCGTCAAAGTTAATGCTAAATCAGGGTGTTTATTGTTTCTTCAAAAAAAAATTCCAAGACTATTCCTGGTTTTCCAGGACAAAAAATAGATTTTTCCAGGTACTTTTTTGATTATTACAATTAACTTTATTAAAAAATTAATACATATAATTCGCAACTTATGTAATTGTTTATATGATTTTTCAATTTAATATCTTAAGGGCATGTGATACTTTACCATACGAGCAAATTAGTTATACCAATTATACATTCATAATGATAAATATTTTTAGTAAATAAGAGTCAATAAACCTTCCTCTCATGTAGACGAAGGTTTATTGACTCTTATTAGCTAAAAATATTTATTATTGTGAATGTATAATTGGTATAACTAATTTGCTCTTATGGTAAAGTATCATATGCCCTTAATAAATGTAGACGTAGCGTTGGAGAGAATGAAATGTAGGTAAGGTAGGGATCGGGTATTAAAACGAGTACAGTATGTTGAAAAGCTAATGGGGAAAATTACGACTCATTATGGGCATGTAATAATTTACCAGGTCTTTAATGTATTTTTTTTTTAATTCCTTTTCATATAGAGAGAAAGAGAGAGAGAGAGTTTAGCACGGGGAAGAAATAAAGTATTTTCGCATCATACTCCTTAAAAGATTCTTTCTTTTTCGTCATGTGTATTAGTCGAGTGACTTCGTCAAAGGAATGTTCAATGGCAGGTTTATATGTTATTAAGTATAAAGTAGTCTCTCATCAACATGAGAGCCTTGAACCTCTGGGAAATTTTGTTCTTAATTTCTGTCGGGAGTTCTGCCTAAGTTTGTTCATAGCCATCTGGCTGGAAGCAAGAATCCCAGCCGAAATTATTCGATCCTCTGGGATTGACAATGGTTCCTGTTGTGCTACCTTTGAAGAGAACAACTGGTTCTCCAGGTCCATTTGTATAAGCAAAGATGCAATTTGCAATAGCGGACTTATCATCAAATGCTTGAAGCATTCTAAATAATACATCAGGTCCATTTCCATCCATAAACCACTTTATATAAGGACCGGGCATTCCTGCGATTGCATTAAATCCAAGGGAACTGTCTTCAATTACGACTGGTCCTTGGACAATTTCTGCTGCTGGTTTGCACTTGTCGTTGCATATTTCTTCAAGTGTTCCTTGGAGTTCAGGTAGGTCGATTGAGCGGTGAGTCACTGGAAGAGGAAAATTGTTTCCTAGTATTGCCGTGAATTCTTCGAGCTTTCCAGAATTTCCAGTGACGAAAACTAGAGAATTTGCCATTTTGGAAATGCAGAGTCGGACGTATGACCTTACGCTCCAAAGAAAATCCGGCGACTGTAGTACTTCTCAAGAAATGCGGCTTTATATACCTGGAATTCTCAGCAGGTGTTCTGTACGGACCGGAAAATTCACGACGGGTGGTCTCGTGGAGCAACGTATATTGTATTATGAATGGTTATCTTCTAGAGCACAGGCAAGAAGCATATTCAGAAGTATCATGAATACTATTAGCTTTGCTGGGAATATTATAAATATGACACGCTTTTGAAGTACCCTTTTCTGCAAGATATTTTACTATGAAAATGTCGGACAAAAATTTAAAAGGTACCTTACCTACTATTTTCGAGTGTGCTCTTTCCGATAGTGCTATCAAAATTTCAAAAAATGACGTTTTTACATTCTCATCAGAGAAGGTATTAGATTTGTGTAAAATTTGACCCCCCCCCAGTTTTTGTCAAATGTCCACGTTTTGGGACCCACTGAACCCGAAAAACAGGTTTTTACGAATGCGTGTGTGTGTGTGTGTGTCTGTCTGTCTGTCTGTCTGTCTGTCTGTCTGCACGATAACTTTGGAAAGAATTGACAGATTGGATTATCCTTTAGTATACTCTTTTAGTGTCCTAAAGTGAAGGTCAAGTTCGTAGGCCAGCCATTTTGGATAAAAATTCAAAAAGTTGGAGCATTTTGAAAAATGTTGAAACCACTTTTTGTTTAATCTAAAAATTCTAATGACGCACGTTCGTAGTACTCAAAAAGTCGAACAATTTTTCTTTATGACTTTTTTGGATAAAAAAAAATTGAATGACTTATAAAATGTTGAAAATCCAAAAAAATGAAAGAAAACTTAAATTAGAAGCCCAACAACGCACGATATGAAAAAAAGTCTAAAGATGAAAAATGTTTCTTTTTGAACGCCCTATATGATCGGCATAACAGCTTTTTGAATATCCTTAAAAAATTGAAAATTCAAAATTTGAGCCAAAAAACGCGAGATGCAGAGAAAATGATAAGAAATATAATTATTCGCCTTAAAAATATCTACAAATTCTCCTTTGGCCATTTTTCAATGGGATGAGTAGTTTTCGTTTTAAACGTGAAAAATATTGTTAAACAAAGCCGAGCGCGGAGCGCGAGGTTAAAATGAAATATCGAGCGCGAAGCGCGAGTGCCCTGATGAGAATGTGCTCCTTAAGGTCGATAGAACCTAAAGTAAATTAGTTAACTTTTGCATTGAAAGCTGTAATTTAATTTAATTTTGAAAAATATATAAAAATATAAATTACAAATATAAAAAAATAAATTAAAATTAAAAAATATAAATTATATATACAAAATATATAATTTAATTAAATTTAAAAAAAAACATATTTGTAATGATTTTAGGGAATTTAAAGATATTTCAAGAGATTAAAAATATTAGTAAATATTGTAATGGATTTTTAATGAAGTTAAATAATGTCAAAGGTTTTTAAAAGAATATAAAAAAAATAAAGAATTTTCAAGAAATTTCAGAGTTATTAAAAGGATTTCTAAAGATTTCATGTGAATTTAAGGCATTTCAAAGCATTCAAAAAGGTTTGAAAATTTTGAAGTAATTTGGCAATAAAAACTGTTTTAATATTCTTTAAAATTTCTTAAACCTCTTAGAATTTACTGATATTAGTAAAAACTCTTGTAAATTTTTTAAATCCCTTTAAATCTCTAGTTATTAAAAATTATGAAAATAATATAATCATAAAATGTAGCTTAATAATAATTTTCATGAAAACATGTTTAAAATTCCTAGAAATATATTTTTCCGTGTTTTTCAACAATATACAAATTATTAAATTTTCCAACATATAAATATAACCATCTTTTATATTTTCATAAATAATCAAGTGTGAAAAATGTTAGTATTTCCCTATTTTTACCCGATTTTGGTTTCAACGTAAAAAACTCTTCAATGTCCTGTTTCATTATCAAAAAATTGGTATTAGTGAGATATCACTACTGTATCAATCATATAGGCGCGAAGCGCGCTGTGATGTTCTAGTAAATAAAAAAAAGACATTTTTTTTTCACATTATGAATTGAAAGTTTTGTGCGGAATTTTATAAGATTTAATTTAAAAAAAAAGTTTATTGTGTTATAGAATATTTTAAATAAATGTCAAGATTAAAAATAAATCTTTGCACTTTGCGGTAAATATAAGTGTGTTACTTTTAGTTGACGGAATTTAAAATTATCTGCAGAATCGACACCTTGAATCTTGATAACTATTTTTATTTCGTATCCCATTGAGTGGCCGAAAATGATACTTGGAAAAATTGAGAAATACCTGGAAAAATTCTGGAAAAGTCAGGGAATTTTTTTTCAATAATTGAGTAGACACCCTGTTCCAACTTTATAGAAATGTTTGGTACTGCCTGGGTGTGTTTTGGGGGGCTGTTGTGATGACACTGTAGCCTGTGGTCCACAAAAAAAATCATTCGAACAGTGACCTCAATATTTTTGATCATTTTTCGAAAATATTGAGGTCACTGCTCGAATTATTTTTTTTATGGACCACAGGCTATACATTGTCATCACAATAGCCCCCCAAACATATCCAGACAGTACCAGTGGCGTAGATAGGGGGGGGTGGATCCAGGGGATCAATCCCCCCCATGAGCTTTTTAATATCACGTCAGAAACTTGAGAAAAAAGATTTATGAATTTTTTACCAAGTCATATCCCCCCCCCATCGAAAAAAGTATCTACGTCACTGGGCAGTACCAAACATTTTTACAAAGCTGGAAAGACTCTGTGAATATTTTCGTATGTTATTATTTAGGAAAATGATTTTAAAATCTGGTATTTCTAGACACCATATCTCGGAAACTAATCATAGGATCTTGTTTTACAATAGGAAACATT
>CAJFCO010000420.1:73984-84085 GCA_904066015.1 Synergus gifuensis
CTATTTCTAAAGCACTAACCGTCCACCCCCTATGTATTAGTCATCGTTTTGACAACGAAAATAGTCTGAAGATAGTTTTCAAATTCGATACATTCACACAAATTCCAAAAGAACCAATCAGGTTTTCGACAACAATTTATTAGATATATTGGTAAAATTTCTTTTTTAAGATAGGATATGCTGGCTCTTCCCAATTTAATTTCAATCTATATTATGAATTTGATTTTGAAAAAGGTCTTCTATGAAAAATTGTCTCGTTGAAGCAGATGTTATGTATGGCCCTCTTTTCTTTAATTCATTATCCAATTCATTGTCTGTGTTGACTCATTGAGTCGTTGGTATACTACTATTATTCAACTGCTTTTACACCCTGTTGAATTCGTATGTCTTGGGTATATTATGTACATTTTGCGCACGGCCGATTTAAATATACAAATGGGAGATCTCAATGTAATCTGAATACGATCAAAAAATCATTTCACAAGTGCGGGTGGCTACACTCGAATAGAATTTCATTTGTAGTGTGGGGGTAAGAAAAGGATTGTTCATACAGAAAACACTGATTTGAGCAAGAAGGTTCTATATTATATTCCTTAATATAATATATATGTAGGTATAGGATGTGATAACAAAAGACTCGTTTATTTAATTTCTGAGAAATTAAAAAAACTACTACTAAAAAAAGCTTATCTCGGGGTTCAGCACTTTAATATATAATATATGTATACAAGGTAGCCACAAGATTCAATTCTTTTATTTCCCTGACATTTCCCTGACTTTTCCCTGACTATCAGACAAATTTACATGACAGAAAAGTATTAAAAATGCGAAGAAATTTTCAGTAAAAATACTATTGAAATTTTTCAAAAATTTCGTATAATATCACTTTAAATCTTTTGAAATTCAAAATCACTTCATCCCACTTGAAATTCGTAAAAATCTCTCAAATTTATGATAACCTTGGAAATCTCTTAAAATTCCTTGAAACATTTTAAAATTCGAAAAAACCTTTAAATTTTCACTAATTGATTTAAAATTCCTCAAAATCATTTAAAATCCTTTAGATTCCTCAAAAAAACTTCAAAATCTTTTCAAATTCCTAAAAATGTCTTAAAAAATACAAGCTTTCAAAATTCCACAAAATTTTTTGGAAATCTCTTGAAATACTTCAAAATTTCACGAGGAATTTTAAAATCTCTTAAAATGCGTCAAAATCTCTTAAAATTATTGGAAACTTATTGAAATCCCTTAAAATTCACTGAAATCTTTTGAAATTCCCAGAAACATATTTACATTCCTTAAAATTTCATTATAAGTTTTAAAATCTATTAAAATTCCATGAAATCCTTTACAGTTTCACAAAATCTCTTACGAATCATAAAAATCTTGTGAAATCCTTTAAAATTCAAGAAGGAACTTTGAAATTCCCTAAAATACATTAAAATCTCAAAATAAAAATTCTTGAAAACAAAAGCCTCACAAAATCCTTTAAAAACAAAAAATAATTTTTGAAATTTGTTTCAATTCCACGAGGAATATTTAATATCTTTAAAATTATTTTGAAAATTTTCAATAAAATCCCTTAAAATCACTGTTAAAAAATCAAAATTTCTTTAAATTTTTTTAAATTCCACGAGAATATTTAATAATTACTTAAAATTTCTTTAAAATCTTCCAAGTTTCTTAAAATGCTTTATAATTCCATGAAAAACTGTTAAATTCTTTAAAATACATAAAAATCTCTTAAAATTTTGTAAAATTTCACAAAATAGTTTAAAAATTATAAAAATATCATGAAGTCCTTTAAAATTCCACGAAGAACATTAAAATCTCTTAAAATTACTTTAAAAAATCAAACTTTCTTAATTACAAGCTTTTTAAAATCTTTTTAAATTCCACGAGAATATTTATAATTCCTTAAAATCTCTTAAAATTCTGACAAATTTCTTAAATTCCTTTATAATTCCACGAAAAACTTTTAGATCCCTTAAAATTCGTAAAAAAAACCTTTATAATATTTCATAACTTTTAAAAATTCCCTAAAATTCCATAAAATCTTTAGAAAAACATAAAAATTTCGTGAAATCCTTTAAAATTTCTCAAGGAACTTTAAAATTCCTTAAAATTCTTTGAATTCCCTGAACTTCCTTAAAAATCTCTTAAAATTTCATGAAGTACTTTTGAAATTCATCTATATCTAAATCCTTCGAAATACTTTAAATTCAAAGAAAAACTTTAAAATCTTTTAAAATTCCTAAAACTCTTTCCTAAAATTTCCTGTCATCCTTCAAAATTCCATAAAACATTTTCAGAATCTCGTGAAATATTTTTAAATTCCAGGCGGATTTTAAAATCTCTTAAAATGCACAAAAATTTCTTTAAATTATTGGAAACCTATTGAAATCCCTTAAAATTTGTTGGAATCTTGAAATACCTAAAAACAACTTTAAATATCTTAAAATTCCACTATACAATATTTAAAATTCCATGAAATTCTTTACAATTATTTTACAAAATTGTTTACAAATTGTAAAAATCTCGTAAAATTCTTTAAAACTCCCTGAAGTGCATTAAAATCTCTAAAAAAAACTCTTGAAATAAAAAATTTCACAAAATCTTTTAAAAATCAAAAATAACTTAAAATTTTTTTAAATTCAATGAGGACTATATTAAAATTCCTTAAAATCATCTTTAAAATGTCAAAATTACTTACAATTTTTACAAGCTTCTTAAAATTTCATGAAGTCCTTTTAGAATTCAACTGAATCTTTTAAATATTATACAAATCTCTTGTAATCACCTGAAATTCCTAGAAACATCTTAAAATTCCACGAAATCTCTTCAAATTTGTTAATATTTCATGAAATGCCTTCGATTTTCACTAATCTTTTTAAAATTCCTCAAAATCTTTTGAAATACTTTAAATTCCAAGAAAAACTTCAAAATCTTTTAAAATTCCCAAAAAGCTCTTAAAATTTCCTGTCATCCTTCAAAATTCCATAAAAAATTTCAAAATTTCGTGAAATATTTTTTAATTTCACGAGGAATTTTAAAATCTCTTAAAATGCGTCAAAATCTCTTAAAATTATTGAAAACTAATTGAAATCCCTTAAAATTCACTGACATCTTTTGAAATTCCTAGAAACATATTTACATTCCTTAAAATTTCACTATAATTTTTAAAATCCTATAAAATGTCATAAATTCTTTAAAATCTACTAAAATTCCATGAAATCCTTTAAAATTCAATAAGGAACTTTGAAATTCCCTAAAATACATTAAAATCTCTAAATAAAAATTCTTGGAAACAAAAACCTCACAAAATCCTTTAAAAATAAAAAATAATTTTTTAAATTTGTTTTAATTTCACGAGGAATATTTAATAACTTTAAAATCATTTTAAAAATGTCAAAATTTCTTTAAATTTTTACAAGCTTCTTAAAATTCTTTATAATTCCACGAAAATATTTATAATCCCTTAAAATTCCTTCCAAGTTTCTTAAAATCCTTTATAATTCCCTGAAAAACTTAAAAAATTTTTAAAATACTTAAAACTCCCTTAAAATTTTGTAAAATTCCACAAAATCTTTTTAAAATCATAAAAATCTCATGAAATCCTTTAAAATTCCATGAGGATCATTAAAATCCTTTAAAATTACTTTAAAAAATCAAAATTTCTTAAAATTCTTACAAGCTTTTTAAAATCTTTTAAACTTCTACTAAATTTGGTAGGGACAACAAATAGTTTTATTGGGATACTAATTGTTAAAATTGACTACTATATAGTAAGTTTATTACAAGGAATTACACTCTTTCAAGCAAAAAAACTTTTAAAAGAATGATAAAAAAACGAGACGATGAAAAACACCTTGTCATTTAAATATCGAGCATGACGCATGTTCAGAATTTGTATAAAGAAACAGGAAAGTTGAGAAAAACAAAGAAAAGGTTGTCAGAAGGTGGGCGACACAATAACTAACAAGTACTTTTTTATAAAAAGAATCAGATAGTTATGTAGCTTGTGGTATAAAGTTTTCTATACAGCATAAGGAATTTTTTTCTGATTCGGATACTAAAGACTAATTCATAAATTAATTTGACGTATTGAATAAATAAAATACCATTATATCGTACATATTTTTAATAGAGGAAGTCTATTCTTTAATATTCAGTGATTGGACAGCTCCAGTTTTTATTCGACGAATTCAATTTCTTGATATTAACTATTTTCTTCATCATAGACTATATAAGTTGAATTTACTGTCTTTTAATTTTTGAAATTTTTCTAAAATTTAGTATTGTCAATAGTGAAAATTGAATAAGTGGAAAATTTATAGTTTATACATCATAGATCATCAAGGAGGCATCAAAGAGAATTAAGAGTTCCCACGGGATCCCACCTTGAATAAATTACACTTTTTTCCAGACTTCCAGAGAGTTTTTTACCTCCTATAGAAAGGGGTTAGCGAGATATAAGGTGTTTTTTTCTTTTTTTTTTTTTCTCGAGATCGATACCGAGGAAGATTCTTATTCTTTAACTTTGCCGTCTGCATTGAACGCAGCAGGTGTTTTCATTTTATTCACTAGAGATTTTGAGTTGACCTCAATGTCACCTCCACCCTCATATTTTTTTCAATTCACACTTATACCTGCTTATTATTCCTCAATAGAAGAAAGGATTCTCAGCTCTCTTATTGTTTTCAAGATATTTAAAAATTGGACCTCTACAAGCAGCGAAAATTTGTATTACTTTCATTCATAGATTTCCAATTTAATCCAATTTGGACCATTCAAGTTGAAAACATCAATTAATCAATATGTATATTGTATATATATTTAAAATGTACTGACACTGCCAATTTTAATAGAAAATAATAATCTAAACAATTGTTAAAAACATTTTTACATCTCTCAAATTCCACACTTACAATAATGATAGTAAAAAACGTGAAACGCATCGAGAAGACGTTTCTCGAAAAAAAATCTCTTGCTCAGAGTCGCGTCGTCAGCATATTGGCAAAAAAATTGCTGGAAAAAAGTGTTTCGTAACGAGAGGTCGCGGAAAAAAAGCAAGGCCCCTTGAAAAGAGAGCACGATGCGACTATACAGTCCTTGGGCTCTTTTTGTTTTATCTCGTTTTCTCTGTTAATTTTTTTCGCGGGAAACAGCCGAAGAGCGCGATCATGTGCACGTACTCGCGAAAGGTGCAAGAAAGGGTTCAAAGGTGTTTGGAAGGGATGAGAAAGGGGTAAAGGGGCCACGTGCAGCGGGGAAGTGGGACAGGTAATAAGGGCGAGGGCGCTTCAACGCATCGCATAGCCCTTCCGGATTATCGCTTAGAACAAAAAAAATAATCACCCCTTTTATTGTCTCATGAGGAATAATTTATTCCAGAAACTTCCTGTGGGAACGACGACAGACATTTGAAGAAAAAAATCTTTTTCTCATAAAACGGAGTACAATCGATCATACCAATTTAATGTATAGATTAATGCTTTTTTTTTAAGTAAAATGCAAATGTGAGAACATTTTTTTTCAAGTTCGATTTTTAAAGCTCCTTGCAACTTTTATTTCGTAATGATACTTAAATTGATTCCTCATAGAGGAAGCTTTGTATTGGTGACAAAATCCAGTTTCCAACACGAAATAAAAGAAAATAGCTGAATTTACCATTTAAAATAGTCAACTTTTGCGCTCTGAACGCATTTTTCCTGGAGTTTAGTAAGTTTTGCTTACTTATCTCTTAAAATTACTAAAAATTCCATGATATTTTGTTAAATTCTTTTAAATTATTGAAAATCCAATATAATCTCACCAAATCCTTAAAAATTTCTGAAAATAAATGTTTTTCAAATTACTTAATGTCTCATAAAATATCTTAAAGTTGATTAAAATTACTTAGAATCTCCCAAAATATCGTCAAATCCCATAAAATTACTTAAAATCCCATGAAATTCTTTGAAATTCATGAAAATTCAGTGAAATCTTGTAAATTCCTTGAAATGCCTTAAGTCGTTAAAATGACTTAATATTCTATAAAACATTGTAAAATCTCTGAAAATTACTTAAAATTCCATGCAATTTCGTAAAATCCTTTAAACTTTCAAAAAATTTCTCGAAATACTGTGAAATCACTTAATATTTCTAAAATCTCAATAAATTTCGTAGAGCCCTTTTAAATTCCTTAAAATTTTTGAAGATTCCATGAAATCTCATTAATAATTAATATTTAATGAAATTTCGTAAAATGTCTTAAAGTTTCTCAAATTACTTAAAATTCCACAAAATATATAGTCAAATTCCTTAAAATTACTTTATAATCCTTTAAAATCTAGTAATTTTTCCCAAACAAATGCGGGATTGGAAAAATTAAGGGATTTCAAAAGTATGCAAAATAATTCAGAGATATTAATTTTTGAAATATACATATAAAAATTTGTAATTCCTAGTCTAATTTTAGGAGTCTCAATAAATTTGTAATATCCTTTTAAATTTCTTAAAATTATTCAAAGTATAATTCATAAATATAATTCATAAAATATTTTAAAGATGGTTAAAATTACTTAGAATCTCCCAAAATATCAAATCCCATAAAATTTCTCAAAATCCCATGAAATCCCTTGAAATTCCTAAAAATTCAGTGAAATCTTGTAAATTCCTTGAAATCCCTTAAGTCGTTAAAATGACTTAATATCCTATAAAACATTGTAAATCTCTGAAAATTACTTAAACTTTTATGCAATTTCGTAAAATCCTTTAAAATTTCATAAAATTCCTCGAAATACTGTAAAATCACTCAATATTTATAAAATTTCAATAAATTTCGTAAAGCCCTTTCAAATTCCTTAACATTTTTCAAGATTCTATGAAATCTCATTGAATCTCTTAAAATACCTTATTATTTAATGAAATTTTGTAAAATGTCTAAAAGTTTCTCAAATTACTTAAAATTTCACAAAATATATAGTCAAATTCCTTAAAATTATTTATAATCCTTTAAAATCTAATAATTTTTCCCTAAAACAAGAGGGATTGGGAAAATTAAGGGATTTCAAATTAAAATTCCAGCATGTAATTTCGTAAAATTCTTTAAAATTTCATAAAATTCCTCGAAATACTGTGAAATCAATAAATCTCAATAAATTTCGTAAAGACCTTTTAAATTCCTTAACATTTTTCAAGATTCCATGAAATCTCATTAAATCTCTTAAATTACCTTAAAATCTAATGAAATTTCGTAAAATGCTTAAAAATCTTCTAAAAGTTTCTCAAATTACTTAAAATTCCACAAATATATAGTCAAATTCCTTAAAATTATTTATAATCCTTTAAAATCTAATAATTTTTCCGAAAAAAAAGAGGGATTGGAAAAATTATGGGATTTAAAAAGTATGCAAATTAATTCAGAGATTTTAATTTTTGAAATATAAAAATTTGTAATTCCTAGTCTAATTTGAGGAATCTTAATAAATTTGTAAAATCCTTTTCAATTCCTTAAAATTATTCAAAGTCCCATTAAATTCCATTTAAACCCTAAAAATAACTTAAAATCCAATGAAATTTTGTGAAATCCCTTCAAATACCTTAAAATTTTTTAAAATCACTTACAATTCCACAACATATCTATAATCCTTAAATCTTTTAAGAATTCTTGAAAATCCAATAATCTCACCAAATCCTTTAAAATTTCGGGAAATAAATATCCTGAAAATGACTTAATATCTTATAAAATAACTTAAAGTCGATTAAAATTCCTTATAATCTCCTAAAATATCATCAAATCCCATAAAATTACTTAAATCCCATGAAATCTTATAAAATCCCTGAAAATCCAATGAAATCTCCGTAAATCCCTTCAAATCCCCTAAGTTGTTAAAATAACTTAATATCCTATGAAATATCGTAAAATCTCTGAAAATTATTAAAAAGTTTATGCAATTTCGTAAAATCCTTTAAAATTTCATAAAATTTCTCGAAATACCGTGAAATCACTTAATATTTCTAAAATCTCAATAAATTTCGTAAAGCCCTTTTACGTTCCTTAACATTTTTCAAGATTCCGTGAAATCTCATTAAATCTCTTAAAATACCTTAAAATTCAATAAAATTTCATAAAATGTCTAAAATTTTCTCAAATTACTTAAAATTCCACAAAATATATAATCAAATTCCTTAAAATTACTTTATAATCCTTCAAAATCTCATAATTTTTCCCAAAAAAATGTGGGGTTGGAAAAATTAAGGGATTTCAAAAGTATGCAAAATAATTCCCTCAAATAAAAATAAAACCCTCAAAATATCTAAAAATCCAATGAAATTTCGTAAAATCCCTTGAATCTCTTAAAATTCCTTACAACTTTTTTATAATATCTCTTAAAATATCTAAAAATCCAATGAAACTTCGTGAAAATCCTTGAAACAGCTTTAAAGTTTCCAAAATAACTTAAAATTACACAAAACATCCTTAAATCCTTTAAAATGATTTAAAATCTCATGAAATATCATTAAATACTTTCAATTACCTGAAAATCCAATGAAAACTGTTTATTAGATTTTTAGATTCTTTAAATTTCTTTAGACTCTATAAAACCCCAATAACTGGTAAACTCCCTTAAAATTTCTAAAAATCAGAATAAATTTCATGAAATTCCTTGAAATTCCGTGAAATCCTTTAATATTTCTAAAATTTTAATAAATTTTCTAAAATTCGTATTCTCTGTCTTAATAATCTTTTTGAAAACGAAAATAGTCTGAAAATTGTTTTCAAATTCGATACATTCACACAATTCGCTCAGTTTCTAAACAAATCAGGTTTTCGACAACAATGTGTTTGATATATTGGTAAAATCACTGCTTTTTCAAGATAGGAAAAAATTAATACACGCAGAAAAAAAAATCTGTTGAATCTACAGAAAAATCTGTAGAATCTACAGATTTCATCTGCTGGAATAGGGACAGCAGATTATTTCTGTATAGATTCTAGTATAAAGAAAATTTTTGTTGGATTTCCAGATAAAATCTGTTGAATTTACAGAAAAATCTGTTGAATCTACAGAAAAATCTGTAAATTCTACAGATAAAATCTATAAATTCCACAGACAAAATCTGTAAATTTTAAATTTACAGATTTTTTGTACTTTCTAACATAAAAATAAATACCTTAAAAACAATTATTAATTAGGAACATGGTTTAATCGATATTTGTTGTATAAAAAATAAAATTCTATAATACACTCTTACAGAAGCATTTCTGTAAATTTTACAGATAGAGTTGTAAGATTAACAAATTTTATCTGTTAAAATAGCAGAAATGTCCAACAGATTTGAATCTGTAACTTTAACAGATTGATTTTTCTGCGTGTATACATTTGTGGATTAAAGAGAGAGTTTCCGGGAAGATGAAGGGGGTTTCAATGATTCAAATTTTACAAGGGTGAGTGTTAAAGGACGTGGAGTTGAAAAGGAAACAATCTGACAATGAAAACGTAGATATACAGATATAAAAGCATAATAATAAGTAGCGTATAGAGTATAGAATACAAATATACGAAAGTTGGTTGCTTTTGTGTATCTGAGCGATGCGAGATGACTCACCCTTGCAAAAAAGCGATGGAGGGAGGCAGGAGCAAAAACGCGCTTTTTCTTCCGCTTTCGGCGCGAGCATTGCGAGAGAAGTTTTTGCTCCGTTCTTGCCGGACGAGCATCGTCGGAGTCGTAAGCAGAGCCGGGCGAACTGAGCCAGCAAAAAAAGCCGGTCGGCGGTTTTGCCGCGTTTTCTCCGAAAGTCGAAATTGCGAGAGACGAGGACGAGGATATCGCACGATAGAAAAAACTTTACATATATATATATATATATATATATACATCAATGTGATGTATTTATTTTTATCGAGTAACAAAAGCAAGACCATTCAATATTTTACAGGAAAGAAACTGTAATTGTCCAGAAAAAAAGTATAAATTATATTTGGATTTTTATACATATATTTTATAGATTTTATGCATTCTGCAGAATGTATAAAATATAAATATAACATTAAAATATAAAACAAATATATAATATAAAAATATAATCAAATAAATAATATAATAATATTATAT
>CAJFCO010000420.1:106662-123767 GCA_904066015.1 Synergus gifuensis
GCAATACTTTTACGCAGTTTCGAGCGTCGGGCTGGTTCTTGCACCCGGCGGCTCATATTTTGAATTAAAAATTTTTTTAAATTAAATTAAAATTAATTAAATTTAAATTTAATTTAAATTAAATTAAATTTTTTTTCAAGAATTTACAATTTTCAATTTTAAATATCAAGAAATATCAAGACTTTAATTTTAAGAAATATCAAGTGAATTTACGAAAATTAAAGGAATTTTACGAAATTTTGAAAGATAATATAGGCATTTTAAGGAATTTTATGAGACTTATAGAGATTCCTGAAATTAGATAAAGAATTACAAAATTCTATATTTCAAGAATTAAAAATTTTAAATTATTTTTTCTATTAGCAAAAGATGAGCAAACACGAGAAATTAAATTAAAAGCAATATATATTTAACTAACAATGCAATAATATAGTTGTTTTTCCATGTATAATATTTTTTATTTATTATTATTTTTTTAATATATTAAATAGCATATTAAATTAAAATTGCTAAAGTTGAAAAATTAATATCAAGTAAAAAAATATTGCCGCCGTTTCGCCTTCGAATGGAGTCTCAATCGAATGAAAACTAGAATAGAAGATTTTAAGTTGTGAGGTAATTTAATATATGTCCCAAGACTATCATTGAAGGATATGTGAATAGAAAGTTTCAAAGAAGAACCAACCGAGGAACCAACACATCGGCAGTTGGTGAAGAAAAAGTCGTTGTCGAAAAACGCGCTACGCGCAGTGAAATATAAAAAATTAATCTATTTATTTAGTAATTTAATGGATTAATAGAATAATATTTAATTTTGAAGAAAGATAAAAATTTAAATAATAATACTACCTATTTGAAATTAAGTATCTTTCTGAACTACGAAATAACATTGGATCAATAAAAAAATATTTAAATAATAAAAAAAAGTATGAAATAAAAAAGCTAAAAAGTTTCATAGACTCTATAAATTTGTAATTTATATATTTGATATCGATTTTACATTCATTTTGATTATGAAGAAACAAACGACCGGATATTTTATTTAAATTATTATAAATCTGTGATATCAGTTTCAGCCTCGAGTGTTGTAAAATTTATTTGCTATCCGAAATCCGTTAAAATCGACGTTATAAAATTGTGTAATAAGATAAAAGTGGAAAAAAAAAGTAAAAAATAACAGCTATAGCTATTAGTGAGCCTATTCATTGCTGTTTACAGTTTTGACTTTGGACAATGAAAGTGAGACTGGTGTTTTTTTGATAGAGGATTGAATATGATTTTTGCAACAAGAAGAATAACAGAGGCGTCAACCGGCGTCACAAAGTCGGCCACCCGATTCTACAATATTACATCTCAAGGTATTACTATAAGTTTTTAAAAAAGATTTAATGGAAAATATAATTATTTGCTAAATGTAAAAACTTTTGAGATCAGATTCAATTCATTAGTTTATTTATAATTATTTATATAGATTAAAATCGAATTTGAAACTAGAGAGTAAACAAATGTAGATAAACTTTTGATTTTCGGTGATTACATAAGTAGATTACACAAGATTATGCGGATGAATAATAAAGACACAACTTTCACTCTTAGAATTCAAGTCAAGGGGTCAAATTAAAGCTACTATAGAGTATCGATTATTATACGAGAAAGTTAGTTTCAGAAAAATAACGTGTTACGTTACCGTTACATCTAGAGTATATTATAAAAGTTTACGTTTTTCAACAAGAAATTAAATTAAGATATTATTAATGATTAAAGGTGTTGGAGCCAAGTTCTAATCTAAAAATTCGATTTCTTCATTTTACTCAACAAATATTAAATTTGGAATTTTTCCCCTCTGTAGAATTAATCAATTTTTAACTAGAATTATGCGTACAGAGCAAGAAAATATCTAGTTAAAATATTTTTTAAGCAAAATGAAAATATTCAATTTTGAAGTTAGATTTTTACTTCTTCATTTTATGCAAAAAGTATCGAAATCAAATATTTTTTCGCTCTGTATGCAGTCTTAAATTTGAAAAAAAATTAGCGCTACAGAGAGAAAAAATATTTTTCTATAATTTTTGTTGAGTAAAATGGAGAATGGAATTTTGAGTATAACACTTGGGTCCAACGCTCTTAATGATATTATTAATGCTTTATTAATGACTCTTAAAGGTGAAATGAAGGTCAACCCTAACTTCGAGATCGGTTTAGAAATTGAGAATGGATTCGGGATAGCCAGTAGCTCAACCCTAACAACCAATCAAGAAAGCCAAGGAGTTGCAGCCCTCCTAGTGATGTTGGCTGTCCTCTGCTTTATTTTTGCTTACTGCTGTTGGGGGGCACCCTTTTGTAGGAACCTCTGTAAAAAATATTGTTGTTGTCACTTGGAAGA
This sequence comes from Synergus gifuensis, assembly GCA_904066015.1. NCBI lineage: Eukaryota > Metazoa > Arthropoda > Insecta > Hymenoptera > Cynipidae > Synergus > Synergus gifuensis. Next base: position 109,046 of record CAJFCO010000420.1, read on the forward strand.
TCCTGAAATCGATGTTCGATTCGCAAATAATGATCAGGGCATGGTTGCCACTCCTACTATAATCCTTCTACCTCATGGAAGGATGTTAGTTGTGGATGGAACAGTTTTTAGTCAGTTCCAGGCTGATAGCACAGGCAAGTGATGTGAAGCTGAAACTATCAAAATAAATTTTAAAGTATAAGCTAAACGTAAACTTAAAGACTATTTTGCTTTATTTTTCTTATTTTTTTTTAGGATTGGATCTAGTTGAACTAGGTGAAAGTGTCATCAGATCCCAAAGAAATCCAAGGACTGTAACTCGCCACCAGCTGCAAAGTAGTCAAGGAAGTGTCCTGACAACTGACGGAGAGTCTCAAAGTAAAGATAGCAGTTGGTCCCTAGCTGGGTTTCCACCTCCAACTTACGAGAGTATTTATGGAAAAGAAGAAGGAATAATTCCCCCTTCTTATTCTGATATTCTTCTCCACAGGTAGATTTCAAATTGAAGTTTAAGGGTGTTGGAGCCAAGTTCGAATCTCAAAACTCGATTTCTTCACTTTACTTAATAAATATTAAATTTGGAATTTTTTCCCTCTGTAGAATTAATCAATTTTTAACTAGAATTATGCGCACAGAGCGAGAAAATATCTAATTCAAATAATTTTTAAGTAAAATAAAAATATTCAATTTTGAAATCAGATTTTGAATTCTTCGCTTTATGCAAAAAGTATCGAAACTAAATATTTTTTTGCTCTGTACGAAGTTTTATATTTGAAAAAGAATTAGTGTACAGAGCGAAAAAATATTTAACTATAATTTTCGTTGAGTAAAATGGAGAATGGAATTTTGAACTTAACATTTGGGTCCAACGCCCTTAAGAAATGGGTTAAAGTTTCAGACGTCTAATAGTCTGACGAAAATTTTTATTTTATTTTATTTTTTTGCATATTTTGGATTAAGAATATGAAAAAATTTCCGAAAATCATTTTATTTTTATTTATTTACTAGTAGAAATTTACCCGACGTTGTACGAGTTTTTAAGAAATTTTAAGGGATTTTATAGAGATTTTAAGTGATTTTTCATTTTAGGGAATTTCAAGATATCTTAAGAAACGTCAAAGGATTTTTAAAAGAATTCAAACCAGTTTAAGGATTTTAAAGAATTTTCACAAGATTTGAAGAGATTTTTATAGGAGTTTGAAAGAGTTATCAAAAGGATGTTCCAGAGATTTTTAGAGATTTCTATAGATTTCACAAGATTCAAGACACCTTAAAAGATTTTATCAGATTTTAAGTGACTTTAAGGAATTTCAATAAACAAAAGAATTCAAGAGAGTTAAAAAATTTGCAAAGGATTTCAAAACATTTTAAATGATTTTAAAAAATTTAAGGAATTTATATTCTAATGTGGAGTAAATCAAATAAAATCCCTTAAAATTACTTAAAATTCTTTCAAAAATTTTTTATCTTTTCTAAGTGCATTAAAATTGTTTAAAATATATCAAAATTCCTTAAAGTTCATTAAAATCTTCTTGAAATCTCTTGGAATCTCTTAAATCTTATAAAATCTTTTGAAATTTCTTAAAATTATTTCAAATCTTTTGCAAATTCTTCTAAATTCTCTAAAATTTCTCCTAGTAAATCAATAAAAATTTTGGGTTTTGGGAATAGTGGAAACTTTTTTTTTGTTATTATTCCAATAAATGTAAAAAATATCATCAGACGTCTAGTCTGACAAGTTTTTTTACATTTATTTTTTTTAAGTTTTTTTAATTTATTTTTTAAAGTTTCCACTATTTCCAAAATTCAAAATTTTTATTTATTTACTAGGAGCAATTTTAAAGGAATTTTCAAAAGATTTTAAATAATTTTAAGGAATTTCAGGAGATTTTATAAGGTTTCAAAAATTATAAAAGGATTTCAAAAGATTTATAGTAATTTTAAGGAATTTCAAGGTATATTAAGAGATTTTGATTGATTTTAGGAATTTAAGGAGATTTTTAAAAGATTTGTAAAGAGTTATCAATCGATTTTTTTCAGAGATAATTTTAAGGAATTTAAAGAGATTTAAAGATATTTCAAGAGATTTTAATGAACTTTAAGGAATTTTGATATATTTTAAACAATTTTAAGACATTTACAGAAGATTTAAAAGTTCTTAAAGAATTTTAAGCAATTTTAAGAGATTTTAAGGGATTTTATTTGATTTACTCCACATTAGAATATAAATTCCTTAAAATTTCTTAAAATCACTTAAAATATTATGAAATCTTTTGAAAATACTTAAACTGTCTTGAATTCTTTTAAAATCCATTGAAATTCCTTACAATGATTTAACACTAAAATCTCTTGAAATCTCTTGAAATTTTTTTAAGTCACTTAAAATTTGATAAAATCCTTTAAGGGTGTTGGACCCAAAAGTATTAAGCTTAAAATTTTAATCTCCATTTTAATCAACGAAAATTATAGATAAATATTTTTTCGCTATGTAGCGCTAATCTTATTTCAAATATAAGATTGCGTAAAGAGCGAAAAAATATTTAATTTCGATACTTTTTGCATAAAACAAAGAATTCAAAATCTAACTTCAAAATTCAATATTTTCAATTTATTTTTAAAATATTTGAATTAAATATTTTCTCGCTCTGTACGCATAATTCTACATTAAAATTGATTAATTCTACAGAGGGAAAAAATTCGATATTTAATATTTGTTGAGTAAAATGAAGAAATCGAATTTTTAGATTAGAACTTGGCTCCAACACCCTTAAGGTGTCTTGAAATCTATAGAAATTTCTAAAAATCTCTGGAACATTCTTTTGATAACTCTTTCAAACTTTTATATAAAAAAATCCTTGAAATCTTGTGAAAACTCTTGAAAATCCTTAAACTGTTTTGAATTATTTTAAATACCCTTTGACGTTTCTTAAGATATATATCTTGAAATTCCCTAAAATGAAAAATCACTTAAAATATCCATAAAATCCTTTGAAATTTCTGGGTAAATTTATGCTAGTAAATAAATAAAAATAAAATGATTTTGAGAACTTTTTAGATACTCTTAATCCAAAAAATGAAAAAAAAAATAATAATATTAAAATAAAAATTTTCGTCAGACTAGACGTCTGAAATTTCAACCCAATCCCAATCCCTTAAGAATTCGTTTAATAAAAATTAGATATACCTATGTATTAAATTTTTCAGATTCGCTACACTGCCTTACGATATAGATATGCGAAACGCTTACAACGGAAGCAAAGAAGAACTAGAGATACATTCCCTCGGAAGTGGGAGCTGTCCTCACATAATACAGAATCCAATAAACAATCCCTACTCAATGGCCAATAATTTCTCGGGTCAAAGCATCGCATGTGCAAACCTATCTCGAAATCCTTCACTCGTCAGTAATCCTCTCGACGGTTACTATCTAAACAACGAAATGGGATGTCTCCAAAATGAACAAGATATCCCCCGAGTCAACAGCCATCTCAACATCAATACAATCTCTTCCCTTTACAATCGAGTCTCTACTTCACATTCAGGAGATGAGCTAGAAGTCTCCAGAAATGAGGGAAGACGTCGACAGTCTGCCTCAAGGGAAAATAGTTTTCAAAACGAGATTATTAATACGAGAAATATTGTCAGATGCGAGCCTGAATCAAACTTCAGACTGGAAGTCGATCAAAGATTTCGAAATTCAGAAAATGAAAGAAATCGAGAAAACCTAGATGTCAGATATAACGTTAGAACAACGAGAGAAGGAAATTTAATTAGTAGACCCAGATCTGAAATTGATTTAGTTGATTCTGAGGAACCGAGTGATTTTCAAGTTCTGGCTGATATTCGGGAAAGCCGAGTGTAAGAGTATGTGGTATGTAATTAGGAACGCCAATCCCAGGGAGGTGGTAATAAAAAATAGTAAAATTTAGTTTCGCCTTTACGTTCACAATAATAAATATTTCACGAAGTAATAAATATTTGTCACTAAAACTAGACAATTTACCTCCGTTTCATATATCAAATGGAGGTAGAGTACCTAGTTTTACTGAAATATATTTATTATTGCGAAAGTAAATTTGCGAAACTAAATTTACTCTTATGGTGAGCAATATATGCCCTTAAGTTAAAAAAAAAGATAAGAATAAAGTGCTTTCTCATTTGTAAGGCTTTAAAATTTCATTGCAAAGATTTTATGCATTTGATCGCTTTTCAAATTTTATCCCAACAAGCCCATGTTTAGATGCTCTCAAAATTTGATCTTTGTAAATTTTGATTTCTTTGAAATTTTGAAGGTGTTGGATCCAAATTCTATCTCAAAATTCGATTTCATCATTTTACTTAACAAATATTATTTGGTTTTTTTTGCTACTTAACGGTATTCACTTTTCAAATAGAAGTATGCGTGGAAAGCTTTATACACACAATTTTCTTTGGAAAGTAAAAATAGAATAAAGTAAAGTGATATAATGTTTTCCGATATAAAGAAAAAATATCTAGGTATAATTTTCTCCAATTCTACATACTTAACAAAATTGGGAATAGCTTTAAATTTAAACAACCTTCAGTTTTTAAGCGATCTTAAATTTTAATGCTTTCAAATGTAAACAAAATAAATCGGAAAATATAAAAAAGTAAAAGAAATATTCTGTCTACAAAATTGCCTTATAGCTCAAAGCTTAATTTATTATACAGCTGCCATTTTCGCCTTGTAAATCTTTCGACTTAAATTGAAAGATTGATAGATAAGAAAAAGAATTTCTTTGTTATCTAAATTAGGAAAGATGGACTAAACATTCAACATTTGTAACTTTCTTTCAAGTGACTTAAAGTTTACCTTAGATATACTTGAGATATTCAACTAAGGACCCATTTAATGTTAAATATCCTGATAAACGTTAAAGATGTAACAAATTACAAAATGTAGTTCAGTCCGTCCACCAAATGAATGTAAATAAGACGAGACCAAATGATATATTATACATATTCTTTAGTATATTTTATATTGGAAACTACCGCGTGTTGAGTATACTTTAGTTTCTAGCACATCGCGAAGTACCTGTTTGTAGTCATAGAGTTGAAGCTTCTGCGAAACTTTAAATGTCTTTTATTTACTCATTGCACTTTATGATTAAGATTATCAATAAATTTAATGTTATTGGAAACCGCGATAAACTTAAATTGCAAGAAAAAAAAATATACTAAATGTATTCCAACGTGATAAATAAAAATTACGGAAATTCATTGCTACTTCTTCCACCTGTATTTACTTTTTAGCTTAAGATATGTGATTAGGATTATATATTAAGTACGTACACCAACTTGGGCGTAATGTCACTTTTTGGGCATAGTCGGAAATTTCCGTGATAAAATTCCTAGAATTTTTATGACGTAAAGAAACTACGAAGTTCTTGTTGACGGAAGCCAACTAAAATTCTAAGAAGGTTAAATAACGCCAGAGTTTAGTGTATCCAGATCTTAATTGTCAATTGTATGTTCTGTAATGTAAATAATCCACAGATTAAACAATTGATGCAATTGCTTTAAAGATTCAAACAATATTAATTTTTTATCACCTCTACAAGTTTACTCGTCACTCTCAATTTCTTCTGGAGCGGAAGAATTCTCTTCTTCTGGTGTTTTCTTATCCCAGTCTTTTAATGACGCACCCATGATAAAATCTTCTCTCAAGACTTTCCAAACCTTTCTGTCCTCCTGGAATTTAAACGTAATTTTATATATACTTAAAGATAAATTCAAAGTTTTAACTTTTTAAAATCATTTATAAAGAGAACGAAATTAACCTCAGGTTCTTCTTTTTTAGTTTCAGGTTTAGAATTTTCAACTGAAATACTTTTTGTTCCGCCCATGAGAACATCGAGGAACGTCCTTTTGTCTATATCTTTCAGAACTTTCTCTCGTTTTCTTTCCAAGGGACCAGCATCGTCTAATTTTTTTCCGATCTCCATCTGCTGTTGTCTAACTGCATTAAACAATTGTACAACACCTCTGAAATTCCAAGAATAAATAAATAAAATTAGAATTAAAAGTAAATTAATTTAAAAATAAATATTTAACATCATTAAAAAAAATGTATATACTTTGTGGCAATTTTTTGAAGAGTTCTTTCTCTTTCTCTATCTAAAATTGAAGGCTTAACTCTAATTCCGGATTTAATTTCTTTCCTCTTCTGTTTCTTGTGTTCAATATCTTCTCCTTCTTTTTTCACTAAGATTTCTTTCTTAACTTTACCATCAGTATCTTCGATTTCGAAAGGCAGAGGTTCTATTTTTTCTTTAGCTATAATGTCACAGAGTTTCTTAGCTTTTGAGAGTACAATATTCTTTTTTCGTTTTGGCTTCTTAGTGTGTAAAACCTTTCGCATGGCATCTGCCCAGCTAGGATTGGCTTTTGTTTTGTCTGTAATGTTTGCAGAGAGATTTAGATCTTCTTCTTCTTCTGTATTTGAATCATCTCCTTCATCTCGCGAACTATTGTCTTTGGTAAAACCTTCGTCTGCAGTTTCCATATTTGTTTCCCCATTTATCGAATGAACGTCTTCCGATCCAGTGTCGGATCCTGATTCCTCGTCTTCACCCATTACGTCTATAAAAATTTAAGCATGGATACAAGTTTAGTATAAAATGAACATTTAGTTATAAAAATATATCCGGAATGGAAAGTGTGAAACATAAATAAATAAAGAGAAAAAACGATAATTTTCAATTTTGAAGTTATCATCTTAAAAAATATTGATCACGACGAACTTGAACCTTTATATATATATATATATATATATATATATATATATATATATATAAGAAATAAAAGATACATTTAAGGGTGTTGGAGCCAAGTTTTAATCTAAAAATTTGATTTCTTCATTTTACTCAACAAGTATTAACTTTTGAATTTTTTCCCTCTGTAGAATTAATCAATTGTTAACTAGAATTATGCGTACAGAGCGAGAAAATATCTAATTCAAATATTTTTTAAGTAAATGAAAATATTCAATTTTGAAGTTAGATTTTGAATTCTTCGTCCTATGCAAAAAGTATCGAAATTAAGTATTTTTTCGCTCTGTATGCAGTCTTAAATCTGAAAAAGTATTAGTGCTACAGAGCGAAAAAATATTTATCTATAATTTTCGTTGAATAAAATGGAGAATAGAATTTTGAGCTTAACACTTGGCCAAAAGAGCGTATTTCTTAATTCAAGAATATTATTTGTAATATAGTCGCAAAATATATACATGACAGATTTATCCTAATTTTCACAAATTCGTTTACACGGGTAGAGACTTATATAGAAGCAATACTTACATTTTTCTGAGAGATTTACCATAAAATCAAAAAGATTTACATAAAATCACCAAACAAATATTTTTTGCAAACTTGTTAAACCGTGTTTTTTTCACACACGTGGTGTACACTCAGGTAAATAAGTAGTAACCAAAGATATTTTACCTAGATGCGGCAAGGCCCAAGGGTATAGAGTTCGAAAATTCTCGGTAATTTAAATTTGGAGAAGGTAACGGAGAACGTTACCGTATGTTACCGAAAATGGGAGAATTTATCGAGAATTTATGAGAATGTTAATTTTTTACTTTTATTTCTTATTTTTGAATTTAAATAACGTTCATATTCAATATATTTAAATATAAATAGCAATAAACATTAGAAATAAAAAAAAAATTAGTTACCCTTATGAACGCCTTGTTGGAAGAATTTCGAAAAAATATCTTTGATTACGATAACGCGCGAAATTCGAATTGTCACAATTATAAAAATTATACGAAATATTAAATTAATTATTAATTAACAATATTATTCATAATTATTATTATATTATATGCTTTCCTCTGTTTTGCATTGTAAACATATTGACTCATCCCTGGTTCCCAAAAGATTCTAATGGAAACCAGGGTTGAGACAACATGTTTACAATGCAAAACAGGAAGGCATCGTCAAAAGAAGATGAGAGAAACTTGCATTCGTATGAGAGCCTATACCTTTTTACCTCTACCCTCGACTCTATTAACAACCTCGCTATATTAATCGCATTTCTCTTGTAATATTAACCAGCATGCGTATTGCATATCAAATACTATTTTTAGTATTTTAAACTGCGCGCGAATAGTAGCCAATCAGATGTCGAACGCAACGCATGAGCAGTGGTATGAAGTGCTTATTACGAGTTGCGCTCTTTACTATTAAGAACGAAATTCTTTTACTATTGGGAACAAGTTACTATTGGGAACGTCGAGTGTATAGTCAAAAGTAATTTCTTCATTTTTTGTCTGTGGCACTCTCGTAGCTAAACTGGGTTGGTAGGAGTTACGCGTAACTCGAGGTTTTTGACGTATTATACGTAAAAAAATGAAGTATACGTAAAAACCTGTAAAAAACGTAATAAACGTATTAAAGATGGCGGACTTGTAAAATCGTGTTGGTAAGTACATAACCTCACTTTTTAAATATATAATAACTATTAATAATTCCGTTGAACGCGATCACAAAGTGTCTTCTGCGATAAGATGTTAAAAAATACTTATACCGTACCGCTATATGTAAAATTTTTAAGGTTGTAAAACGAAATATGAATACATATTTATGTCGACGCCATCTTGAAAACGTATATTACGTTTTGTAAAAAAACCCAGGACGTAAATACATTATTATTTATAAATAATACATACGTAAATTACGTAAAAAACCTCATGTAATTTACCTAAGGTATATTATGTGCACAACCCTGCAGCTAAAGCAATGAAAATTCAAGGAAGTGGGACCGTAAGGGTTACACGGTTACACGTAACTCGCACTTTTATACATATGTAATTCACGTAATATACGTATTATACGTAAAAAATGTAAACAATGGCGGACTTAAATGGAGGGTGCGGGAAAAGAGCATAACATAACCTCACTTATTCAAGAATTAGGTTATGTTTATTTTCTAAACATTTAAGCACAGTCGCTATCTTGAAAACATGAATTAAATGTAAAATACATGTAAATTACATGTAAAAAACTAAGGACGTAAATTACGTAAATTACATGTAAAAACTATGGATGTAAATTACGTACGTAATTTACATGTAAAAAACTACGTAAATTACCTAAGGTAATATTAATATACACTCGAATCTCCCAATATCAACCTTCCCAATATCGACAATCTCCCAATATCGACCACATTCCTTTCTTATTATCGACCTGCAGTTACCTCAAATGGTTGCTATCCAATAAATATCACTGGATACACTGCGCATGAGTTGCGCGCTCGGAATCTGATTGTTTGCTATTCGCGCGCAATTTAAAATGCTAAAAAATATTATTTATGTGCAATACGCATGCGCAATTAATACGACGCATGCGCAATTGGTGTGCCATGCCGTTCGGATTTTGAGCTCGGAATCCCACTGCTGATCTGGATTTCGTCGATATTGGGAAATTCGAGTGTATACACAACCCTGGGGACCGTTATTGTGGGCTGCTTTTCACCAGCTAAAAGTACAGGCGTTGGCACGATTGGGTAAGTAAAATACCTAAGGTAAATTACATGGTTTATTGCTGTAATTTACTAAGTATTTTACGTCGAAAATAACAAATTCATATGGAGTAGGGGGTTTTCTACGTAAAATACATAATTTACATAAGTAAACCATGTAAATTACACTCGATTTCCGCAATAGTCACCAAATCCGAAACAGTTTTCCCCGCAATAGTCACCAATTTTCCCTACCTCAAATGTCAAATAGATTGCGCATGCGTATTGCGTATTGTGCTGTTTACGTTAACAACCAATCAGATATCGATCGCAGCGCATGAGCAGTGGTATCAAGTGGCAATTGAGAGAACAGCTGAGAACAGCTGGTGACTATTGTGAAGGAAATTGGTGACTATTGCGGAACGGAAGTCGAGTGTACGTAAAAAACTTCGAGTGACACTTCACTTCACACTAATAATAAAATAAATGCGAAGAATTTTTGAAAGAAAGTTTGTAAGTAGATAATATCTCCTCTTTATTAGTTAACTTTATTATTATTCTGAAATTCAGTATTGTTTAATAAATTTATATTTTTGTCAGTAGGTTTAAAAATATTATACAAGTCGAAGCAACATAACCTCTAAAATCTTATAATATATCTTTGTTGATAATTGGCAATACATAAATGAATTGATTAATAGGTATCAACCAAAAATATGGATGAGGATCATTCAATGATAACTCCAGGTACCTCGACCGAGAAAAGAGATGAGCTTCCTTTGGAACGTCAACAGCAGCAAGGTAAAATTAAAATTTTTATTTATAATTTAGCCAAAAATTAATTTTATAGTGAAAGTAATCTCAATATACCACCTATATAGATATTTTTTTGTAATTGAAAAGTATTTCAATGATATCGCTTTTTCGGTATATAAATCCTGTTCGTTTTTGTTCTCAAATTTTTAGATCAACTTGCACAAGATTATGGGCGTAAGAAAGCGGCATATTATGAAAGGATACTACTTCAATCTGCAAAATATGAACGCATGTTATTCAATGCAGCAGACACTAAGTAAGTACTTCTGTGTGCCACAGGAATTTTGAAATTCCACAAACACAGCTGATCTTTAACGAATGTAAGTAGCTTTATCTGATTTTTTTTTCCGAATTATAGACAATTCCATTATCATAAAGGTCTACAGAATCGCCGTTCGAGCCACCATCAAAAGTAAGCATATCAGATTCAGGTGCTTCCCTTCCTTCGTTCATTGCATTACTCAATACACAACTTGCATTCTTAAATACAAGCTGCGGTCTTTCTGTGCAAGTCACGATTTTATTTTGCGGGTGATTTTCCACATTTTGTACAACTTGCTGAAGAAAAAAATGAAACTATTATTATTACAAGAAAATATCGGGCAAAATAGTATAAAAATAATAGTATAAAAATAATAGTATAAAAATAGTATAAAAAATAGTAGTATAAATAGTAGTATAAAATAGTATAAAAATAGATAGTATAAAAATAGTATAAAAAATAGTAGTATAAAAATAGTATAAAAAAGATTTTTATAATAGTATAATAGTAGTATGAATAAAAAAGATTTTTAATTAAAAATTTTTTGTTATTTCGTTAACGAACTTACGTCATGGAATTCATCCAAATATTCAATCTGATCTCCACCTTCAAATTCTTGAACAGTAGTAGTATAAAATTTCCCAATATCGACAATCTCCCAATATCGACCGCATTCCTTTCTCATTATCAACCTGCAGTTATCTCAAATATCACTGGATACACTGCGCATGAGTTGCGCGCTCGGAATCTGATTGGTTGCTATTCGCGCACAATTTAAAATGCTAAAAAATATTATTTATGTGTAATACGCATGCGCAATTAATATTACGCATGCGCAATTGGTGTGCCATTTGTGAAAAGGAATTTTGTTGATATTGGGAAAGCGTCTGGTCTGGATTTCGTTGATATTGGGAGATTCGATTGTATTGGGAACGTTGAGTGTATCATTATCATAATTTTAATTTTAAACTATAAAAAATTCGATTTATTTTGCTTTAATATTTAACAATATTTAAAATTCTTGCGCTTTTTCCTCGGAAAATTGGTCCAACACGCATGCGCAATTGATGTGACTATAGAGAAAAGGAATTTTTTTACTATTGGGAACGGCTCTGGTTTGGATTTCTTTACTATTAGGAACGTCAAGTGTATCATTATCATAATTTTAATTTTAAACTATAAAAAATTCGATTTATTTTGTTTTAATATTTAACAATATTTAGAATTCCCGCGCATTTTCCGCAGTCAAATTCCTCGGAAAATTAGTCCAACACGCATGCGCAATTAATGTGCTATAGAGATAAAGAATTTCTTGACATTTGGGAGAACCTCTGGCAAAAATTTCTTGACATTTAGGAGACTCGAATCTTGATATGAGCCAGGTGGCTGAGTTTGATAATTGATTTCCTTAATTATTTTCTCTTTAACAACTTAACATCCAACTAAATAATTAAAAAACAATGGAGGATATAATGAAGTTGGATTTATACGAGTTTATTGGGACAGAAACCACAGCCACAACTCGAGAGGTATTTTACAAATTTATATGTATACTCTTGTAAATCGCTGTATAATTGAGATATTCACTTTAAAAAAATTTATGTAGATTTCCTACTTTCTTTTGTAAGTTTATCTAAATTTGTAAAACAACTTCGTGCGTAGCGAATTTACTAGGAAGTAGGGATCTTGTAAAATTGTCAGGCAATCGGTGCTACGTTTTTTACAGGTTATGTTTGAAGTTCCCAAGATTTTGTAAATTTAGTTTTTGTATATTTAATTTATTGTTATTAAGAACATGGAGCATTAAACAAAAAAATTCTCTGCAAGAGAGAGAAAAATAAAAATAAAATAAAATGACTATTGAGTTGTCGTTCTCAATAATTTCACTTTTGGGATTTACCGAGTTGTCACTCAGTGCCTCAATTAATATTTCATGTTTTCTTATAAATTTTTCGTAAAAATCTACTAATTTGTCCGAGTCTTAAGGGCGTTGGACCCAAGTGTTAAGCTCAAAATTTCATTCTTTATTTTACTCAACGAAAATTACAGATAAATATTTTTGCATAAAACGAAGAATGCAAAATCTAACTTCAAAATTCAATATTTACATTTTACGTAAAAAATATTAGAATTAGGTATTTTTTCGCTCTGTACGCATAATTCTAGTTAAAAATTGATTAATTCTACAGAGGGAAAAAATTCCAAATTTAATATTTGTTGAGTAAAATGAAGAAATCGAATTTTTAGTTGAGAACTTGGCTCCAACACCCTTAATACATTGTCTTCAATCATTTTTTCTTCTTTTTAGATAAAAACAGCGTATCGCAAGAAAGCGCTTTCCTGTCACCCGGATAAAAACCCGAACAACCCAAAAGCAGCTGAATTGTTTTTACAACTTTCCAAGGCTCTTGAGATTCTAACAGACACTGTCGCTAGGGTTAGTATTTACTCCTCGTTTTTATTTACTGAAATAAAATTTTTGTTTCCTTTGTTAAAATGCTTAAAGTGATAAAATACCATTTTAATAGGCCGCATATGATCGAGTCTTAAATGCAAGACTTCAGGCAAAGCTTCGGACGAAACAACTCGACGCTAAGCGTCAAAAACTAATTGATGATTTAGAAGCTCGCGAGGCAGCTGCTCGAAATGGTCCCAGTCTCAGTGACGAGCAGAAACTAAAGGTAAATAAAATATAAACAAAAAAACTCGTTAGCTTTAAGGACGTGTGTTAATTTCCACATAATATATTTATTTTGATACCATTTGAAGAAGTTAATATGTTGTGGGAAAAAACCCGAGTAATTTAAATTTGCCAGGGTTGCCACACTGTCACTTAAGTCACTTTTAGTCACTTTAAGTCACTTTTTTAAAGAAACAGTCACTATAAGTCACTTTTTAAAAGGAAAAGGTTTGAAGAGATTCAACTCGTCCAGGCTATGCTTGTAGCAGTAAGAGAATTGGAGAAAGAATCTGAGAAAAAGAGAGATGAAATTAATAAAACCCAGAAAACAGTAGAGAAGAGAAAAAATGATATTTTAGAATTTATCTCAAAAAAGAAAAGAAAATCTAAATAATATAGTTCGTGATTTTCAGGTTTTCTAGTTCCTACCGTAAAGCATTGTGGAAATGTGCAATATAAATGCTGCAGTTTTGTGATAATTTTGTTTAGTTTTCGCAATCTACTTGTAATAAAACGAATTACAATTTGTGTGACTTTCAAAATTTATTCTGGAAATTGTGACCTTGGTATTCATCACTAAATTCAGCACTAGAATTACTAATACTAACAGACCTCTTTTTGTGCGAAAATTAGTCACTTTTAGTCACTTTTTAAATAAAATTGGTCACTTTTGTCACTTTTTTGAAGTACATTAGTCTGTGGCAGCCCTGAAATTTGCTCTAAATATAAATCTACTAATTACGAAGTATATTCTTCAATATAATTTTTATTTTAATTTTTATGCAGGCTGAGATAGAACGACTTCAAAAGGAGGGTTCTCGTCAATTGAGAGAAGAGCAAGAGTTAATGCGACAAAAAATCTTGGAAGACTTGACTAAAAGAAAATCAGAAACTGATGATGACATATTCTGCAGAATAAAATTAAAGTGGAAAGTAGAGAAAAGTGACCCTACTAAGGGGGGATATAATTACGATACACTTCACAAAATGATGTCAAAGGTGAGATTTACAATTTAAAAATTGCATATCATTAATTTCTTCTGCACTAGGTAACTTTTTATTTTATTTTAGTACGGCGAAATTGTTGCGCTTGCAGTTTCGGGAGGGAAAAAAGGGAGAGCTTTAATCCAGTTTAAAAATAAAGAAGCAGCGGTAAGTTAATTTCAACGATAAAGCAGTGTGCAAATACTATCTCTTTAATTATTACATCAATGCATTTTCTTTTCAAATATCCTCCTTCCATTTCAGGACATGGCTGTTCAAATAGAAAGTGGACTTGCCCACAATCCTCTCATTCTCGAAGGCCTTTGGATTTCAAAAAAGGCAACGAAACCAGTAGCAAACTCTGTACCTACCAAAATACCAACATCTGGAATGTTTCCCTCTGCTTCTCAAACGAACAAGACCGAGTCGAATTCGTTCCCCTGTTTTGTTTCAGCCCCTGACATATTTGTAAGCACTTTCTTTGAGATCTTAAATTAAATATACAGTCGACT
>CAJFCO010000420.1:130353-149516 GCA_904066015.1 Synergus gifuensis
TATATATATATATATATATATATATATATATATATATTAATTATAATTATAAATTATATTATATAAAAAAAATATATATTTTATAAATACGAAAGTGTTTTAATTTTTTCATAGACCAACCTTATTTTCATCTTCATCATTACTGACAGGAACCGACTCGTGAAGGTGATTTCCAATTTCCCTAAGAGTAGCATCTCTCTCTGATTTTACTTGAGTCAAAGAAGCCTCATTTTTCCTAATTTCCTCATCAATTAGATCCCGAAGTTTCTTGATTTGGTTGACCGTCAAACTTTTAAGATTATCTGAGGTAATCTTATCCAAATCATTCAAAATTTCTTGCGGAGCATTTTGATCATCACCAACCGGCTCTTTTTTCTTCATTTTTTCTCCAATTTCTTTGCTGCAGACATTTTTTAATTTATTTAAACCATCGGCTCCATGTCGCAGCTGTCTCCACAGTGAGTCCTTCTCAATAACGGTGTCCACCAAACCAACATCCTTAAATCGCTTTTTCTGGTAATCTCGGATTATTTGCGGATTAGATCCCTTGTCCTTGCGAAAAAGATCGAGATCTAATACCATTTTTTTTAAATTTCACTAAAACTCGTTCTCTATTTGGAGACAGAAGTCCGTCCACGTGGGATCCTATATGCAGGGAGCGTTCCGTCTGGTCCCGTATAAAAAACTGATCAGCTTATGTATAACTTATCGCACAGTGAAAAAACAAACAGCACTAGCAATCGGGAATGTAATTTATTTTTAATTTACAAGTTCTACTTGATTTGCTAAGAAAACTGCAGATTGAATCATTTAACTATATGCAAGTTGACGGCAGATTGCGGCAGATTGAGTATTTAAACTTTTATAATGATGCAAGATGCCAAGATGCAAATTAATTGACAATGACAATTGACAATGACATCACATCGTTGGGGGTAAAGGTGCAATCCCATGGCAGATTTGATGAAAACAGAGAAAACTGGAAAGCACTAGAATATCAGCCAATGACATCCTTCTAGTAACTTCTAGGGATCTTAAGAAACATTATCATTGGCTGAAGTCCTGGTGGTTTTTTTCCTGCTTTCTGCTTTTTCTTCTTCTTGGGGATTCCACCATATGTATATACACTCGAGTCTCTCAAATTTCAACTTCCCAAATCTCAAGTTCTCCCAAATGTCAAGTCAAGTTTCTCTCAAATGTCAAGTCCGTTTTTCTCAAATCCCACTTGTAACCACTGCGCACGCGTTGCGTTCGGCATCTGATTGGTTGCTATTAGCGCGCAATTTAAAATGCCAAAAAATATTATATTATACGCAATACGCATGCGCAATTGATGTGACGCATGCGCAATTTATGTGACTATACAGGATGCGTAATGTGACTATAGAGGATAAAGAATTTCTTTACATTTGGGAGAACCTCTGGCAAAAATTTCTTGACATTTGGGAGACTCGAGTGTATGTATTTATGTATGCATGTGTGGCTACTTTCTGTGAAATTCACAAAGTGTCAGATGGTCAGATCTGTCAGTGTCAGATGGTCAGAATTTTCATAACCTAAGTTTCAGATCTTTGGTTTCAGAAATAGAAATAAACAAATTACGGTTTTTGAAAATTTATATAATACGGTATTCATCTTTAGACTTTTAAGATGAGTAATAACAAAGGTGAGTATCTTCAACTCTGAATATGATATATATGTTATAGACAAGTTGTGTGCAGAAATAGTAAATCTTAACAACAAGGTTTTCTCGCAAATGACAAGAATCTGCCAGTGAAACAAGTACCACAGGGTGGGAATTTGAAACAGATTTTAAGCTCTAACTTAGAAATTCAATCTTTTCATTTTACTCAGTAAAACACTACAATTCGATTTTTTTCGCTGTTTGGCTTTCTTATGGCAATTTTAGGTCCTATGTCAGGGAAATGTCAGGGAAATGCGAGTAGTTGTCAGGGAAAATAGAAATTGACATTTATGTTAACTATGTTATTTTTTTCGTATTACATATATAACTTTTATAATTTTTAATTCTTTTGTAAAACTTTAATTTTTAATTATTAAATTAATAATTAATTTAATAATTTCAAATTCACAAAACAATTCAAAATCATTAATCTCTTGAAATCCATGTTAAAATTCGTGAAAATTTCTAAAAATTCTTAGAAACTTCTTGAAGTTTCTTAACATTTACAATCATTAGTAATTTCATCAAATTCCATGAAATTCTTGAAAATAAAATATTTTAAAAAATAGAAAAATCTCTACTCTTAAAGTTTTACAAAAACCTTTAAAATCCTTGTAAATTCTACAAAATCTTTTTAAAAAATCATAAAAATCCTCTGAAATCCCTCAATAAAATTCCCTGACAAGTTTTAAATTCCTTTAAATCCTATAAAATATTTTCAAAATCAGAAAAATCTCTTGAAATCCTTTAAAATTATTAGAAATCCCATAAAATTTAATAAAATCCTTAAAGATGCGGTGTCTTTTAAAAATCATTAAAATCTCTTGAATTCTGTTAACATTTCTGAAAATTACATGATAAAATTTAAAATTCCTTAAAATCCTTTAACATTATCAGAAACTTTTCGAAATTTCGAAATTCTACGACAAGATTGAAAATCACGGAAACCTTTTTAAATCCCTTAAAATTCCACAAAAATTTTCAAAATCATAAATCTTTTGAAATCCACGATAAAATTCATGAAAATCTCTAAAAATTAATAGAAACGTCTTGATATTCCCTAATATGTAAAATCCCTGTAAATCATTAGAAGTCTCGTCAAATTCCATGAAATCCTTAACAATTCTACAAAATTTTTTAAAAAATTGAAAAATCTCTTGAAATCTTTAAAAATGATTAGAAATCTCATAAAATTCCATAAAATCCCTGGAAATTCTTATAAATCTTTTAAAATTTCTTAAAATTCCTTGGAATTCCAGGATAACATTTAAAATTCCTTAAAACCCCATAAAACTCTTACAAACCTTTAGAAATTTCTTAAAATTTCACGGAAACCTTAGAAATCTCTGAAATTCTTTGAAATCTTTTTAAATCTTTAGAAACCTCTTAAAATTTCTCCAAATTTCAAAACATCTAGAATCCCTTTTAAAATCGCTAAGAATTCTTAAAAGTCTCTTAAAATTGCATAAATTCCTTTAAAATTTCACGAAATATCCTAAAATCCCTTAAAATTTTACGAAATCTTTTTAAAATCCTAAAACTCTTTTAAATTTCGTAAGAATCACTTAAAAATCACCAAATTCCCTTAAAATTTCTAGAAACCTCTTGAAATTCCTTTCTAAAAAAGTGGTTTCTCTCTAAAAATGTTTCAAAAATCTCGCATACATTATAGTTTCAAATCTGATAAGCTTGTAAGAATTTTAAGAAATTTTAATTATTTTAAAGTGATTGTAAAGAATTTAATGTTTCCTCATGGAATTTTAAAGGATTTTACAAAATTTTTATGATTTATAAAAGATTATGTAGAAGTTTAAGGAATTTCAAGAGGGTTTCAAGAATTTTAAGAAATCTTTACGTATTTTAAGGTATTTTAAAGTTTTTCGTGGAATTCTAAAGGATTTTAAGAAGCTTGTAAAAATTGTAAGTAATGTTGAAGTTTTAAAAATGATTTTAAGAAATTTCCTAATAGAATTTTAAAAATTTTCAAATCATTTTTCATGTTTAAAAGATTTTGTGAGATTTTTTATTTCAAGAGTTTTTTAGAGATTTTAATGCAGTTTAGGGAATTTTAAAGAATTTCACCAGATTTTTATGACTTATAAACGATTTTGTAAAATAATTGTAAAGAATTTCATGGAATTTTATATATAGTAGTGGAATTTTAAGATATTTAAAGATGTTTTTAGGAATTTCAAAAGATTTCAGCGAATTTGAAGGGATTTCAATAAGTTTCCAATAATTTAAAGAAATGTTTGTGCATTTTAAGAGATTTTTAGAAATTTAAAAGATTTAAAAGTTTTTCTTGGAATTTAAAGTATTTCAAAGGATTTTGAGGAATTTTAAAAAGATTAGTGAAAATTGAAGGGATCTCATGAAATATTAACAAATTTGAAGGGATTTCGTGGAATTTTAAAATGTTTCTAGGAATTTCAAGAAATTTCAATGAATTTTAAGAGATCTTTTCAAAAGTTGTAAATTCGAGAGATTTTTAGGAATGTTAAATTTTGTAATTTTAATTTTCAAAAGATTTAAAGTGATATTGTACGAAATTTTTGAAAAATTTCAATAGTATTATTATTGAAAATTTATACGCATTTTTAATACTTTTCCATCAGGGATATTTGTCTGAAAGTCAGGGAAAGGTCAGGGAAATGTCAGAGAGATTGAAAAATTGAATCTTTTGGCCACCCTGCATTATGTTAATTTTTAATCTTGTGCTTTATAGGTGATAAAGATCCAGTCCAGGAAGAGTTAGCAGGTAGAGTACGAGAAATGGGAAATCAGGCGATTTGGAGTTTGTCCAGCTGCAAACCGGGATTTGGAGTGGATCAACTTCGCGATGATATTACTGAAACTTATTGGCAATCGGATGGACAATTACCTCATCTTGTAAATATTCAGTTCAGAAGGAAAACTACAATTCGCGACATATGTATTTATACTGATTACAAATTGGATGAAAGCTACACACCTAGTAGGTAAGAATCTTAAATTAACGTTAACTTCAACGTTAACTTCAACAAAGAAAAACTGACTTTGAAAGTTTGAATCCTTCAGTATTTTGTCCCTTTTGCCCTTACGTGATGACACGCTTAATTTTTAATGTCCAATTTTCTTTTAGAATAAGCATAAGAGCAGGAACAAACTTTAATGACCTCCAAGAAGTCGAAGTTATGGATCTAACTGAACCCAGTGGTTGGGTTGTTATTCCAATTAAGGACATAAACGAGCGTCCAATTAGGACCTTTATGCTTCAAATAGCTGTGATAAGTAACCACCAAAATGGGAGGGATACGCATATGCGACAAATAAAAGTGCACAGTCCTGTAATCGATATTGTGGGTCCGCCTGCGTCTTATCTGCCTGGAGAGTTTCTCACAAATGAATTTCAACAATACGCAACCATCAGATGAACATTGTGCTTTCATTATATATAAAGTAATTCTTTAATCTAATATTATGTTGAAGATAAGGCGTATACTACCTCTATGTTCTAAATAAATTATATACTTAATTGATTAATTATTGTTATTAATTATTAATTATTGCTTATGAACGTTCTCATAGGTCCCTCATAAAAAGTCTGATTTATTGGCCACTTGTACGGATGACTGATTGGTTGAAATGCCAGAAAATGCCGACGACAGTGTGATATAGCAGAAACCGTTACCATAGATACATTGGGTAAAACAATATAGCATGTGCCCCTTTCTGCTACTGTACACCATTTCAATTCCATAAAGAACACAAGATTTTGTTGTTTATATTTATGCGTTTCAAATTTCTAATACGTTCAGAATTACAAAAAACATATTTTTATGGTAAGTAGATAGAAAAAAGAATAATTAAGTCCTAACACTTGTCTAATTCCTTATACTTTGCCAAAATTTTTACTTTGAAATTATGAACTTTAAGGGTGTTGGAGCCAAGTTCTAATCTAAAAATTCGATTTCTTCATTTTACTCGACAAATATTAAATTTGAAATTTTTTCCCTTTGTAGAATTAATCAATTATTAACTGGAATTATGCGTACAGAGCGAGAAAATATCTAATTCAAATATTTATTAAATAAAATGAATATATTTAATTTTGAAGTTAAATTTTAAATTCTTCGTTTTATGCAAAAAGTATCGAAATTAAATATTTTTTCGCTCTGTATGTTTACTGTAATTATTGAACAAAAAGTCTATTCCACAAACTAATAATTCTCGTTACAAATTTTTCAGAAAAGCAATAAGATGAATTCTGAATCAAAGAATGAAAATGCCATAATTTCAAGTGAAAATTTGATTGCTAATCTGAGCTACGTAAAACCAGCAATTGATAACATAAGGGATAAAAGAATAGTTCTGACTACTGAGAAATGCAATCGGCAGAAAGAAGATAATAACGAAAATTGGAAAAATGATGGATTCAATCCCGTCTGCAAAAATTCGTCGCGTTATAATATCCCAACATACTTTTATAATGAGCGAAAAATATTAGATGATAATGTCAACTCAAAATTATCAAGTAAGCTTTTGGAGATAGCAATCAGAGACGTGAAATTACAGGAAACAAATCAATCAGACTCAGCATTGAAAATTGTTTCGATTGCAATTTTATTCAAGAATAGAGTCATTTGCAAAGCACATAGCCCTTTTAATAGAAAACTTCATAAATTAATGCTTCAAAATCAAACGACAAACTTTAATGATTTGTCCATCAAGGTAAACGCACAAGGTGGCACTTTTAGCATCCTTCCTTTTCCTCTTCCAAAAAGGGGTGAGCAAAATAAAAATGTAGAAATTCAATTTGCAATAAAGGATAAATTTGGAAAGATCTACTGTGGAATTCTAATATGTACGATTTCTTTCATCGACCAAGGACAGTTCATGCAAAGGAAACTGACATCTTATGTCTATTCTTCACTGAATGATCCAAATGATCCCAAAAACAGTATTTTTTTACTGCAACCCAATAATATAATCTGTAATAAAGAAACGAGTTTTTTCGAATTAAATCACTTAGCCTTGCAACTCGCAGAAACATTGGAGGTAGAAAAACCAAGTAAAAGCTATGAGTCTAGGCCATCAGAAGTTTCAGTCTCAGAACACAAATTCTCAATATTTGATCTGAGAAATATATTTCAAAGTAAACGCTCTTTGGAAACATTTACAGTGCAAAAGGTTTCAAGAAACCTTGTTGGCAGAAAGCCCGTTTTATCTATCACTATTTTGAGAGGTGTCGAGGTTCCTGTAAGAGAGGAATCTGCAACAGTTCAGTCACTAGTCGAAATAGAGTGGGGCAACACTGTGCAATCCATATCACCGGCAGAAGGATCAGCTCCTGTATGGCATCAAACAGTTCAGTTTCCAGTCTTTAGAATCAGCGATAAGCAGTACGTTACACTACGTCTCTATGATCAACATCCCGTATGGGGTCTCCAGTGGTTAGGCGAATGCAAGGTACCGATAGAGTGTCATGGTGAATACGAAGAACTTGAAAGATGGATTGGTCTTGACCCACTTCAAAGTCCAGCTTTATTACTCGGTTACGTGCAGGTATAAAGAATTAAATATCTTAGCTCTTTAAAGGGTGTTGGATCCAACTGTTAAGCTCAAAATTCCATTCTTCATTTTACTCAACGAAAATTATAGATAAATATTTTTCCGCTCTGTAGCACTAATCTTTTTTCAAATATAAGACTGCGTGCAGAACGAAAAAATATTTAATTTCGATACTTTTCGCATAAAACCAAGAATTCAAAATCTAACTTCAAATTTCAATATTTTCATTTTATTTTAGAAATATTTGAATTAAATATTTTCTCTTTCTGTACGCATAATTCTAGTTAAAAATTGATTAATTCTACAGAGGGAAAAAATTCCATATTTAATATTTGTTGAGTAAAACGAAGAAATCGAATTTTTAGATTAGAACTTGGCTCCACCCAAGTGTTAAACTGAAAATTCAATTCTCCATTTTACTCAACGAAAATTATAGATAAATATTTTTCCGCTCTATAGCACTAATCTTTTTTCAAAGATAAGACTGCACACAGAGCGAAAAAATATTTAATTTCGATACTTTTTTCATAAAATGAAGAATTCAAAATCTAACTCCAAAATTGAATATATTCATTTTACTTAAAAAATATTTGAATTAGATATTTTCTCGCTCTGTACGCATAATTTTAGTTAAAAATTCATTATTTCTACAGAGCGAAAAAATTCCATATTTAATATTTGTTGAGTAAAACGAGGAAATTGAATTTTTAGATTAGAACTTGACTCCACCCAAGTATTAAAGTGAAAATTCAATTCTCCATTTTACTCAACGAAAATTATAGATAAATATTTTTCCGCTCTGTAGCACTAATCTTTTATCAAATATAAGACTACATACAGAGCGAAAAAATATTTAATTTCGATACTTTTTGCATAAAACGAGGAATTCAAAATCTAACTTCAAAATTCAATATTTTCATTTTATTTAAAAAAATATTTGAATTAAATATTTTCTCGCTCTGCACGCATAATTCTAGTTAAAAATTGATTAATTCTACAAAGAGAAAAAATTCCACTTTTAATATTTGTTCAGTAAAACGAAGAAATCGAATTTTTAGATTAGAACTTGGCTTCACCCAAGTGTTAAACTGAAAATTCAATTCTCCATTTTTCTCAACGAAAATTATAGATAAATATTTTTCCGCTTTGTAGCACTAATATTTTTTCAAATATAAGACTGCGTGCAGAGCGAAAAAATATTTTATTTCGATACTTTTCGCATAAAACGAAGAATTCAAAATCTAACTTCAAAATTCTATTTTTTCATTTTACTTAAAAAATATTTGAATTAAATATTTTTCCGCTCTTTACGCATAATTCTACTTAAAAATTGATTAATTCTACAGAGGGAAAAAATTCTATGTTTCATATTTGTTGAGTAAAACGAAGAAATCGAATTTTTAGATTAGAACTTGGCTCCACCCAAGTGTTAAACTGATACTTCAATTCTCCATTTTACTCAACGAAAATTATAGATAAATATTTTTTCGCTGTGTAGCACTAATCTTTTTTTAAATATAAGACTGCGTACAGAGCGAAAAAATATTTAATTTCGATACTTTTTTCATAAAACGAAGAATTCAAAATCTAACTCCAAAATTGAATATATTCATTTTATTTTAAAAATATTTGAATTAAATATTTTCTCGCTCTGTACGCATAAGTCTAGTTAACAATTGATTAATTCTACAGAGGGAAAAAATTCCAAATTTAATATTTGTTGAGTGAATTGAAGAAATCGAATTTTTAGATTAGTACTTGGCTCCAACGCCCTTAAGAACAAGTATATTTAAACACTGTAATTTTTATTTTACAAAATAAGCTAGCTGTGAAGTTACATCAACTTTTGTGCTCTTTCAATGAGCACTTTACTTCCCCAGTACAGAGGGGTCGAATTTAATAATAATTTTAATTTAATGTTTTTTAATAATAATTTTTCTTTTTGTGCAGGCTAGTCCTGGACGTTCATTTACTCAGATTTATGTGCTGATGAAAATGGAAAATATGGGAATGTCTGATACTGTAGATTTGAAGACTATGGACAAGTTATCTAAAAAGATGCAAAGATGTCTTGCCGTTGCACATAAAATACCTGACATCGATGATCCGGAAGATGTTGCTCAATTGACAATGCTTCTGTCACCTTTGTCAATTTATTACGAGCCGTTAACTCCTAGGCAAGCTTTAAATTTAGGACAAGTTGATTACTATGGTCGAGCCGTTTTACTTGCATCGCTTCTTCAAGGATTGGATTATCAGTCATATGTGATTTTAGGTAATCAATATAGATACATTGATCATGGTGGCCACATATCATGGAAGTCAGGGAAATCACGGAAATGTCAGGAATATACAAGTAGTTGTCAGAGAAAATAGAAATTGACAGCATAGATTTTATAGTTTCTTTAAGAGATTTTAGAAACTTTCCAAGGATTTCGAAGGATTATAAAGAATTTCCAGGAATTCTTTGAGATTCTCTGTGTTTCTAATGATTTCAAGAGATTTTCAATAATTTTAAAAGATTTTAAGAGGTTTCTAGGAACTTAAAGGGATTACAAGACATTTGTATAATATTTAAAAGATTTAGTGGAATTTTACAGGACTTCAGGAAATTTTAAAGTTCCTTGTGAAATTTTAAAGGATTTTAATAATAAATTTTGATTTTTTAAAGTAATTTTAAGAAATTTTAATGTTCCTCATGGAATTTTAAGATATTTCATTAAATTTTTATGATTTTTAAAAGATTTTGTGTAATTTAAAAAAATTTTAAGAGATTTTTACGTATTTTAAAGGATTTAAGTGCTTTTCATGGAATTTTAAAGGATTTTAAAAGGCTTGTAAGAATTTTAAGAAATTTTGATTCGTGGAATTGTAAAGAATTTTAAGAGGCTTGTAAAAATTTAAAGAAATTTTTTGATATTTTTAAAGTGATTTTAAGGAATTTAAACATTCCTCCTGGAATTAGAACAAAATTAAAAAAATAATTTTTGATTTTTAAAGGATTTCGAGAGATTTTTGTTCCCAAGAATTTTTATTTAGAGATTTTAATGTATTTTAGGGAATATCAAAGTTTCTTATTGAATTTTAAAGGAAAATCAAGAGATTTTTAGGAATTTTAAAAGATCTTGAAATCTTTTGAGGAATTTAAATAATTTGAAATGATTTTGATGAATTTTAAAACATTTAGTGAAAATTTAAAGGTTTTCATGAAATATTAACAAATTTGAAGGGATTTCGTGGAATTTTAAGATGTTTCTATGAATTTCAAGAAATTTCAATGAATTTTAAGAGATTTCCAAAGTTGTCGTAAATGTGACAGATTTTTACGAATTTTAAGTATCGTGAAGTTATTTTAAATTTCAAAAGATTTAAAGTGACATTATACGAAATTGTGGAAAAATTTCAATATTATTTTTACTGAAACTTTCTTCGCATTTTTATCATTCACAAACTTTTCTATCAGGGAAATTTGTCTGAAAGTCAGGGAAATGAAAAAATTGAATCTCTTGGCCACCCTGATTGATGTTTCGTCGTATTATATCTCACAGTGTACTTTCAATTTTATCATAAAATTGAAATACTTCTTTTATAGGTGCATCTCAGACGAGAAATTGGGCAGCTTTTGTTTTAACTGTGGATGAAGATGCCAATAATCCTATCCTATGGGATCCTGAGTCTGGAGATCATTTTGAACTGGGGGATAGTCACTGTCCTTTAATCAAAGTTTTACGTTTAATCAACCATCAAAATGTATGTAAAAAAAAATAATTAATTATTATAAATTAGAGATATATTTTAGCTTGAAAATCTTAATTTTATTCTTTTATTTTGCAGATTTGGGAAAATGTAAACAAGACTATATCACCAGCCGATCTAAAATACAACACCAAATTAACTACAGATTGGCAACCGTTAGGTCGTAGTTTTCAGTCTTCTGAAGACCGAACTATACAGACCCTTGACTTCAGCAATATGGATTTAAAAAAACTTCCGGATTTCATTGGAGAAATGGAAGCACATTTAAAAGAGAAATTGTCTTTATTTCGAAAAGATCTAGGTTTTCCGACGGTATTCAACCGTCATGCAATATTGTTATTGCAAGATTTTCTTTCAAAGGTTGTAGACGAAGCTAACATAAATTTAAACAAAAAAGGACTTAGGCAGCTCTACAGAGCCTACTATACTCATGGATTCATACTAAAACTTAGATATATGAATTTAAAAGATTTATCAAAATTATTATTTGCGACAAAAATTCATTCTATCACAGGTCCAGTAGAATTCGGTTTGGCATGTTACGTACAACGTCATATTGGAAATATCCATTCAATATGGATTGCAGTTGTTGTTTTGAAGAGGAGAAAATAAGCCATTGTTATATATAAATATAAATATAGCCTGTTATATAAATATAGCCTGTAAAGTCAATTTTCAATGAGTGTGTGTTTTCAAATACCTAATTACCTAATCTATATATGAAGGTAATAAAAATATCAGGCACTATTAAAAATATAGACGCATATATTACAACAATGACACATATCCATAGAGAATTGATGTTTTAATTAAAATACATTTTTATAACATTTACATAAAGAGTGCGATTTTGCATTCGGTTTACAGGCTTAACAAAATTGCACTTTTCTTATACAGGTTTTATAAAAAGTAAGATGTGCGTAATGGAAGAAAGAAAACTCCTCTATTCTCTCCATTCACAACCCATTAATCACAAAATTTAAAGTCAAATTTTTTTTTCACTGAGAATATAATTATTAATTAAGAGCGTTGGACCCAAATGTTAAGCTCGAAATTCCATTTTACTTAATTAAAATTATAGATAAATATTTTTTCGCTCTGTAGCACTAATCTTTTTTCAAATATAAGACTGTGTACAGAGCGAAAAAATATTTAATTTCGATAATTTTTGCATAAAACGAAGAATTCAAAATCTGACTTCAAAATTCAATATTTTCATTTTACTTAACAAATGTTTGAATTAGAAATTTTCTCGCTCTGTGCGCATAATTCTAGTTGAAAATTGGTTAATTATACGAAGGGAAAAAATTCTATTTTTAATATTTGTTAAGTAAAATGAAGAAATCGAGCTTTCAGAATGGAACTTGGCTCCAACACCCTTAAGCTGATTTTCCTGCGACTCCAAAAATTTCTTTGAACACATGTTGTGACTTATGATCAGTTAAATATTTCAGTAATCGACCCATATCATTATGACGATCAGATGTTGGAAACATTATTTCTTGAAAGCCTATAAATTTTCTCGATTTATTTACATCTTCTGGTGAATCATTCTCAACTAATTTGATGAGAATTCGGTGCCAATTCATGGCCTTTACCTGTAAGTAATGAGAAATTGAAATATAAGGCTGAACTTATAAATGTACTGAATTTTTTTAATGAGAATAATCAATATTTTAAGTTATACCTGCTGCCACCAATATTCGCAGTCATCCGAAGCACCTTCCACACACACAATTCCTGGTTTTCCAGCTAAGCAAAATCCAGTAAGGGCATTCTCTTTTGCAATATTTTGTATGCTCTTTCTTTTTAATTTACTGTAAATATGGTGACTGTAAACCCAGTACCTTGTAAATTCAAAAACACCATCTCGTTCTTTCGAAAGATTTTCTTCGCTACAAACGGCTTTCAAATTTTTCACGTATATTTCTATGTTATCTTGTACCCATAAAATAATGGCATAAACACATGGTTCTCCTTCTTGTTGAGAATCAGTAAAATGTTTTAGAGCTTCATTAAAATTAGTATATTCATTTCGATCCATTAGAGAACTTGTGGTATAAATTTCTGGTTTCACCTTAGGATAGTCAAGTGGTAAAGTTACTTGCACTTCAACGTCCCCCTAGAAATAAAATTACATTTATAAAAATGTGTACGAAAAGTTCTACGAAAAATACCTGTTAAGGGCGTTGGACCCAAGTGTTAAACTGCAAATTCAATTCTCCATTTTACTCAATGAAAATTATAGATAAATATTTTTTCGCTCTGCAGCACTAATCTTTTTTCAAATATAAGACTGTGTAAAGAGCGAAAAAATATTTAGTTTCGATAATTTTTGCATAAAACGAAGAATTCAAAATCTAACTTCAAAATTAAATATTTTTATTTTACTTAAAAAAATATTTGAATTAGATATTTTCTCCCTCTGTACGGATAATTCTAGTTAAAAATTGATTAATTCTACAGAGGGAAAAAATTTCAAATTTAATATTAGTTGAGTAAAATGAAGAAATTGAATTTTTAGATGAGAATTTGGCTCCTACGCCCTTAATATATTATGATTAATTACCTGAGGAATAGGAATTTTGATACTATATTCTAGTCTTTGAGGTACTTTAGTATTCGTGCCAGCGATAAAGCTGTTAATATCAGCCAATGTTCCATGATCTGCTATAACCAATTCCGTTGGATAAACCGACTGCAATGCCTCCAATTCACATATTTGACTGGTTAGAGTTTCATTTTCATCATTGAAACTTGACATCATATTCAATATATGTAAAGCATTTTACACATTGGTTATATAAACTATAAAATTTGAGCTGTAAGTACACAAAAAATTAGTTAGAAAAATGCCATGTCCTAAATATATAATTATATTAAAACATTTAGGTATCAAAGATTAAACAATTTTTAAATAATTCTAATTGCGATATTCATGTTTTATAAAAATTTGATAGAGGTGGGGAGCATCAATTAAGGGTGTTGGAGCCAAGTTTTAATTTAAAAATTCTATTTCTTCATTTTTCTCAACAAATATTAAATTTGGAATTTTTTCCTTGTGTAGAATTAATCAATTTTTAACTAGAATTATGTATACAGAGCGAGAAAATATTTACTTCAAATATTTTTTAAATAAAATGAAAATATTGAATTTTGAAGTTAGATTCTGAATTGTTTGTTTTATGCAAAAAGTATCGAAATTAAATATTTTTTCGCTCTGTACGCAGTCTTATATTTGAAAAAAGATTAGTACTACAGAGCGAAAAAATATTTTATCTATAATTTTCGTTGAGTAAAATAAAGAATGGAATTTTGGGTGGAGCCAAGTTCTAATCTAAAAATTCGATTTCTTCATTTTTCTCATCAAATATTAAATTTGGAATTTCTTCCTGTGTAGAATTAATCAATTTTTAATTAGAATTATGCGTACAGAGTGAGAAAATATTTAATTCAAATATTTTTAAAATAAAATGAAAATATTGAATTTTGAAGAAGAATTTTGAATTCTTCGGTTTATGCAAAAATTATCGAAATTAAATATTCTTTCGCTGTGTAAGCAGTCTTATATTTGAAAAAAGATTAGTACTACAGAGCGAAAAAATATTAATCTATAATTTTCGTTGAGTAAAATAAAGAATGGAATTTTGAGCTTAGCACTTGGATGGAGCCAAATTCTAATCTAAAAATTCGATTTCTTCATTTTTCTCAACAAATATGAAATTTGGAGTTTTTTCCCTGTCTAGAATTAATCAATTTTTAACTAGAATTATGCGTACAGAGCGGAAAAATATTTAATTCAAATATTTTTTAAGTAAAATGAAAATACTAATTTTGAAGAAGGATTTTGAATTCTTCGCTTTATGCAAAAAGTATCGAAATTAAATATTCTTATTCGCTCTGTACGCAGTCTTATATTTGAAGAAAGATAGTAGTACAGAGCGAAAAAATATTGATCAATAATTTTCTTTGAGTAAAATGGAGAATGGAATTTTGAGCTTAAAACTTGGGTTCAACGCCCTTAAAAAAAGTACAGTAGTGGAATTCTAATAATACCGTGAAAATTTTCGAATCCCACTGTAGAATAATTGTTGATTCAACTTTATTAAAAAACTTGTGTTGCAACGTTATTTTTTCCTAGTTTTCACATAATCACGTATAGTAATTATAAATAATAAAGTACATAAAGATATATAAGCACATGTGCGTATATTGTATTAGTTTGTGAAAATTTCATGAGCTATTAAGCATTACACATTTTTAAGATTCTTTAATATTAATACAGGAAATTTTATTTTGTTTAATATTGTAACAATATTGTCAAATTATATTATGTTTTTGTTTATAGCCGTCATTAGTAAGCAATTTCTCAATATTCAAAAATACAATTTTTTTTGACATTACATATACCTTATGGGAACATAATCTGTCTATAGAGATTATAAGGTGTTCTATTTATAAATACTACTCAGTCAATCTGTCATACTTTGATAAACTCGTTAACTTCAAAAAACTAGTACAGAAAATATTTTAATAAATAATGGGTATACATACAAATATTAGGTATATACATGGTCTAGAAAGTGATGGGCAGCTTTCACAAATTAATGGTAAAGTTGATAATTGATCGGTAAATTAATGAGAACTTTATTAACACTATCAACAATTTGACATGTATAGAAATAAACTGACATAAACTGAAAACTGATGAATATATATATATATATCAATAACTAACAACATTCTCCTCAGGGATGAAAAAGTAAAATATGTACTTTAGGTAAATTACATACTTCTTTTATGGTAATTTACAAGGATATAACTGTATTTTACCTGTTTTCTGCGTAAACTACCTCACTTAGGTAAATTACGTAACGCGTAAATTACGTGACGCGTTATTTCACAACCCTGCTCTCCTCCCACTCCTTTCTCTTTATAAATGCCTAAACTGGAACTGGAACAGCTGGAAGTGAAAGCGTTTATTGTTTATGTATTGTATTTTACTCCATCCGTTAATCGATTATTCGTATTTGAATTATTTTAGTATTTTTAATTTAATACATAAATATAAAGATTGCGGACATGATATTGCCTCTATAGGCTCTGTTAGGAAATTGCTAATAAATTATCGGTGTAAGTTTGTCCTGAATTTAATTCTCAAATAGTTTCTACCTTGAAACAGTACCTTTAAAATACATTTTTAAATTTTTATAGGAAGAACTGAAGGTTTTCATGGAAAAAGAAACAAACGTCTGAGCAGCCAATTGGGTTGAAGTTTCAGACGTCTAGTATGACGAAAATTTTTATTTTATTTTATTGTTTTTTGCATTTTTACATTCTCATCAAAGAAAGTATTAGTATTTTTTTCCCTGAACCCGAAAAACATATTTTTACGAATGTATCTGTCTGTGTGTGTCTGTAGATTTTTATATAGTTTGTGAACAGGATAACTTTCGAAAGAATTGACCAATAGGATTTTAGTGTCTTAAAATGAAGGTCAAGTTCGTTAGCCAACCATTTTGGATAAAAATTCAAAAAGTTGGAGCATTTTGAAAATTTTTCAAAGCACTTCTTTTTTTAATTTACAAATTCTATGCACGGATGTTCGTAGTACACTAAAAAAAGTCGAACAATTTTTCCTAATGACTTTTTTGGATAAAAAAAATTGAGACTTATAACATTTTGAAAATCCAAAAAAATGAAAGAAAACTTAAATTAGAAGCCAAACAACGCACGATATGAAAAAAAGTCTAAAGATGAAAAATGTTTCTTTTTGAACACCCTATAGGATAGGCATAACAACTTTTTGAATTTCCTTAAAAAATCGAAAATTCAAATTTTGAGAAAATGATACGAAACATAATTATTGGTTTCAAAAAGATCTACAGGATGAGTAGTTTTCGTTTTAATCATGAAAAATATTGTTAAACAGAGCCGAGTGCGAAGCGCGAGGTTTAAATCAAATATTTAAATATTTAAATCAAATATTAAATCAACATTTGTTAATTAATTAGTTAATTAAATCAAATATTAGTTAACTTTTGCATTCAAAGCTGTAATTTAATTTAAATTTAATTTAATTAAATTAAAAAAAATATATAAAAATATAAATTATAAATATAAAAAAATAAATTAAAATATAAAAATATAAATTATATATTAAAAATATATAATTTAATTAAATTAAAAAAAAAACATGTAGGTATACAAGCGTTTTGTAAGACGCAAGCTTCACGAAAGGCACAAGCGCGCGATGAGAATATTTATAATTTTTTGGATTAAGAATATCAAAAAAGTTCCAAAAATCATTTTATTTTTATTTATTTACTAGTGGAAATTACAGAAATGTCAAGGGATTTTATAGAGATTTTAAGGGTGTTGGAGCCAAGTTCTAATCTCAAAATACGATTTATTCATATTACTCAACAAATATTAAATTTGGAATTTTTTCCTTCTGTAAAATTAATCAATTTTTAACTAGAATTATGCGTACAGAGCGAAAAAATATCTAATTTAAATATTTTTTAAATAAAATGAAAATATTCAATTTTAGAGTTATATTTTGAATTCTTCATTTTATGCAAAAAGTATCAAAATTAAATATTTTTTCGCTCTGTACGCAGTTTTATATTTGAAAAAAGATTAGCGCTACAGAGCGAAAAAATATTTATTTATAAGTTTCGTTGAGTAAAATGGAGAATGGAATTTTAAACTTAACACTTGGGTTCAACGCCCTTAAGTGATTTTTCAAGGAATTTGGGGAATATCAAGATGTATCTTAAGAAACGTCAAAGGATTCTTAAAAGAATTCAAATCTGTTTGGATTTTCAAAAGTTTTCACAAGATTTCAAGAGACTTTTATAAAAGTTTTAAAGAGTTATTAAAAGAATGTTTCCAGAGATTTTTAGAAATTTCTATAGATAGTGTTTAATATTATGTTACTTATTATATTTATTATTATTATGAATTATTAATTAATAATATTATTATTAATTAATATGCAAAGAATTTCAATCTCTCAAAATCCCTTAATTAAAATTCTTTAAAAACTTTTAAATATTCTGTAAATGTTTTAAAATTGTTTGAAATAAATAAAAATTCCTTGAAGTTACATAATTAAAATCTCTTGAAACATCTTTAAATCTCTTTAAATTCCTTAAAATTTGTTAAAATCAGTTAAAATGTATAATTTTTGAAATCATAAAATCTCTTGAAATTCCTTAAAATTATTTTAAATCTTTTGCAAATTCCTCTAAATTCTCTAAAATTGCTCCTAGTTAATAAATAAAAATTTTGGGTTTTGGAAACAGTGAAAACCTTTTTTTTTTGTTATTATTCCAATAAATGTATAGAAAATCGTCAGACTAGACGTCTGAAACTTCCACCCAATGAGCAGCCAAACGGCTACTAACAAATTTAGTAGAAATCATAATTTTTTAATACTTTCAATGTAGGTTTAAACATTTATATTTTATAAAAGCAGAATAAAAGTATACATTGAGGAGAGAATATAAATTATAGAGAAAAGTCTAAGAGTACTTTGTGCTGAAAGGTTTTCTGACCACTTCTTCAGCTTGGAGTTGGTGAACCCGACCCACACCGACTGCTGGAGTTGGTAGAGATTCCCTTCCGGAATACTTCAACTAAAAAGGAATTTCCGGGTATTACGATTGATTATTGATTGATTATTTGTCAAGATTTGAAAAAACCTACCCGTCGTCCACACAGGTTTTCAAATCGAGGCTTCACGAAGGTCCAAGCACCCATGTTTTGTGGCTCTTCCTGGCTCCATACGAAAGCTGTCAAGATTAAAACAAAAATTAAATTCAGAAAACACAAGAGGTGGATTAAGATGTCAGTAAACTTACTCGTCGCGTGCCTGTACTTTTTAATTTCTTCTAGCAATTCCATAACTGGAAATGGACAAAGGCTCTCAATTCTAATAATTGCAACGTCGTTAGCTCCTAGAATTTCCCTCTCTTGGACTAGATTATAATACAGTTTCCCGCTCACTAGTAAAACCCTTTTAACATTTTCTTTCACAACTGTCTCATCCCCTGTCAAGATAAAAGAATCGAAGTTATTTTCTGAATAAGTTACATTTTTAAGAGTTTTGGAACCAAATTCTAATTTAAAAATTCGATTTCTTCATTTTACTCAACAAATATTAAAT
>CAJFCO010000420.1:149916-202226 GCA_904066015.1 Synergus gifuensis
ATTCAAATATTTTTTAAGTAAAATGAAAATATTGAATTTTGAAGAAGGATTTTGAATTCTTCGTTCCATGCAAAAAGTATTGAAATTAAATATTTTTTCACCTTTTATGCAGTCTTATATTTGAAAAAAGATTAGTATTACAGAGCTAAAAAATATTTATTTATAATTTTCGTTGAGTAAAATAAAGAATGGAATTTTGAGCTTAGCACTTGGGTGGAGCCAAGTTCTAATTTAAAAATTCGATTTCTTCATTTTATTCAACAAATAATAAATTTGGAATTTTTCCCTCTGTAGAATTAATCAATTTTTAACTATAATTATGCGTACAGAGCGAGAAAATATCTAATTCAATTATTTGTTTTAAGTAAAATGAAAATAATGAATTTTGAAGTTAGATTTTGAATTCTTCATTTTATGCAAAAAGTATCGAAATTAAATATTTTTTCGCTCTTTATGCAGTCTTATATTTGAAGAAAGATGAGCGCTGCAGAGCAAAAAAATATTTATCTGTAATTTTCGTTGAGTAAAATGGAGAATAAAATTTTGAGCTTAACACTTGGGTCCAACGCCCTTGAACAGAAATCGTAATTACCAATCACAGTTTTAAATGAAGTCCCTGGCGCCATTTCAGAAAGATTCGAAGTAGCCGAAGAGTGACGAAGTAAAACTTTAGGAGCTACGACAATTAGAGGTTTTCTGAAGTCCCTCACCATCTGAAAATATTGTATTTCTCGATAAAGAAAATTTAAACCTTACTTGATTTATTTTCTAAAATTAATTCTTTACTTGTCTTCTGAGTAGATGGAAGTACTGAGCCGGGGTCGAAGGATTCGCGACCTGGAGGTTGACGTCTTCACCGTCTGGCTTATCTTCTTTGCTGTCCGATATCTGGAGGAATCTTTCCATTCTGCAGGAACTGTGTTCAGGACCAGCGCCTTCGTAACCATGAGGCAAAATCATAGTTAATCCGCTGCTAAGCATCCACTTGGCCTCTCCATTTGAGATGAAGGTGTCGATGATGATTTGTGCTCCATTGAAAAAGTCGCCAAACTGAGCTTCCCAAATCGCGAGAGTCGAAGGTGATGTAATACTGACTCCATATTCGAATCCCAGAACTGCCTCCTCAGATAAAATACTGTTTGCTAATTCTATTTTTCCTTTTTGACCCTCCACCATCGAATTTAGGGGGATGTAGATGCCTCCACTTGATTGGTCAACCAGCATTGCGTGTCTGTGAGAAAATGTACCTCGGCCAATATCTTGACCACTCAGTCTAACGTTGTAGCCTTGATAAAGCAAACTTCCGAAAGCCATCGCTTCTGCCGTTGACCAATCGACGTGAGATCCTGTTTCCATCTTTTTTAGTCGGGCTTGAACGTGCGACTTCAGAATGTGTGGATGAATGTCCTAAAAAAATAGAGGGATTGATTTTAGATTTGACATGATATCTACTACGGGAATTGAAAACCCTATATTCCCTGTTTTGAGGGATGTAAAGCCTAAATTAGGAAACTATAAACACTCACTAAATCATTTTCAAAATGAACACTCTTGTTCGCAATAAATTGTAGAAGATTCAAATCAACTCCAGTATTCCAAGTAGTAATTGCAGGCTCAGCTTGTTTTATTTTCGACCACCAACCAGTGAAATAAGTTGGTTGTGGTATATAATTATCCGTTTCTTTTAGAGCTTTTGCTAGCCAGGATCGATGTTCCTCAACAATTGATTCTGCCTCTTCTTTTGAGAGGACATCAGACGTTGATAATTCTTCCAAATACCGATCCGGAATGGATCTATCAAAATTAATTTCGAATACTCAAAATAGGTTCAAAATTTTGATTAAACGGCAACTTACAAGCGATTGTAGATTATTTTATAGAGAAGAGGATTTGTAAATGTTGGATCATCCAGTTCGTTGTGTCCCCATCTTCGGAAGCAGTTCAGATCCACGAAGACGTCTTTCCTAAACTTTCTTTGGTAAGCAAAGGCTATTTTTGTTGCTCGAACGACCATCTAAAACAATTAAGAAATTGAACAATTTTATAAATTTTCAAATAAAATATTTCTTTTTCAGTTTATAATTTTTAAAGTTTTTACCTCAGGTTCATCTCCATTGACATGAATCACTGGCGCGGAGATTAATTTTGCGAGATCAGTGCAGTACCTGGTGGATCTTCCTCTGGAAGGTGGAGTTGTAAAGCCAACTTGATTGTTCACGACCATGTGAATCGTGCCTCCAATTTCAAAATGAGGAACTCCACTTAGTGCTAGAGATTCTTGGTTTACGCCCTGACCTGAGTAAGCACCATCTCCATGGATCTGAAAATTATTTTAATTATTTTATAATAATACCAATTTTCGACGACCTTGGAAATCGATTTATGTACCTGGACATTCAGGACTTTATCACTCCATCGAGATGTCTCATCTTCGGAATAATCACCATCTCCCACAGCCTGCATAAGAGCTCTAGTTTTGCCCATCGAGACTGGATTGACAGCTTCCAAATGTGAAGGGTTTGGAAGCATACTAATGTGCAAACTTTTTCCTGTTACGTTAAAATCCACAGAGGATACAAAATGACTTGGCACGTCCCCAGTTGCCTTCACATCTTCTGGAAATTCAGGAACTCCCCTCAGTTTCCGGAAAAGCTTCTCCGGGGGGAATTTCAACATCCCTGTTAGCAAATTCAATCGTCCTCGGTGTGGCATACATAGGACTATGTGTTCCAATTCTTCTAGGGAAAAATTAAAAATCGATTTTAGCTCGTTAAAAATCGTTGAAATTCTTAGGAATCTTTTAAAACTCTTTAATTTCTCTTCAAATTGCTTGAAAATATTAAAATATTGCTTGGAAATTTAAATTCCTCTAGAAAAAAAAAAATAAAACTAATTTCAAACTCCTTAAGGGCGTTGGACTCAAGTGTTAAGCTCAAAATTCCATTCTCCATTTTACTCAATGAAAATTTTAGATAAAT
Organism: Synergus gifuensis; assembly: GCA_904066015.1. Classification (NCBI taxonomy): domain Eukaryota; kingdom Metazoa; phylum Arthropoda; class Insecta; order Hymenoptera; family Cynipidae; genus Synergus; species Synergus gifuensis. Next base: position 152,895 of record CAJFCO010000420.1, read on the forward strand.
ATTTTTTCGCTCTGTAGCACTAATACTTTTTCAAATATAAAACTGCATACAGAGCGAAAAAATATTTAATTTCGATACTTTTTGCATAAGACGAAAAATTCAAAATCTAACTTCAAAATTCAATATTTTCATTTTACTTCAAAAATATTTGCATTAGATATTTTCTTGCTCTGTACGCATAATTATAGTTAAAAATTGATTAATTTTACTCAGGGAAAAAATTCCAAATTTAATATTTGTTGAGTAAAATGAAGAAATCGAATTTTTAGATTAGAACTTGGCTTCAGCACCCTTAAAAATCTTTGAAATCCTTAGGAATCTTTTAAAATTAGTTGTTAAAAATTAATTTTCTTTCTTCGAAATTCCATGCGACTTTCTTTTTTCCTAGCCCTGTAATAAGTATCTAGTATTAAAAAAAATTACTACCATTTGATGATAAGTGGAAAAGTTCTTTGAAGAAAGCCATCATACTTTCTGCACCTTCGCCTCCGTATCTTTTCACCGAGGGAAATTTCACAGCAAGAAAATGATCGAAAGCTTGACTTTTCAGCATATCGCTGGCAATTTCCCGACGAGTTTTGTTGCTCAGTGGCTCTTGGTAGCATTTTTCGAAATACTCTGCAAACCATTCTCTCTCTTCTTCGCTCTAGGTTTCAAAACAGAAAATAGAGAAATGTATTGATTCTTTTCTGAAGCTTTTAAAGAACTGAGGATATATTGACACCCTCTCTGATGATACAAACCTCGAGATGAGCAAATTCAACTCCGATTGGTCCGCTGTATATATTTTTAAAAGCTTCCACAGCTTCATAAACAGTTCCTTCTTTTTTCTCCGACTTAAACAAATTCTGGAAAGATACTCTATCTGATAAATCCAATCCATATTTTTCTGGATACAATTCTGGAACTGATTGTCTCTTTTCGAAAGCAACTGGGTCTATATTTGCTTCTTTGTGAGCGTGTTCTCTATAGGCAGTCAGGAGTCTATAAAAATTGCTGTTCTTCGCTCTAGCTTCTATTTTTTCTCTAGGCACTAAAATATAAGATAAGCTTTTAATAGCACCAGTTCCAATTTTCATTCAATCTTAAACTAAAAAGAAATATCTATCAATAAAATTGTTCCCGGAAAATAACCGATAGGCTTGCGAGATGTAAACGAAAAGCAAGTAAAAAATTGAATTTTAAATATTAATTTTTATTTATGATTTGGGCCTAAAATCTGTTTGGAGGCGTCTGGTAATTAACATAAGAACAAATTTAGTTTCCTCATCTTTACGTTCCCAATAATAAATATTTTTTAATAAAAGTAGGTCAGCATTCACCTTAGTATGCTCCAAACGGAGGTCTAGTTCTAAAAAAAAAATATTTATTATTGTTATTAGGAGCGTATAAATTTGGCGAAACTAAATTTGCTCTTATGGTAAGTAATACGTACTCTTAAAAAAATTTGAAATGATTTTTGAAAATTTCAAGAGATTCCAAGTGATTATAAGGGATTTTAATAAATTTAAAAATATTTCGAGGCATTTCACAAAATAAATTGAAAAAATAATAATTAAAAATTTTTTTATATTAAAATTTTAAAATAAGTTTAATTATTATTACTTTTGTTTAATTATTATTATTTTTAAATTTGTACAAAATATGTAATCTGAAATTTAAAATATATTTCTATTTCAGGCCCTGATGTTCGTGATGAACTCCCTGATAGAATTTATGAAGTCTAAAGGTGAATAAACCTGCCTTCAAAATGTCTTCTTTCCTTTGGCCGATGTCCATAAACACCAGTACCACTATTATAAAGTCTCTTTATTCTTTTACCGTCTAACAAGTTTTTCCACTCGTTTTTCCAACGAACCGCCTGTACGCTTTTGTACATGACTACGGCACTGACTCTTCAGAATCTGAACTTTCGGTTCCCCCATTCTGGCTGATTATATTTTTCCTATTTCATTGGAGCCTTTGGCGTCTTTATCTGTTTACTTACAAAATATCATTCATGTTATCTAATTTTCTCTTGCAAGTAAACTTGAAAAAGTTCCTTCAGAAAAGACTTCAGATGACTAATTCAGAAGCTCTGAGTATCGACATTTTAATTTAATTAAATTTGTTTAAGGGCGTTGGACCTAAGTATTAAGCTTAAAATTCCATTTCTTATTTTACTCAACGAAAATTATAGATCAATATTTTTTCGCTCTGCAGCACTAATCTTTTTTCAAATATAAAACTGCGTACAGAGCGAAAAAATATTTAATTTTGATACTTTTTGCTTAAAACGAAGAATTCAAAGTCTAACTTCAAAATTGGATTTTTTCATTTTACTTGAAAAATATTTGAATTAGATATTTTCTCGCTCTGTACGCATAATTCTAGTTAAAAATTGATTAATTCTACAGAGGGGAAAAATTCCAAATTTAATATTTGTGGAGTAAAATAAAGAAATCGAATTTTAGGATTTGATTTTTAAACTCCTTGTTTTACCCAAAAATTATTATAATTAAACTTTTTTTTCGCTCTATACTCATAATTATATTTAAAAAATGAGAATCGCTACAGAGAAAATATATATCAAATTACATTATTCGTGGAAAAAATGAGGAAATCGAAGTTTCCTGTCAGAACTTTATTTCAACAATCTTTAGAAAGATTTTAAGTTTCACTTGGAATTATTTATTTAAATTTGATTAATTTTATCAAAGCTTTTTTTAAATTCTATTCCTGTCTCTAAAGATAAAAATCTGGTCAAGAAATTGGAGAGAGAAATTCTTTATTGGGATCGCTAAAATTATTTGTCACAGCTTCGGAAGTCACAGTTTAAAGTTACACTTAAAGTTACAGTTAAAGTCACTCTAATCTAGAAATTCCGCAAATAATTGACTTAAAGATAACATAAGTTCTCATATTTAAATAAGTTTTATTCCTTTCGATTTAATTATTTATTTAAGATTTAATTTAATTCCTCTAAAACTATGGAATATTCTTGATAAATTAATCTATATTTTATTTAATCTCAGGCATGACAAATGTTTAGATATCTGGATAAGCGGATCCAACAAGGTCCTTTCCTCGATATCTAAATTTGTGAGTGACGATATTGAACTTCTTGCCTCCAAGGGAAACAGGACAAGGTTGATCAGGTCGAGCCAGGAAGCAAACAGTGTAAAGGGACATTTCGAGTTCTGGAGAAGTCCCAATAAACATCGTTGTGACTGGTTTGTCGATTCCGTTGAATTTGGCATGAATTTTCACGATTGCAGCTTTCTAAAAAATAAAATAAAATAAAAATAAACCAAAACATTCAAGTTAAAATCTTTGATCCACAGGATCTGGAAGCGAAACGAGTACTTCAATCACAAGAAACTTAGAAGAAATCTGAGTCAACTCACGTCTCCAAGATCAACTTTCTTGATATACCCCAGATAGTCAACCCTCTTCTTCAATTCCTCAGCGTTGAAATAAATCCAGTTATGAAGACCAGAAACCTCAGTTCCCAATTTCAATTCAGTCATGAAGACATGTTCGAATCCAGTGCTACCAATTTTTCCTTCACCTCTCGAGAAAAGATTGAACCACATCCTTCTCAGCAGATCCTTGTACTCGTAATAATCCTTTCTCACAAGACCTTTATCTGCCAGGAATCTCATCGCATAGGACATGACATTTGTACTCAGGAAAGTGTCTACAAGCAAACTTTCTTCTTGACGTTGAGCTGGACTGATGTATTCATTGGTTCTGGTGTCCAGTTGGTAATTATCGTAGATCGAGAGTACTTTCTGAATCGTTGGGATTTGGAGAGCCTCGGGTTTCACATTGAAAAGCCTAGAAGAACGATTTATTATAATATTACTAAGTTTTTTCTGAGATTCTCTTTGTTTAGATTTATTTGCCTGGAACCTACGGCTGAGGTGCTTCATCAACAGGACTGTTTCCCGAAGTTTGCTTTTGTAGATTCAAAGTGATGTGCTTCATGGCATTGTTCGAATCTTTGATGAACAGAGCCTCGGACAATTTTTCGAGATCTTCGTTAGTAACCGTGTTGCCTTTGCTGAATGTTGGATTACTGGAGAATACTTGACCACTTGCTGCAGCTCCAGCTGCACCTGCAACAGCTGCACCACCAGCGGCTCCAGCTGCAAGAGTTCCTGTTGAAATTCCAGGTTTTCCTGGTGCTGGAGTTGATTGGGTTCTTCCTGTTGAAATCAATCAGATCAGGGTTAAAATTAGAACTAAGACCTTCTAAATCCGTTTTATTGTCAACTCACCTGGCTGTCCCACTTGCCCAGTTTGTCCCAACTGTCCATGAACTTGTCCAGTTTGTCCATTACTAGAGTTTGGATGACCTTGTTTGGGTGCAGGAGTTGGGGAAGCAGGTCTGCTACCACCAGCCGCAATTTCTGCGAACGTTTTGCCACCTGTTGGAGACTGGCTTCCACTGGAAGGTCTTCCAACATTTCCTGTTCCAGAAGACGACGAAGGAAGGCTCGGGAAATTCTGTGAACCTCCGGCTGGACTTGAACTTGGTTTCGAAGGTTGAGAGGGATAACCTAAAGATCCTGGTCCAGGCGAAGGAGTTTGTTGAACAGTACCTGGCTTTGAAGGTTGAGAAGGTTGGCCTGGAGATCCTGGTCCTGCAGAAGGAACTTGCTGACCTGGTGTTCCTGGTTTTGGAGACTGTGGTGGAGTTCCCGGTCTTGGTGTTTGGGAAGGTGTTCCTAAATAGAGATCAAATTTTTAAATAGAGATCAAATTATCTATTCTCAACATCTCTTCCGACAAGAGCAAGATCATTAATCATTTTCTGCTTCTCAGAAACCTGTACTTTATTTTAAATTACTGTACCTGGAGTTGGCTGATTAGGACTTCCAGGAGGTGAACTACCTGCAATTATAGTTTACTGCCGTTATTATACCATCAAGATTTACAATCTCTTTTTACTTTTGGTTTATCTTTTGCTAACCTGGACGAGGTTGTTGACCAGGAGAAACAGCAGGTCCTTGACTTGGAACCGTCGGAGGTTGTCTTCCTTCACTAGCGCCAGTCAAATCAATCGCCCAGTCTCTGTATCCAGTACTTGGTTTTTGCTTTGGCAAATCCAGACCCACCTCAGTTCCTGGATTAGGTCTCTGGGGTCTAGCATTATCTCTAATATTTCCTCCAGTGTTTCCTACTCCAATTGCTAATCCTGGATCAGCTGCTCCTGCCAAAGCTTTGTTTGTATTAAGAGGTGGTGCCTTGGTTGTTGCGGCTCTTGGTGTTGGAGCCTTGGTTGTTGCTGGTGTCACAACGGGTTCAGAATTTGTAATCAGAGGTGTTTCTGTTGATGTGCTGTTGTCATCCTTCTTCTTCTTCCAGAATTTCCAACCGGCGTCCACATCTTTGTGTTAAAGAAAGAGCAGTGGTTAGATCAGAGGATCAGATTGATAACTAGGTGGGTAACTAGATCAAGGAACAAATAATCCATAGTCGTTTATTAAATTAGTTCATTAAATCAGAAGCTATCATTTAAACAAGTGCTAATTAAAAATCCCAACAAACAAGTTGTTGAATCACCATAACCAGGATGTCCTTTATTTTCTCCGGAACTCTGAATGTATTCCCTATTTGCTTTGCAAGAGGTTTGGCCTTCAGGTATTTATAGTGGCTACGTTCGTATTCAGTGCTGAATTCATCAAAGTCTTACAATTGACAAATTTCCAGAAAAAGTGAATAGGAGACTTGTACTTGGGATTTTTGGCATTTCTCTTATTCGAATAGAAGTATTGTAAAATATTTAAGGCGTGGGTCAAATTGTGATCTTAAAATATTATTGGAAATGACTTGTTAGAACTGGTTATAGAAAGCCAAATGGAGAAGTGGGATCAATTCGAACCTAAAAATATTGTTCGAAAAGACTTTTTGGAATTGGTTCAAAAACTGAATTTCACTATTTACAAAAGTTAGATTTTCCTTAAGCGTTATGTTAATCTTTTAATATTCAAACACTAATTTTTTAAAGATGGGATAAAATTTAACAAGTGGGACCAATTGTGTCCGGAAAATATTGTTCGAAAACACTTTTTGAAATTGTTTACAAGTTCTAGTTTTACTATTTACAGAAGTTAGATTTTCCTTAATCGTTATGTTAATTTTTGAATATTCAAACATGGATTTCGTAATAGTAGGATCAAATTTAAAAAGTGGGACCAATTGTGTCGTGAAAATATTGTTTGAAAACACCTGTTGGGCCTGGTTACAAATTCTACTTTATTTATTTTATTATTATTACTTTATTTATTTATTTATTCTACTTTATTTATTTATTTACAAGTTTTACTTTATTTATATTGTTTTTGTTTTTGTTTTTAGAGACAGATGGCGAGTGTGAAACTTACCAGCGATTAAGGAAATGGAGAGGAGAAAAATGAAGAAGTAGAGAGACTTCATCTCCCCGATTATTGTTTTGAAAAATCACAAGAAGGAACTTTTTGATCAAGGAACTTGAATCTGTCGATAGTCACGAGCGTCTTAAGGAAGACTGAATCGTTGTGGCAAGTTTACTTTGAACTCGAAGCAATTAGACTTTCCCTAAGACGTAGCAGGCTATTGGCCAGAAGTACGTTTAAGCGATCTGAGACCGTGGCAGAGGTCGTTACACGATTCTTGAGAAGCTTTTAGTTGTATGGGTTTCTCGTTTTGTTGGTGTAGAAATACAAGTACGAATACATTATACATTATACTATGTATAATGGTGTTATATCCGATTTACACGATTTGCGATGATGTCAGATTCGGGTCTCGCAACCAGAAGGTCATTCGTGATGAGACCTTCTCGAATCTCCAGAAGGATAATTTAATGATTTAATGATTCCGATTGAAAGAAAAAATAGAGATAAAAAATACTCTATTCTGATAGCGCTTGTTTTCTTCGCTTCTTCTGGGATAACCCAGTTTCGCAATTCAATTTTGTCATCGATATCTACTTCTTAATATTGAAATCACTTTTAAGATTTGAGCCAGATTTTTTAGGGCTCAAGTTCCAACTTCAAAATTCTATTTCACAATTTTACTCAACGAATTTTAAAAAGTAGATATTTTTTCGATTGCGTGTAAAGAGCGAAATAATGTTTAATTTTAATATAGTCTTTGCACAAAATTAAGAATCCAATGCCCTTAAGGGTGTTGGAGCCAAGTTCTAATCTAAAAATTCGATTTCTTCATTTTACTCAACTAATATTAAATTTGAAATTTTTTCCCTTTGTAGAATTCATCAATTTTTAACTAGAATTATGCGTACAGAGCGAGAAAATATCGAATCCAAGTATTTTTTTAAATAAAATGAAAATATTGAATTTTGAAGTTAGATTTTGAATTCTTCGTTTTGTGCAAAAAGTATCGAAATTTAATATTTTTTCGCTCTGTACGCCGTCTTATATTTGGAAAAAGATTAGTGTTACAGAGCGAAAAAATATTTGTCCATAATTTTCGTTGAGTAAAATGGAGAATGGAATTTTGAGCTTAACGCTTGGGTCCAACGCCCTTAAGGGTGTTGGAGCCAAGTTATTCTAATCTAAAAATTCGATTTCTCCATTTTACTGAACAAATTTTAAATTTGGAATTTTTTCCCTCTGTAGAATTAATCAATTTTTAACTAGAACTAGCAGACCAATACGTGCGCTACGCGCACGATTATTTGTTTAATTTCTTACAATTTCAAGTCATTAAAAAATCAATGAAATTTTGTTGACTCAAATTCAGAGAGTAGGTTTGAAACAACAATTTAACCGAGATTTTAGGGACATTTCGTTACATAATTTTTTGGAGAAGTATTTCAAGAGATTTCTATGAATTTTAATGAATTTTGACCATTTTCAAGTGATTTTTACGAAGTTTTAAAGATTTTTATGGTTTTAAAATATATTTCGTAGAATTTTAAGGTATTTCAGGATATTTCGCGAAATTTTAACGGAATTCATGAAATTTCAAGAGCATTTTTAAAGCTAACAAGGGATTTAAAATTTTTTGAAATTTTTAGGAATATTAAGAGGTTTCTAAGAACTTTAAGAGATTCCAACGAATTTTAAGCGATTTCAAAGATTTTCGTGAAATTTTAAGGGATTTTCTGATTTTTAAAAGATTTTATAGAATTTTCAGGATTTCATGGAATGTAACGAGATTTCTAATAATTTTAATGGATTTTAAAGGACGTAAAAAGACTTTAAATGTTATTGTAAAATTTAAAGCATTTCAAGAAGTTTCTGATGGGAATATTAAAAGGTTTTTATCAATTTAAAAAGATTTCAAGAGATTTTTATGAGTTTAAAAATATTTTATGAGGTTTAAAGGATTTTAAAGTTTTTCAGATAATTTTATTGAGGGATTTCAAAAGAATTTCTATATATGTATGATTTTTAAAAAATTTCTAGAATTTAAAAAGATTTCGAAGGTTGTGGTAAAATTTTAAGAGATTTTATTAGATTGTTCTAATTATTAAAAGATTTTGTAGTATTTTTAAGGATTTCATCAAATTTGATAAGATTTCTAAGGATTTTAAGAGATTCTAAATGTTAAGAAATTTCAAGAGTTTTTTAAAATGAATTTTTAGAGATTTTTGTTAATTTTGACATAGATTTCAAGAGATTTGTGATTTTAATGATTTTTTTGGATTTTTAAGGGATTTCAAGAGGTTTTTGGGAGTTTTAAGAAATCTTGACGAATTTTAAGCAATTTCGAAGGTTTTCATGAAATTTTAAGTGATTTGAAAAGATTTCTCAACGTTTTAAGAGAATTTAAGGGATTTTAAATTTTATGAAGTTTCGAGGAATTTTAAGAGATTTCAAAGGGTTTCAGAGTATTTTAAGGAACTTTAAGGAATTTTAAATGTTGTAATATAATTTTCAGGAATTTTAAAAGAGGTCAAGAGATTTTTATAATTTTCAAAATATTTTATGGAATTTTAAAGAATTTTGTGAAATTTTATCAGATTTCCAACAATTTTAAGGGATTTTATGATTTTTAGAAGATTTTATAGAATTTTAAGGATTTCATGAAATTTCTAATAATTTTATTAGAGTCTAAAGGACGTCAAGGAACTTTAAATGTTATCGTATAATTTATAAAGAATATTTTTAATAGTTTTTAAGAATTTTAACAAGTTTTCACAAATTTTAAAAGATTTCAGAGTTTTAGAGTATTTTATGGGGTTTAAAGAATTTTAAAGTTGTCAGGTAATTTTATTGATTTCTCTAATTTTTAAAAAATTTTGTAGAATTTTTAAAGATTTCATGGAATTTGATAAGATTTCTATAGACTTTAAAAGATTTTAAATGTTAAGAAATTTTAAGATATTTTTAGGAATTTATAAAACTTTTTACGAGTTTCAACTTGGATTTCAAGACATTTATGATGTTAATCGTTTTTGTGAATTTTTGAAGGATTTCAAGAGGTTTTGGGGAGTTTTAAGAAATCTTAACGAATTTTAAAGTATTTCGAAGGTTTTTCTGAAATTTTTTTGCGACATTAGTTTGTTTTTCTTCTTTCAACTTCAAGTCATTTCAAGTGTATCATTTTTCAAAGAATAAGATTCCTGTTTTAAAAAATGGATAAACAAAATAAAGAAAACTCTGTGAGTAAATGAATTTAATTTGCAATTCTACTAATTTTCACCTAAATTATAATACTTCAATGTGTGTAGCATAGTGCGTTTTGTTTTGCGCAACGCATGCGAAGTGGTATTAGGTGAGATTGTAGAACAGAATTGTAGAATAGAATTTTGAGCTTAACACTTGGGACCAACGCCCTTAAAAAGTGGATTTGATTAGATTAGTAAAATGTTTTGCGGCTTTTACAATATGTTTCTTCGGTATTCAAGAAGTGAGTTTTTTAATCACTCATAATATGCAAATTTATTATTATTACCTCTCTGTTTATACTTTCTAATTTTTCTCAGCTGAAAACGTGACTCATGTGCACAGAAATAACAGAAATGATAACATTTTAACACTTACAAGAAATGAGACAAAAATATTGCTTCTATTTCTTTAAAAGACTTTTATTTGCATTTTGCTTTCATATAAAAAGTTATCCAACTGAATTACATATAATGAGATTTAAATGTCTGGTATTTGGTTTAAATGTCTTTCAAGAGAGAATTTTATAAAGACTGATTAAATATCAAGAATGATAAAACTAATTTATTAAGTTATTTATAGGATCATGTGAACTGTAAATGTCGACTGATTAATAATAATTATCTGTAAGCGAGACTTTTGTCCTAATTTTTGATTTATTATTTTTAGGAGGGATTTTCAAATAAATTGTTGAATTTTTTTTCGATATGTTTAAAAACGATATCAATAACGAAACTTTTTAGAAATTATAAGGTTGTGATATTTAATAATAATATTAATTAAATAAAACACTCAAATATTATTTATCCTACTTTAAAATCGAAGTTTTACATTCATATTGCGTCGATAAAATTGCCAGGAAAATCAAGAATCGTTAAATAATGGAAAATAAATAGAAGCCCACAGGAACAACATAATTAAAAGAATAACCATACTGCTTGAACGGAAGCTATCCCAGCCTATTAAAACCACTCTTCGACCCCTTGGCGATTCTTCTGGAACTGCAGACTGGAAAAAATTAGATTTAAAAATATTTTCAGCGTTGAAACCAAGTTTTGACCTCAAAATTCTATTTCCTCATTTTACTCAAGAAATATAACAATTAGATTCTTTTCGCTATGTAGCGCTATTCACTTTTTAAATATTGAATTTTTTAATTTAAATTAAAATTTTTTAACAATTGAATTTCGAGGCTATATTTCAAATTCTTCGTTTTGTGCAAAAAGTATTAAAACTAAATATTTTTTTGCTCTATAGACCAACTTCTATTTAAAAAAAGAGAAACCCCATAGAGCGAAAAAATACCTGATTATAATATTTGTTGAATAAAATGAAGAAATCGAAATCGAAAAAAATTAATTTAAATTTTATTGATGCTAAAAGCAGAGAGATTAAAAGTTAATTAGAATATTTGAATTTTGTTTCAGGAAACCTCGTCATTTAAGTCTTCAATCAGGGCGTCAGTACTGGGCAAATGGTTCATTTGGATTCCTTTTTCGTGAGTATGAGAAATGTTTGTATCTCTAGAAGAAAAAAGTCTTGAGGTTTCAGGATCGAATGACGGACCCGGTTTTTGTTGATCCTTTTCAATTTCTTCTTTATCTTCAAAATGGGCCTTCTTCTTTTTATCTGACTCGACTGATTTACCAGTCTTCTCGACTCCCCCTATAAAATATTTATTTCTCATTAATTCATTTTTGTAATATATATTTCTTTTATTTATTTTAGTCAAATCTATTAAATTTGGGAAATATTCAAAAAATAACTCACCCTTCTCGATATCTCGACGTTCTGTAATCTTGATTTTTGGATAAGAAAATCTTCACTCAAGAATGCAATTTTTCGAGTCCCGAAAACTCGTTCTGGATTAATTTCGTTCTCGTTCTAAAGAAAATTATAAAAATATTCACAACTAGTGGCAACCAAATGAAATAAGATTCAAGTTTCTTGAATTTACTCGCTGTACTGATAAAGCTGACCGATTAATAACTAAATCAGGGATCAATAACCGGTCAGTGCCAAAAAGAAATTTAAAGTTAAAAATAATTTGCAAATTTTTTAATTCGTTGAAAATTGATTAAAAATTTTAACTGAAGTTACTTTTGCTAATAAAAAAGTAAAAAATTCTTACCATCTCAGGTGCATGAGGAAAAAATCGTTTAATTTAAATAGGCAAAGGAAAAATGTTATTTTATTTTCAGTCAAATTTTAATTATTTAAGATTCCACTTCCAATTCCAATTAGAATTTGCCAAAAATAGATTTTCTAGCCTCTTATGTACAAATTATGACAGTCAAAAAAACATGGACTGTCATTTATTTATTTTTTCCTAGGTGTTTCTTTTTTGTAGAACTTTATTACAATTTCAATAAAAATAACAAAATGTACTATTTTTGAAATTTTTAAAAATTTTTAAGGAAAAAAACAAAGGGATATTGTAGAAAATATATTTATTCGAGTAAAGAGAATTAGTTCGTATAAATACGAATATTAAAACTTATAACTGCTAATTTTCTTAAAAACTTATTTTGGAATTCGTTGACAATTTTAATTGCCGGTTGAGAAGCGATATTTTGTTTATTTAGTAAATGTAGAATACATATACATATATTTATAATAAAATTTCCAAACAAAAACAATTTTCCAGAAGAAATTCAGTTCATAAATATATTATAAAAATCACCATGAATAAAATGTATAAAGTATAAGTTAATATTTCCTTATTTAAAAATAAAAAGATATAAAACTGTATTTAAATCTAAAATAACAAAAATGATTTTATTTACATATATTACAATCTCTAAATAATTTTAGTCTTGCCCCTTAAAAATCCAAAAGAATTTCATAGATTCTAAAAAAATGTTTAAAGCGACACAGAAAATCTTTCCATGCAACAATTTAAATATTTACAAAACATTTACAGTGTCGATTTAATTAAAAGAATAATATAAAATACAGAAAATACAGATTTTTTAAAAATTATGTTTTCAGAGATGATTAAAACAATTGGTACGAAAAATAAGAAGTGTAAAGAGTTATTATCAAATTTATCTTCGATGATTTTTGTTTCGCCCTTTTTTTTTTTACAATATTTTGTATTGTACCAATAAGGTATAGACAATGATCCAAATTATGAGAGCAACTAGGACGGAAATTAGGAAAATCGTTTTTAAAATATGCCATGGACTTTCGGGAAGACGATCACTTCTGATTCTGGAAGTTTTACAGGCTCCATTTTGACATGGAATATTTCCAGGTCGTGGTGGAATTGACGTCGCGACGCTCACTGTCGGGATTATAATTTTCATTTCTGAAATTTCTGTTTCCCCTGGAGAATTCATCTCCATTTTTGTTGGATCGAATCTCGACGGCTGATCCACCTAGAAATTAATAAACAAAGCTATTAAATAATTACATAACAGTTGTATAATTATTTTTTAAATTTTTAAATATTTTTTTCTTAGAAAAAAAGAGAAAAAAAATCTAAAAAAAAGAAAAATAAAAAAATAAGAAAATGTATTAAGAAATCTGATATGTAACTGTTATATATGTTCTATACTTCTGCTATATAACAGCTATGTAACAGCTATATAACAGCTATATAAAATTTATACAAGTTTTATGTAACTTTTAGATATAATAATTATATTAAAAATTGAATTAAAAAATAAAGACATCATTTTAACTTTAAGGTAGGATTGTGATAAAATATAAAAATGAGGAAAGATTTACGTGTACTGAAGGGATTGGAAATTTAGGAGGGAAAAATTCTCTTTTGGGTTCAGGTCCAGTTTCGTAAATTGATCCCATAATGCCTGCAATTTGATCGAGATAAGGATAATCCCACATTGATCCTGGAGACGGAACTACCACCATCTAATTAATTAATCAACGAATTAATTATATTCCTAATTTCTGTTTTTACTTTTATTCATAATAATATTAATTAAATTGTTAATTAATAACATAGTCTTATACATAAAATATCTTACAATAATTCAATTATTGCTTTACATTTATAGATCTTAAGGGCGTTGGACCAAAGTGTTAAGTTCAAAATTCCATTCTCCATTTTACTCAACCAAAATTATAGATAAATATTTTTTCGCTCTGTAGCACTAATCTTTTTTCAAATATAAGACTGCATACAGAGAGATAAAATATTTAATTTCCATATTTTTTGTATAAAACGAAGAATTCAAAATCCAACTTCAAAATTCAGTAATTTCATTTTACTTAAAAAATATTTAAATCAGATATTTTTTCGCTCTGCACGCGTAATTCTAGTTAAAAATTGATTAATTCTACAGAGGTGAAAAAATTTCAAATTTAATATTTGTTGAGTAAAATGAAGAATTCGAATTTTTAAATTGGGAATTGGCTCAAACGCCCTTAATGTGATTCTCAATTTTACAAATCTTTTAGAAAATTCTTAAATATTTGTCAAAATTTAGTTAGGAACTTTTTGAGAACTTTTTTTTACTAAAAATGAGTTAGTAAAAATTAATTTTAAGATCTGTTCGGAATGAAACAAGGAAAATGTTTTATTGCAAAAACGTTTGACTCACGTTCTTACTTCTGTATTCATAGTGATTAGGATAAAAGCCTGGGACTTTTTTATTCACATTTCCTTATTACATACATCTCGAAAATTATACATTCCGTTGAAATAAAAAAAAATTTATGAGCCCAGTCAACGACTCCTTCCAATTCTTTTTTTTGTTTTGTTTCTATCTGTACTCTTTATTTAAAGATTAAATACGAAATCCACACTTTCTCCTAGTAGGATTTCGAAGACGATATTGCACTATCTGAGTTTGTTTTTGCCGGAAAAGGAAAGCCCCCAATGATTGGTTACCGCGCGTCAATGAAGCTTGAATAATGAACTCAACCGGCTGGGAAAAAAATAAATGGTAGAGTCACTGATACCCATTCAGTTCTAGATTGTTTTTTTTTTAAATTTTAGTCACACGGAATTTTTAATTATTTTCAAATTTAATTTTTAATCAGTTTAGATTCTTTCTAAAAGTGTCAAGTCCCTCCCAGTGAACAATCACACATTTTGTAACTGTTACATAACAGTTATGTTACAATTTCATAACATAAGTGTCACATTTACGTAATTGTTACATAATAGTTATGTATCTGCGATATAATTATGATTTAACTTGGGAAACAGTTGCAGTTACGTAAATGTTACACCTTTGTGACGAAATTGTGATATAACTGTTAGGTAACAGTTATAAAACACCTGTTATTTTTAACTGAGTTGAATTCTGGACTTTTTATAAATCGGGGCGTTTTGAACTGTTGGAAGGTCATAATCTGAGGCAATAACAGTCGATACAAAAACAAAATTTTAATCGGAATTTGAGTTAAATAACAAGATTTGAAATAATTAGAATAGGTTTTAAATAGGGGTGTAAGTAATTGAATATCTTACTACCAATGTAAATAAATAAAAGTTGCACAGCTTGGTCGCACTACGAGAACATAACAACTGAGTGCTTAATAATGACAGGCGGCCAATATCGACTTAAACTCGACCCCTGATCCTCGTTATCTCTCATGCTCTCTTGAATATCGAGAGCGTAAATCCATAAAAGATGACCCGTTAAAAAAAATATTACTTTTAGATTCATAAAGTGTAAAAAAAACAGTGGCGGATCCAGGGGGGGGGGGCATGTGGGAAATGTCCCCCCCCCAAGAGCTTCAGTACTGGAAAAAAAATGTTGAGTGAGAAAAATCAAATTAGGAAATTCGCCCTTGGATATCAGAAAAAAACATAAAAAATAAAAAATAACTGGTCAATTTTTTTATTACTATTTTAAACTGTTCACTGAAAAATATGCCAAACAACATTATTTCTACATTTTGGGTGAAAATTAATTTCCCCCCAAAAAATTGTTTCTGAATCCGCCCCTGAAAAAAGGGTAGTGTTAAGTTCAGGTATGTAACTTGGATGTAACATAAGTGTACCCTAGTTGTAACATCAATGTTACTATAAAAGTACTTTATAAACATGAACCAAAATGTGATATAACATTTTTCTAAGTGTTCTATCATATTTTATATAACATTTATGTAACAAATTCAGTTAGGGCTTAAAATAAAAATGAAAATTATATAATTATATTTTACTTATAATTATATTAATTATAATTATCGTTTTAAAGATAATTTTTATTTAATTTCATTTTGAAAAAATTTAATTTTAAATATAAAAATAATGTAAAAAATGGTTTACTTGGAAGGGCCTTTTATTTCGAATATCCATCACTGTTATAAATGAAAAGATTACTCTGAATTATTCAATGTGTATAAAGATCCGGTAGAAACTCTTTTACAAGAACGACATTCAAGTCGCATATGTTTATATAGCTTATAGGATAATAGAACATACAATTACCTTGCGTAACTTAGTAAAGCTGATTTAACCACAATTATTTTTTTTTTCAGCCACGTGCTATGAAATGTCAAGAAATTGTTTTCTTTTCAAATACAATAGTAATATCAAGATCTTTACTTCTTCTAATTAAAATTTTCGTAATTTTTTTACTGATTAATTTACTAGATTCAAAATATTAGTTAATGATCGATTTATAGTCTGAAGATACAAAAATTTCCTATATTTATTATTGAATAAAAAAACTTTTATTTGTGTAGCAGAAGCACACGAAAAATAAAAAACGATCGAAATTACTAAAAGCTGGAACAGGAGAAATTTTACATTTGAAAATAGAATGCAAAACAAAAAATAAAAATTTTAAATTGGAAATACAGGGTGGCCACATGACGGGGAAATCAGGGAAGTCAGGGAAATGCGAATAGTTTTTAGGGAAAATAGAAATTGACATTTATGTTAACTATGTTATTTTTGTCGTATTACATATATAACTTTTATAATTTATTTAACAAATTTTAGAAACTATATCCAAAGATTTGGAAGGATTATAAATAATTTCCAGGTATTCTCTGAGATTCTCTAGATTTCTAATGATTCCAAGAGATTTTCAATAATTTTAAAGAATTTTAAGTGATTATAATAGATATTTGTATAATATTTAAAAGATTTAGTTGAATTTTAAAAGGACCTCATTAAATTTTTAAGGGATTTTTAAGGAAGTTAAGAGAATTCAAAAAATTTTAAGGAATTTTAAAGTTCCTTGAGAAATCTTAAAGGATTTCACGAGATTTTTATGATTTTCTAAAGATTTTGTGGAATTTCAGGGATTTTTCAAAAGTTTTTAAAAATTTTTAAAGTTTTTTACGTATTTTAAAGCATTTAAAAGTTTTTCGTGGAATTATAAGGGAATTTAAGAAATTTGTAAGAATTTTAAGAGATTTTAAGGAATTATAAATATTCTCGTGGAATTTAAAAGGATTTTAAAAAGCAAGTAAGAATTTTAATAAATTTTAATCACAAAAGTGATTTTCAAGAATTAGAATTTTTTTCATGGAATTTTAAAAGATTTCACAAAATTTTTATAATTTATAAAAGATTTTGTAGAAGTTTAAGGAATTTCAAGAGGCTTTCAAGAATTTTAAGAAATCTTTATGTATTTTAAGGAATTTAAAAGTTTTTCGTGGAATTTTAAAGGATTTTAAGAAGCTTGTAAAAATTGAAAGTAATTTTGACATTTTAAAAATGATTTTAAGGAATTTTAATATAGTCCTCATTGAATTAAAAAAAATTTCAAGTTATTTTTGATTTTTAAAAGATTTTGTGAAATTGTTTATTTCAGGAGTTTTTTTTTTTATAGATTTTAATGCGCTTTGGGAATTTTAAAGAATTTCACGAGATTCTGAAAATGTTTTATGCAATTTGAAAAGATTATCCAAAGATTTCGAAGGATTATAAATAATTTCCAGGTATTCTCTGAGATTCTCTAGGTTTCTAATCATTTCAAGACATTTTCAATAATTTTAAAGGATTTTAAGAGGATTTTAAGAGGTTTTTAAGAATTTTAAGGGATTATAAGGGATTTGTATAATATTTAAAAGATTTAGTTGAATTTTAAAAGGACTTCATGTATAAGAGATTTTTAAGGAAGTTTAGGGAATTCAAAGAATTTTAAGGAATTTTAAAGTTCCTTGAGAAATTTTAAAAGATTTCATGAGGTTTTTATGATTTTCCAAAGATAAAAAATAAAAAAATAACTGGTGAATTTTTTAATTACTATTTTAAACTGTTCACTGAAAACTATGCCAAACAACATTATTTCTACATTTTGGGTGAAAATTAATTTCCCCCCAAAAGGTTTTTATGATTTTCCAAAGATCTTGTGGAATTTTAGGAAATTTTGAAAAGTTTTCAAATATTATAAAGGTTTTTTTATGTATTCTAAGGGATTTAAAAGTTTTTCGTGGAATTATAAAGGAATTTAAGAAATTTGCAAGAATTTTAAGAGATATTAAGGAATTATAAATATTCTCGTGGAATTAAAGAATTTAAATTTTCCTTATGGAATTTTAAAGGATTTCACAAAATTTTTATGATTTATAAAAGACTTTGTAGAAGCTTAAGGAATATCAAGAGGTTTTCAAGAATTTTAAGAAATCTTTACGTATTTTTAAGGATTTTAAAGTTTTTCGTGGAATTCTAAAGGATTTTAAGAAGCTTGTAAAAATTGTAAGTAATTTTGAAATTTTAAAAAATGATTTTAAGGAATTTTAATAGTCTTAATAGAATTAAAAAAATTTTCTAGTCATTTTTGGTTTTTAAAAAATTTTGTGAGATGTTTTATTTCAAGAGTTTTTTTTAGAGATTTTAATCCACTTTAGGGAATTTTAAAGAATTTCACGAGATTTTAATGATTTTTAAACGATTTTGTAAAATAATTGTAAAGGATTTCATGAATTTTAAATATTGTATAGTGGAATTTAAAGATATTTAAAGATGTTTTTAGGAATTTCAAAAGATTTCAATGAATTTTAAGGGATTTCAATAGGTTTTCCAATAATTTAAAGAAATTTTTGTGCATTTTAAGAGATTTTAAAATTCCTCGTGGAATTTAAAAATATTTCACGAGATTCTGAAAAAGTTTTATGGAATTTTAAAGGATAACAGGAAATTTTATGGTATTTTTAAGAATTTTAAAAGTTTTTGAAGTTTTTCGTGGAATTTAAAGTATTTCAAAGAATTTTGAGGAATTTTGAAAAGACTATTGAAAATTGAAGTGATCTCATGAAATATTAACAAAGAAAGGATTTCGTGGAATTTTAAGATGTTTCTAGGAATTTCAAGAAATTTTAATGAATTTTAAGAGATCTTTTCGAACGTTGTTGAAAATTCGAGAGATTTTTACGAATGTTAAATGTTGTGAAGTGATTTTAAATCTTTATTTCTAAAGAAAAGTTTCGTAATTAGTTAAATTTTTTTTAACTTAGAACCTGCAACATATGTAGTAAAACCTGTTGAGGCATTTTCACTTCCTCTAAAAATTACCATGCGATAACAAGAAACGTGAGGTTGCATTAAATACGTGTGTATATTTTATTTTGTTGTTGAAATGTTTAAAGAAAAAGAAAGGCTTAGATTTTCATACATTTTTTACCAATTTTTTGAAAGCTCAGAAATATTTTGATACGTTAAGAAATTTTATTTTTTATTTTTTTAAGACAAAATGGAATTATATTTCTGAAATATACAAAATTAATTTTAACATTCAAGAATCTTCCAAAATCATATAAAAAATTTGTATCTTAAATAAATAATTAATAAAATAAAAGAATTTGTTGAATTCTGTGATGAATAATTCAGAGAAAGTAAAAGCATGGTTTAAGATGAAAGTGAGAGTCGTTCTTCGAAGTTATTCACCACGTTGCTTTATTAAAATTTCAGGTCACGCTCATGTGTTCCATATTAATATATAAAATCTCTAGATATTAAAAAAAATTTGTTTTTAATATGTGGAGATTTTGTTTAATAAATAGAGATTCCATATATTTCGAAAATAAAAAAAAAAAACAGTTTCCAAGTCTGTCCTAAGTATATAGAACTCAAAAATGAGGTCGTTATCCGACAAAACTGCTATATATAAATTAAACTGATATAAATCTTAATTCGAATTGATTGAATCATTTATCTTTCTGGTATTTTATGTCAGAATTAATTAAACGATCGGAAATGACAATCGGGACATTTACTAGATTAAGACTAAGGGATTTTAATGAATTTTGACGTATTTCAGATTTTTATGACGTTTATAAATTTTTTTTTTCAATTATTTCTAGGTCTGACCGCATCCGCGAAATACTCGTATATAACAATAAAATTACGAAAGACTGGAGATTAAATATCTGATTACTAGTTTCAAACGTTTCAGTATCCGCATTCTGTGAAAATAAAAACGATCCTCGTAATAATAACGGCGATCTTCATTTTTTTAAACCAAAAAACAGGATGCAATGTCTGGGGCAAGTGACCTTCAAATATAATCTTCTTGAAACTTGTACAGAAATCTTATCTTGACTTTTATGTAGTTCTAACGATAAATCTTTGAGAAAATTTATATTTTTAAAAATATCATTGTGCGTTTGCCTTCAGAAATATGCAAACAGATTTTTATTATTTATTTATTTTTAATAAATAAAATAAAATAATAATAAAATAATAATTTTTTTATTTTACTTTTTTTATTTATTTATTTTTATTTATTTTTATTATTATTATTATTTTCGAAAGCTTTAGTGAATTTAGAACAATGGTTTTTATTTAAAAAACTAAAGTAGAAGTAAATAGAATATATATTTTTTAAGTAGAATATATATTTTATAATTATAATATTATAATATATTTTATAATATTTTAATTTTAATTTTTTTTAAATTAAAAATTTTTTTTTTTAATTTAATTAATATATTTTTAAAAATTTAATTTAATATTTTTTAATTAAATTAATATTTTTTCAACTTTTCTATCTATTAAAGTTCATCGAAGGGAAAATTTTTTATAACGAAGCGAACGAGGCTCAGATAAAATAACAAAAGAAGCTATCATATTTTCCATTGTCTGAATCTAATAATGGATTCTGATTTGTGATGTAACTGCAATTGTTATTTTTGCAAAAATGTTGGTTGAAATGCACCTTTACTTTTGAACTGAGAAAGATATTAAATCTAATAAAAACTTGGAAAATTATATAATTTTTAAATTGTACAATTAACAAATAATTCCTAAATTCCCCAATTTCTTTTAATTCTGGAAATTTAAATTTACCGAATTACAAAATTGCCGAAAATAATTTTAATTTATAATTCGGTTATAGTGAAAAGTTAACTATAGAAATTTTTTTCGTTTCTTTTTTATTGTAATATTTTTTTCAAAACAGAGCAGGAAAAAAATTTAAATATCAAAAATTTTATTTTTACTTTGAATTTTTCTTATAAAAATTAAAATATTGATTTTTTAATCGAAGATAAAAATGCATGTGGTGTATTGACTTTTGTAGTTTGTATATAATTTCAGTTGCACAATGATTCATCAGAAACCTTTTCAATGAACCCGAGTAGGTATCCGAGATCATTGGAGAAATGTTGAATACCTTTTATGCAACGCAATTTTTCCATTACTTCAATTTAACTTCAATAATTAATTAACTCTGATTATTAATAGATTACAATAATTATTTATTACTTAATATAATTTCATATTATTTAAATTAAAATATAATTATTATAATTCGAATTTAAGTCGCAGTTCAATTGTCAAAAAATTATTTTTATAATAAACTATAACAAAAGTAAAAAACTAACATCTCTCTGCCATATAAGGAGAGAAAAATTATTTCTCACACTAGAAATTCTAGTTAGGAAATTCCAGTCAAGGATAACCAGAATTCTCTCTCTCTTTATTTATAAATTCTCTCTCTCTATTTAAATTCCTATCCCAGAATATAATCAAATGAAATAAAAGAGAATTTAAATTATAATTTATTTTTAAATTCCTTTATAAATTATTTTAAAAGTTCATATTTCAAAATATGTAAAAATTTCGAATTACAAAAAAATGTAAATTAAAAATCACCTGTTGTGGATGCCAGGTATGTTTGAAAAAAATCTTGAAGCATTTCATGATCCTCTTTTTCCAATGAATTCAGAATCAAAAATTCTCATTCTCCCATTTTCTTCACAAAATATACTTTCACTCTTTTCACTTTCTCATAATTTCTCAAAAGTCTTTTCATTCAAAAAAATGTCATTATTTTAAACTCTAATTACACTTGTTATCACAGTAAATTAATGACTCATTAATTAGAATATAACTTCTCTAATTTCAATAAATAATTTTCTAAATTAAAGTAAAAATGTTTTTAGGAAAAAATAATACTTTCTCGAAAGGTAGGATCCCACCTTAAAAGACGATCGAAAGGTGGAAACCCGAAGCCATTCGAGGAAAGAATCGTACTGAGCAATAATAATCTAAGTTGGAAGAGCAGGGATTAAACTCGAGCTTATGGTTCAGTAGAGGTGGTAAAACACCTTACAACTTTACTCGGATGAATTGTAAGCTTTCTTTTTACAAGAAATATTCTTTTGTGCCGCACTTTAAGTTTGTAAACAATTAATTGCAAATAAGATTATTACTGCAGAATAAATAAGAAACCATTATTCAGTGATTCAGCGAAGAAAGCACATTTTGAAATCCAGATTTCTTTTTTACTATTGAGTATATTTTTATGAAAAAATAGATTTTTTTTTGTTATTACATTTGAAAATCATATTTTTTTATTTAAAAAATAAATTTTTAATATTTACCTGGGCTCAAACCTCGGAGCCTCCACTTTTTATAGTTCTGGCTCGATCCCAGGTCAAGGTAATTTTTTTTGCTTTAAAAAAATTATTTTAATGAGTAATGACTCCGAAAATTAAATTTTCAATCAGTATAATTGGACCAATCAGGGACGATTAGAGTTAACACATTTTTATTTATACTTGCAAAGATTTTTTTTTAACAATTTATATAAATTATGGAGATGTATAAGAAAACTAAATATCTAATTTAAAATATTTACATAGTAGAAATTATAAAAATTTTGTAGGGGGATAATTATTTAAAATAATATCACAATCAGCACCAGATTGATGTTAGATATTTGATAAATGGCCCAGCGAAAAATGATCAAAAATAAATAAATTTTGATTACATGATTTCTCTTTTAGTAAAGGGAATTTTCAAATCTAATAAATATAAGGGAGATTTTAATTTATTTTCTAATAGTGAAATCCTTAAAAGACAATTCGGGGATTTCTTTCTCATTACGGAATTCTGCTTTTTCGATGGAAGAATTCGGACTTCCTTTATGTTGCAGCCACAGTTTCCTGAAATAATTTTTAATCATTATTTTACACTATTTTTTTTGTGTAAAAATAATTTTGTAAATCTTAAGGGCGTTGGACCCAAGTGTGAAGCTCAAAATTTCATTCTCCATTTTATTCAACGACAATTATAGAGAAATATTTTGTCGCTCTATAGAGCTAATCTTTTTTTCAAATATAAGACTGCATACAGAGCGAAAAAATATTTAATTTCGATACTTTTTGCATAAAACAAAGAATTCAAAATCTAACTTCAAAATTCAATATTTTCATTTTACTTAAAAAATATTTGAATTAGGTATTTTTTCGCTCTGTACGCATAATTTTAGTTAAAAATTGATTAATTCTACAGAGGGAAAAAATTCTAAATTTAATATTTGTTGAGTAAAATGAAGAAATCGAATTTTTATATGACAGCTTGGTTCTCATATAAATAATTTTGTAAATCTTAAGGGCGTTGGACCCAAATGTTAAGCTCAAAATTCTATTCTCCATTTTACTCAACGAAAATTATAAAAAAATATTTTTTCGCTCTGTAGAACTAATCTTTTTTCAAATATAAGACTGCGTACAGAGCGAAAAAATATTTAGTTTCAATATTTTTTGCATAAAACGAAGAATTCAAAATCTATTTTCAAAATTCAATATTTTCATTTTACTTCAAAAATATTTCAATTAGGTATTTATTCGCTCTGTACGCATAATTTTAGGTAAAAATTGATTAATTCTACAGAGGGAAAAAATTCAAAATTTAATATTTGTTGAGTAAAATGAAGAAATCGAATTTTTATATGAGAGCTTGGTTCTCATATAAATAATTTTGTAAATCTTAAGGGCGTTGGACCCAAATGTTAAGCTCAAAATTCTATTCTCCATTTTACTCAACGAAAATTATAAATATTTTTTCGCTCTGTAGAACTAATCTTTTTTCAAATATAAGACTGCGTACAGAGCGAAAAAATATTTAGTTTCGATACTTTTTGCATAAAGCAAAGAATTCAAAATCTGCCATTAAAATTCAATATTTTCATTTTACTTAAAAAATATTTGAATTAGATATTTTCTCGCTCTATGCGCATAATTATAGTTAAAAATTGGTTAATTATACAAAGGGAAAAATTTCCTTTTTTAATATTTGTTAAGTAAAATGAAGAAATCGAGTTTTTAGATTAGAACTTGGCTCCAACACCCTTAAATTTAAATTTAAACTTACATTTCTTCGATTTTAGATTTCTCTCCTTGCAATTGACCCACAACTGTCCCTCGTTCGGTATTCATACACCAGCCACATAATCCCAATTTTTTTCCTTGTCTTTGGGTATACTAAAAAATTAATTTCATTTTCTATAAAACGAAAAATTGTAATAAATTTTCAAATAAGGAAGATTTTACCGCCAGTCGGTAAAACCATTCCTCTATTAAAGTTCGGTCAAAATTACTATGTATTAGGTGAAGTCGGTAAGGAAGGACGAGACCTTATGTATAAAATTGATTGACAGGTGACAGCAATTGTGAGCAACTGCAATATTATTGAAAGTCTTGGCTGCAAAAAAATATAATGTAATAGAAATTATCCACTCACCTTTCTAAAGCAGACTCCTAAAAAATAGAGACCAGAAATATAATTGCATTCACCTCAAAATTGATAATGTAATTCAGAAATTCAAAATACGTACTGTATAATATACAATAATATATTTACCTTGGACTCTTCCATACACTTCGAAATCTAAAGCCACAAGAGTTGACATTCCGAGGCTGTCAATGATTACAATTTTCAACGAAATTAGTATAAGAACACTAAGGCTATAAATTAATAATCGCAGTACTCTTGGACTTATCATAAAGCTTTTTGCGTAAGTGGAACTGTCAAAATTTTCTTAAAATTTAGAGCAGACGTAAATACGTATTTAATATTTGTCTTTGTAGTTATCGACACTAGATAGCGCTGACGGTCCAGAAAGTGTAAATAAAGTCAAAGAACTAATATCTTTGATAAAGTTTGAAGGGTTTGAAGGAATTAGATTAATCTTGTCTTCTTGTGGAAGTGTTTTGGAATTCAGAGGTTACCAATTAATTTTATTGGATTTAATTAGCAACTTGAATAAATTGAATAATAACGAGAGAATTCAAATTTGAGGCTTCCGGTTGGCAGTGCCGGATTTAAGTTTAGCGGGGCCCTGTGCACTGATAATGTGGGGGCCCCCTTGTAAGAGATTTAAAATTACAAATTACACAATATTTATTGCATACAGGGCCGTGCGCAAGGGGGGGTTTTGGGGGGTTTTAACCCTCCCATTGACAAATTAAAATAAAAAATAAGATTTTATTTTACATCAAAGACGATCATTTGAAGGAAATTTTTTTATTGTAACATATGAATTAATCATAAAAATATTTCGACCCCCCCAACATGAATTCCTGAGCACGGCCCTGATTGCATATTCTTTTTTTAATTATCACATTGTAATTTCTACATTCTCATAATAATTGCATTTTTTGAGTGTCTGAAAAAATACGATCTAATTCGATAATGGCGGTAAGAATTAAAAAAGAGGATATTCATTTTTTAGGGGGGCCCCAGCTTGTGGGGGTCCCTGGGCACGTGCCCCATGTGCCCTTATGTAAATCCGCCACTGTCGATTGGTAATGTCAATTCAGGGCCGGCTTTAGACAAAATGATGCCCGGGGCGAATTTGAAAAAAACGCCCCCCCCATCGTTTTTATATATTTTTCTTAAAGAAAAGATATAATTTTATTAAACAATTATTAAAAAAAAGTGCGCCACAAATTTGGCGCCCAGGGCGACCTTGCTTTCTGCTTGCCCTGCCCTAAAGCCGGCCCTGATTTCAATTTCCAGTAACGTAGACGTTTTGGAAAATATTATAAATTCCGGATTTTTATCCAAGTTTATACTAAATGATATTACAATGACAAAATATTCTTTTTTTGTTACAGAAATTTGATGGAGAAATTGAAAGAAATTATAATTGTCACAGGAAAACTTTAGAAAGAATCCAAGGTGAGGTTTTTTTTCATATTTTAATTTTAAAAATAAATAACAGAAAACATCTGGACAAGACTAAGTATAAACAGTTGAGAAGACAAAATAAATGACGAAAATCTGAATCATCAAGATTTATTATTTACAACCCAATAACTTTGTCTTCAAACGAGAAGTTATATTTCATCTCACAAATCAACTCCCCAATATAACTATTCTGCAACAAGAAGGTAACAATGTTCTATGGAGCTTTGTTTTAGAACTGTACGTTATATGTAGAACACATCAGGTATCAAAACATAGGTACCTAGGTTCGCCGTTTACATATGTAAATCCCTTCTTAGTACAATACAACACAATTCCAGAACCATTTTCTTTCAAGCCAGATAATCCTGGATTTTGAAATCCCTGGCCCCCCTGGCCACAGGACAGGAGGTCCGAAAAATACCCTTTGGGATATTCCCGTCAGGAGCGTAGCTACATAATTTTTCGTGGGGTGCAAACTCAAATGACAAAAATTAGGGTAAATATATATATATATATATATATATATATTTAAGCGTCACAAACATCTTTGTTATTTTAACACCTTTATAGTTCAAATTTTTAAATGTTAAATTGCGATGTGTGCAAAATGTGAAATAATTTTAGAGATAATATTTAATTCGATGGGAACAGTGGCGGATTAAGGGGGGTGGGGCTAGCAGGGGCTATAGCCCCGGGCCCCCACATCCAAGGGGCCCTGCGAGATCGAATAAAAAAATATCATATTGTGCAAAATCCAGAAAAAAGTATTTTTAATTATATAATAATTTGTAGTTTTTAATATTACGTACTAGCAGATCAACACGCGCGCTACGCGCACGATTATTATTTCTTACAATTTAAAGTCATTAAAAAATCAATGAAATTTTGCTGATTCAAATTTAGAGAGTAGGTTTAAAACAATAATGTAACCGAGATTTTAGGGACATTTCGTTACATTACTTTTTTTTTAGAGAGGTATTTGAAGAGGTTTCTAGGAATTTTACTAGATTTTGACCATTTTCAAGTGATTTTTACGAAGTGGTAAAGATTTTTAGAATTTTAAAAAGATTTCGTAGAATGTTAAGGTATTTCAGGATATTTCGCGAAATTTTAACGGAATTCATGAAATTTCAAGAGAATTTTTAAAGTTAAGGAATTTTAAGGGATTTTAAATGTTTTGAAAATTTTGATGAATATTAAGAGGTTTCTAAGAACTTGAAGAGATTCCAACGAATTTTAAGCGATTTCGATGGTTTTCGTAAAATTTTAAGTGATTTGAAAAGGTTTCTGGGTGTTTTAAGAATTTTTAAGGGATTTTAAATCTTGTGAAGATTCGAGGAATTTTAAGAGATTTCAAAATGTTTCAGCTAATTTTAAGGGACTTTAAGGAATTTTAAATGTTATAATAAAACTGTAACAAGATTTCTAATAATTTTAATGGATTTTAAAGGACGTATAAAGAGTCTTTAAATGTTTATCGTAGAATTTAAAGAATTTCAAGAGGTTTTCACGAATTTAAAAAGATTTCAAGAGATTTTTATGAGTTTTAAAATATTTTATGAGGTTTAAAGGATTCTAAATTTGTTAGGTATAATTTTATTGAGGGATTTTAAAAGAATTTCTATGCATATATAATTTTTAAAAGAATTTGTAGAATTTTTAAAGATTTCATGAAATTTGATAAGATTTCTAAGAATTTTAAGAGATTCTGAATTTGAGAAATTCCAAGGGTTTTTTTAATGAATTTTTCGAGATTTTTGCTAATTGTAACTTGGATTTCAAGAGATTTATAATTTTAATGAGTTTAGAGGATTTTTAAGGGATTTCAAGAGGTTTTTGGGAGTTTTAAGAAATCTTATTGAATTTTAAGAAATTTCAAAGGGCTTTGAAGAATTTTAAGGAAGTCAGGAGATTTTAATAATTTTAAAAATATTTGATGGAATTTTAAAGAATTTTGTGAAATTTTGTGAGATTTCTAATAATTTTAAGGGATTTTAAGATTTTTAGAAGATTTTATAGAATTTTAAGGATTTCATGGAATTTCATGAGATTTCTAATAATTTTAATAAATTTTAAAGGACGTCTAGAGACTTTAAATTTTATCGTATAATTTACAGAATTTCAAGCAGTTATTAAGAATTTTAAGAAGTTTTCACGAATTTTAAAAGATTTCAAGAGAGTTTTATGAATTTCAGAATATTTTATGGGGTTTAAAGGATATTAAAGTTTTTGTCAAGTAATTTTATTGATTTATCTAATTTGTAAAAGATTTTATAAAATCTTTAAGAATTTCATGGAATTTGATAAGATTTGTAAAGATTTTAAGAGATTTTAAATGTTATGAAATTACAAGAGGTTTTTATGAATTTTTAGAGATTTTTTCGAATTTTAACTTGGATTTCAAGAGATTTCTGATTTTAATGGTTTTTGTCGATTTCTAAGGGATTTCAAGAGGTTTTTTCTGGGAGTTTTAAGAAATCTTGACGAATTTTAAGCAATTTCGAAGGTTTTCATGACATTTTTTTAGTTTGCTTTTCTTCTTTCGTCAGGTCATTCATTTTCGAGACATTATTTCGTGACACCACTTTTTTAAAACAGGATACAAATACTAAAGGAACAATATTTGCGATAATAAATTATAAAAATAATAACATAGTTTTTATTTATTTTTTATTTATTTGTTTATCTTCATAAAATGATCATATTTTGCTGCCCTTGAGGGGGCCCCGTAAATCTCCTTCTTCTGCCCCTGGATGGGAATAAAAAAATCACTATCAATTGTTTTTGAATGGGGGGGGGGCAAAATGACTACACTCGACGTTCCCAATAGTAAAGTTCCCAATAGTAAAGGAGTTTCGTTCTCAATAGTAAAGAGCGCACCTAGCAATAAGCACTTCATACCACTGCTCATGCGTTGCGCTCGGCATCTGATTGGCTGCTATTCGCGCGCAGTTTAAAATACTAAAAATAGTATTTGATATGCAATACGCATGCGCAATTGATGTGACTATAGAGAAAAGGAATTTCTTTACTATTGGGAACGGCTCTGGTTTGGACTTCTTTACTATTGGGAACTTCGAGTGTATATCCCCCCCCCGTCCAAATTTACAGGGGAGCAGCTGCCCCCTCCCCTGCCCCCCCGGTTGCTATGCCAATGATTCCCCTACGTGTCGCACCCACGGTTGGGTAGGTAAAATACCCAAAGTAAATTACATAGTTTTTTACAGTAATTTACTAAGTATTTTACATTGAAAATACGAAATTCATATGGAGTGGGGGGGTTTTCTAAGTAAAATACGTAATTTACATAAGTAGAAAACCATGTAAAATACACTCGATGTTCCCAATAGTAATGTTCCGAATAGTAATTTGTTCCCCATAATAAACACATTTTGTTCCCATTAGTAAAGAGAATCTCTCACAATCAACACTTGATATCTACAGCGCATGCGTTAAAAAAAAGGAAAAAGTTTATATGAAAACAAAACGAAATGCATTATGCTATATAGCCTAGTACATTTCGTTTTGTACACACATTGAAGATATAATTTACATGAAAAATTAGCAGAATTCTAATAGTTAATACGATTAAATTTTATTTACTTATATCGTTTTCTTTATTTTCCAAATCCATTTTTTAAAGTCCTTTTTCTTCAAAAAATAATCCGCACATTAAACTTTAAACCCCCTTGGCGAAGGCTTCGGATAGAAAATTTCCTATCCGAATGAACTTGAGCCAATGCGAAGTCTCTTTCCGAGCGAATCAGTTTCATTCCGAGCCAATCCGAAGTTCGCATGATTCCTGTCCGAATGAATCTGAGCCAATCCGAAGTTTGAAGGAAGATTCCTATCCGAATGAATCCAAGCCAATCCGAAGTTTAAATGATGATTCCTATCCGAATGAATCCGAGCTAATATGAAGTTTAAATGATGATTCCTATCCGAATGAATCCGAGCCAATCCGAAGATTGTACAAAGATTGCTATCTGAATGAATCAGAGCCAATCCGAAGTTTAAATGATATACGCGTCAGATAAATTGAGTTTATCATTGACCACGAATTCATTCGGATTGAACCATCGCATAGGATTGAAAAGTATCTTCGGATAAGCTTCGAAATCATTCGGTTTGAAACTTCGGATTCATTCGGATTGAAAACTTACTTCGGAATGGTTCGTATTCATTCGGGTAGAAACTTCAGATTCATTTGGAATAAAAAATTTCTTCGAAATAGCTCGGATTCATTCGGATTGAAAAATTTCTTCGGAATGGCTCGGATTCATTCGGATTGCAAAATTTCTTCGGAATGGTTCGGATTCGTTCGGATTGAAAATTTGGATTCATTCGGATTGAAAAGTTTCTTCGGAATGGTTCGGATTCATTCGGATTGAAAAGATTCTTCGGAATGGTTCGGATTCATTCGGATTGAAACTTCGAATTCATTTGGATTGAAAATTCTGATTGATAAGTTTCTTCGGAGTGGTTCGGATTCATTCGGATTGAAACTTCGGATTCATTCGGATTGAAAAATTTCTTCGGAATAGTTCGGTTTGAAGCTTTGGATTCATTCGGATTGAAAAATTTACTTCGGAATGGTTCGGATTCATTCGGATTGAAAATAAGAATTCATTCGGATTGAAAAATTACTTCGGAGTGGTTCGGATTCATTCGGATTGTAGTTTCGGATTGAAAAGTTTCTTCGGAATGGTTCGGATTCATTCGGATTGAAGTTTCGAATTCATTCGGATTAAAAAATTTCTTCGGGATAGCTCGGATTCATTCGGATTAAAAAATTTCTTCGGAATAGCTCGGATTCATTCGGATTGAAACTTCGGATTCATTCAGATTGAAAAATTTCTTCGGAATGGCTTGGATTCATTCGGATTGAACAGTTTCTTCGGAATGGTTCGGATTCATTCGGATTGATTCGGATTCAAGTTTTTTCGGAATGGTTCGGTTTCATTCGGATTCGCTCGGATAGAGATTTCGCATTGGCCCGGATGACTTCGGATTGGCTCAAATTGGAATCCTATCCGAAGCTTTCGCTAGGGCCATTTAACCATATTACGCATTTGACATTTCATATTTAACACAACACACACAATACACATGTGAACTTGATGTGACGCATGCGCAATTGATATGAATTTTGAGGACAGGAATTTTTTTACTATTGGGAACGACTCTGGTTTGGATTTATTTACTATTGGGAACGTCGAGCGTAAAAAACTTCGAGTGACGCGTCACTGCACAACCCTGGTCGCACCTGCTTGGCCGGCTGCGCAGAAGTCTATTGCGCTTCTGTCTGGACCAATCGTCGTTCAACTTTCCGTTCCTTCGTGAACTGTTAGCGCAACGTGCTCGGTCCATTGTGTCAAAATAAAAGGCAGTATAAGAGGTATAAGACTGTCTTCCCCAAATCCCCACTACTCTCCGCAGTCCTCAAAGTAGTCTGTGACTGTCTGCTGTCAGATCAGAGTGTCAGTTCAGTCTCGAATCACACGCAGTGCGGTTTAGTCGTGTGCACTTTTCGTGAAATCCAAGGCTCTTGTTTTACAAAACATATTTTCAACTTTAGCAACAAGAAGAGTCGTTCGTTGTTTCTCCCTCGAGTCCAGGTCACGACTTCTTTTATCCACAATCGATCCATCGACCTGTCAACCGTGGGACGCGATGCGTCACAAAAACGTGGAATACTGTAATTGACTCTGAAAGAAATACGAAACTTGCGATTTGTTGAAATCAACAAACTAATTCCTTGTGTATAGTAGAATCCGAGAAACACTCAAAGGTACATATAACAAGTGCATAAGGTTCCGTTACTTACATTATCTACGACTCGGTGATTCCAAGAGTGAGTTCCCTGTGTTTTGTGTTTAATTATGAGGTGAGGACAATGTTGCTGAGAATTTTGGATAAAATATTCACTTTGCAAAGTGATTTTGTAAAAAAGGAAAAGTAATTTTAAGAGTAAAATAGTGGAGAGGTCTTTATAGGGCTGGAGAAGTGGTTCAAGGTTACATTTAGGACTTCAACCTTCATGGATGAGTAGTTTCAAGTTTAAGAGAGATTTGTTGACTAATTTTGCGGTATGAGTATTTGGAAAGAAGAAACTTATTGAAAGAATTGAAGGAAGGATTTGGGCATAATTAAGATTTGAAGATTTAATTATTGTAGTTTTATTTTATATTATGATTTTATTGTGTTTTACAGGTTGGCAAAACTTGCAAGAATATTATACTTATGAAAATTGGGAACTGAAATATTGAGAATTCATAGCAATGGGAAATTTAAGTGAGCTACTGAAAACTGAATACATTACAATACAATGCAGGACTATCAATCAAAAGCTAATATTCTGTCTGAAAGGCTATTGAGATTGTTGCAATATTGTATTTTGAAAGAGAAGTAGAATTTGAAGACTAGAGAATCAGCCAAACACAATTGATGACATTAATAGAAATAAGTTAAAGTTGACAAAAGATTTATTACTATAAGAAGAATATTTGAAATGGAAATTATTCCAAGAAAAAGTAAAGGGTGCATCTTTAGTAAAAAAAATTAAATATGAAACTTAGCACGTTATATTATAAAAATAAAAAAAAATTTCAAAGTTAAAGCACATTATTAAGGGCGTTGGATCAAAATGTTAAGCTGAAAATTTCATTCTCCTTTTTATTCAACGAAAATTATAGATAAATATTTTTTCTCTCTGTAGCACTAATCCTTTTTGAAATATAAGACTGCGTACAGAGCGAAAAAATATTTAGCTTCGATACTTTTTGTATAAAATGAAGAATTCAAAATATAACTTCAAAATTGAATATTTACATTTTTCTTAAAAAATATTTGAATTTCATATTTTCTCGCTCTGTACGCATAATTCTAGTTAAAAATTGATTAATTCTACAGAGGGAAAAAATTACAAATTTAATATTTGTTGAGTAAAATGAAGAAATCGAATTTTTAGATTAGAACTTGGCTCCAACACCCTTAAGAGACATTTTTATTTTTAAATTCTTATAATGATAATAGAGTTTTTAAAGTATTTTGACGCTAGATTATTTTTATTTAGGTAATCTCAAAGTTTAAAAAATTGTGAAACTTATTGCAACTATAGATACGAGTTACCTACATTTTATTTCGCAATGGTAGTGGTAAAAGGAACATAACGATAAGGTGTATTACGAGATTGCAGGCAACTGTCGACTATGAAGTATTGGCTCTATTTTTTCAGTTATAGCTATACAATTCCGTTAATTTATATTAATATACTAGCAATTATGATCCGCGCGCTCTGCGCGTGATTAATTTCTCGTTTTTGCACACCTTTTGCTAGTATACAAAATAATTGAGAAATTTATAATTTTTGAAATATAGAAACTTGTAATCCCTTGACTAATTTCAGAAATTTCCATAAGTTTCGTAAAATTCTTTAAAATTCCTTTAATATCTTTCAAAATCCTTAAAATTACTTAATATCATATAAAATCTCGTAAGATCCTTTAAAATTATTTAAAACCCCTGAAATTTCACGAAATTCATTAAAATTCCTGACAATCTAATGGAATTTCGTAAAACCCCTTGAAAGTCCTTAAAAAATAACTTAATATCTCATAAAATATCGTAAAATATCTTACAAGTATTTAAAATTCTATGGAATTCCGTAAAATCCTTCGAATCCCTTGAAAGTTTTTTAAATTACTTAATCTCCTGTACAATATCTTAAAATCCCTTTAACATCCTTTCAAATCTGGTTAGTCCTTTAAATTTCGTAAAATTACTTGATATTCTTTAAAATTCGACAACCTATCGTTATATCCCTTAAAATTACTTAAAATTATATAAAATTTTATGAAATTCCTTTAAATTTCGTAAAATCACTTGACATTCCTTAAAATTACTCAAAAGCCCATGAAGTCTCATTAAATCTCTTAAAATTATTCAAAATTCCACGAAATCTCGTTAAATATTTAAAAATACTTAAAAATTCAATGAATCTCAACAAATCTCTTAAAATTTATGAAAATAAAAGTCTTTCAAATTTTTTATTATCATAAAATACCTTAAAACCCCTTAAACTTACTTAGAATCCCCAAAAATATCATCAAATCCCACAAAGTTACTTAAAATCACATGAAATCTCACAAAATCTCCTGAAATTCCTAAAAATCCAATGAAATCTCGTAAATACCTTGAAATTTGTTGTCCATAAAATATTAAATCTCCGAAAGAAATATCCAATAAAATATCGTAAAATCCCTGAAAATTACTTAAAATTCTATGAGATTTCATGAAATTTCTTAAAATTCCTGACAATCCAATGAAATCTTGTAAAATCCCTTGAAAGTCCTTAAAATAATTTAATACATCTCTTGAAAGTCTTTAAACTTACTTAATACCCCATACAATATCTTAAAATGCCTTTAACATCCTTCAACATCTGCTGAAATTCCTTTCAATTTCTTAAAATAATTTAATACTCATTGATATTCCTTGATGTTCCACAAACTTCCATCAAATTCCACAAACTATCGTTATAACCCTTAAAATTACTTAAAATCCCATGAAATCTTATGAAATCCCTTGAAATTAATGAAAATCCAATGAAATCTCGTAAATCCCTTAAAATCCCAAAAGTCGCTAAAATAACTTAAAATTTATGTGAAATCAATTAATATTTTTAAAATCTCAATAAAATTCGAAAAACCCGTTTAAATTCCTTAAAAATTATTCAAGGTTCCATGAAATCTCATGAAATCTATTAAAATACCTTAAAATCCAGTAAAATTTTGTAAAATTCCTAAAAATCTCTTAAAAGTTTCTCAAATTACTTAAAATTCCATAAAATATATATTCAAATCCCTTTATATTACTTTATAAACCCATAAAATTTCATAATTCTGATGGTAAAATTTTTTTTCTTCATTAATAATTTATTTTTCAAATCAAAATAATTATTTTTATTACTTTAAATTATAAAATAGGAATTTATGGAGAGATTCATAGCGAGGCAAATTCGTTTTTTTTAAGAGAAGGCTGAATGTTTTTTTTTTTACTGAAGGCTCAAAACATATTCCAGTTTATCTCTTTCAAGGAGGAAATATTTCAGTAACATTATGCAGCCCATAGTTCATGAAAAAAGACACAGGGTCATTGAACTTGGAATACCGAAAGAGATTTTGAAAATTAGCGACAGCATTTTACCGCTGTCGTCCCATTTAATTGATTCTGTACTTTATCTAAAGTATTTTGGTCATTTTTAGAATTTCAACGATGGTAGATCCAGAGGAGGAGCTTTCCTAAGGACATTTACAACATGTGTGTTGCGTAACCTGCACGCGGACCGGTGAAGAGTTCCAAAAAGCGTTCTCTCGCCGGCAAGAATCTGCAAAAAAACTTAAAAAACAGAAAGTAATTGGAATATCCGGAAGAGAATATTACCGAAATATTGGCCCAAATCATTTGATAGATGCGCAAAACTCACGCAAGTCAAATTTTCTTGATGAACAGGAACAAAAAAGACTGACTTTGTGACCATCAAGTGGTGTTAAATGGAATTTGAAATTCTGGGACATTTTAAAACCACTAAGTACTTCCTTCAGACTTTTTACTAGTCGTTGTATAAACTTTTGAATCGACGGTTCGAAAGGGTTGAGTGATTTTTATTTTCGAAGTGTATCAAAGTACTGCTAAAGGAATAATGACGGCAATGCTGGTTTCTGTGGCGGAATTATCCAACATTTTCTCCGTCCTTGCTGTTCTCATTTGCTTTTGTGGAGTCGTCCTCTTCATCATGAGGTATTTATTGAGTTTTTTTCATTGGGGTTGGAGTAAATCACTTTTTACAACAAATGTGTGATTATGGTTCTACTTTTCACTCTCTATAGGGAATAAGAAGTATTTTTATTCCCTAGGAAGTAAAAAGTACTTTTTAATCGCTATCTTTTTCTCCCTAGATTGATAGGGAATGAAAAGGAGAAGCTAAAAGGCTTTACTCCCTTGGAGTAAAATGAAATCGAATTTTGAAGTCTTAGACCCAATTCCCTTGAGGTTGTTGGAGCCAAGTTCTAATCTAAAAATTCGATTTCTTCATTTTAATCAACAAATATTAAATTTGGAATTTTTTTCCTCTGTAGAATTAATCAATTTTTAACTAGAATTATGCGTACAGAGCGAGAAAATATTTAATTCAAATATTTTTTAAGTAAAATGAAAATATTGAATTTCGAAGAAGGATTTTGAATTCTTTGTTTTATGCAAAAAGTATCGAAATTAAATATTTTTTCGCTCTGTATGCAGTTTTATATTTGAAAAAATATTAGTGCTACAGAGCGAGAAAATATTTATCTATAATTTTCGTTGAGTAAAATGAAGAATGGAATTTTGAGCTTAGTACTTGGGTGGAGCCAAATTCTAATCTAAAAATTTGGTTTCTTCATTTTACTCAACAAATATTAAATTTGTAATTTTTTCCCTTTGTAGAATTAATCAATTTTTAACTAAAATTATGCGTACAGAGCGTGAAAATATTTAATTCAAATATTTTTTAAGTAAAATGAAAATATTGAATTTTGAAGAAGGATTTTGAATTCTTTGTTTTATGCAAAAAGTATCGAAATTAAATATTTTTTCGCTCTGTATGCAGTTTTATATTTGAAAAAATATTAGTGCTACAGAGCGAGAAAATATTTATCTATAATTTTCGTTGAGTAAAATGAAGAATGGAATTTTGAGCTTAGTACTTGGGTGGAGCCAAATTCTAATCTAAAAATTTGGTTTCTTCATTTTACTTAACAAATATTAAATTTGTAATTTTTTCCCTCTGTAGAATTAATCAATTTTTAACTAGAATTATGCGTACAGAGCGTGAAAATATTTTATTCAAATATTTTTTAAATAAAATGAAAATATTGAATTTTGAAGTTGGATTTTGAATTCTTCGTTTTATGCAAAAGTATCGAAATTAAATAGTTTTTCGCTCTGTATGCAGCCTTATATTTGAAAAAAGATTAGTATTACAGAGCGAAAAAATATTTATCTATAATTTTCGTTGAGTAAAATGAAGAATGGAATTTTGAGCTTATTGTTGGCACTTGGGTGGAGCCAAGTTCTAATCTAAAAATTCGATTTCTTCATTTTACTCAACAAATATTAAATTTAGAAATTTTTCCCTCTGTAGAATTAATCAATTTTTAACTAGAATTATGCGTACAGAGCGATAAAATATCTAATTCAAATATTTTTTAGGTAAAATGAAAATATCGAATTTTGAAGTCAAATTTTGAATTCTTCGTTTTATGCAAAAAGTATCGAACCTAAATATTTTTTCGCACTGTATGCAGTCTTATATTTGAAAAAAGATTAGTGCTACAGAGCGAAAAAATATTTATCTATAATTTTCGTTGAGTAAAATGGGGGTCCAACGCCCTAATGATCCTCTTTTTTAAATATTATTTAAAAAATTGTTTTTTAATGTAAATATCCCTAAGTTTGTGGAAATATTTATAGATTATGATTAAGACATTTCAGAATTTAATCCTTTTCCACATTTTAAAGATAAAGCTGTAATTTCAGTCTCATGAAAATGATAATGAGCTCTCGATTGATTAATACATTGAACTATGTAAAGTCGAGAACCTTGTCCTGCGCAATGAATCGTGAAACGTGGTCTGGATTATTATTAAATTATCTCGAAAACTCGAATCTGGTTCATCCAGTTTTAATGATTAAAATTTCTTTGATCCAACTTTTAGAATCCAAAGACGATAATTGAAACCATTTAAGTATTTTAATAATTATTGAAGTTATTTGCGGCAATGCAAACAGCATTTTTTAAAATTATAAATTACAGTTTGAAATTAAAAAATCAAATTGTGATGATGATTATAAACTGAGTTCTCAAGGTTTATGAATTGGAATAATTTTTTTTTTTTTATTTTAAACCGTTTTGAACTATCGTTCAAGGTCATAGTTATTGGCCTCAACCTTAAAGCTCGAAAGATAACAAATTTATTAGCACTAACATGTAAAATTCCTCAGCTAAAAAGTACCAAAATTCAGAACTGACAAATAGAGGTGGTACAATAATTTTTCAAAGATAATTATTGACATATCAAACAATGACCAGGCGACAAGTTATTGACTTTTTAGATTCGAAAGTGTATTTTTTATTTGAATATCCTAGGAAGTTTCCTATAGCTCTGCATTTTTTCAAACGACGATTTTTTATTAATTATTTAATTAAGTGCGTTGGACCGGAGTGTTAAGCTCAAAATTACATTCTCCATTTTACTCATCGAAAATTATAGATAAATATTTTTTCGCTCTGTAGCGCTAATATTTTTTCAAAAATAAGACTGCGTACAGAGCGAAAAAATTTTTAATTTCGATACTTTTTGTATAAAACGAGGAATTAAAAATCTAACTTCAAAATTGAATATTTTAATTTTACTTAAAAAATATTTGAATATTTTCTCGCTCTGTACGCATAATTCTAGTTAAAAATTGATTAATTCTGCTGAAGGTAAAAATTCAAAATTTAATATTTGTGGAGTAAAATGAAGAAATCGAATTTTTATATTGGAACTTGGTTCCAACACCCTTAATGAATTAATTAATCAATTGAATAAATGTTTTTTATCTTTTGAAAGATAATTTTTTTTTGTTTACGTAGAAGTAATATTACTGTGTATATAAATTATAAATAAGGAAATAAACACGAATATGTTTACTATCGAACGATTGTTTTTTTGTATAATTTCGGCATTTAATTCACAAATTAGAAAGCAATAGATGCAAATTTCGTAACAAGTTTTAAGAGTCGAGAAAAACAAATTGTGGTAAATAAAACTTGATAAAATCCAAGATAAAGTCAAAATTAGCCTAAAGCGTCTGGTCGATTGGAGGCCTGAACTACTTGGCAACGAAATTTAATTGGCAATTTATCGTCGGTAAAGTTAATTAAAGTCTTTTTCGTCGACTATCTAGTAAACAAGCTACTATATTTAAATTTTAATATTGGAACAATATTTGTAATGTAGGCTACTATGTAGAATAGAATTTTTCAAAATATACAGTTTACCATTTTTTTTTTGCAAATCTTATGTCTGCTATTTCAGAAAACTTTCGAACTTTATATTTGTCCAATTTAAAATTATAATCTTTCAAGCTTCTCAGCTGTCAAAGATGTGAAAATTTTAAATTAATATTTTTCACATCCCAGGAAATCTTGAAAGCTTTTGGATTTAGCTTGAATGCCCTTGAATTAATTGAAATTTAATTTTAAATTATCTTTAGTTTCCTTAAATTATTTTTAATTGAACTAGAGTGTTTTGGAATTCCTTTGAACTGCTTTGCATTTTTTAAAATCCCTTTTAATTCTTTTGAATAATTTTGAGTTCTATGGAATTCTTTTAATCCTTTGGTATTTTTTTGAATGTTTTTAATTTTCCTGAATCCTTTACAATTATGTATTTTGAATTCAACTCAAATAAAATAGGGTAGTCTGAAATTGTTTAAAATCAAAATGAAATTTTTTGCTCATAAATAAAAATTGCAATAGGTTTCAGATTTTCGGTATTGTTAGATTGTTACACTTTCGATAATATACTCGTTTCGAGTAGGATAATTGCAATGCACTATGTCAAGTTATGTAATCGATTACCGAAGTTTCGTAATTGGCTGACAAACCTCTTTTTCAAGTCGGTTCCCGTATAATTTCAAGAAAGGTCTACGTCAGTCTTTCTTTCTATTTTCAGGCTTCTCTTACATCTATTCAAAATAATTCTTATTGAGAAAGTCCTTTTACACATCGAAAATTAATTAAATAATTAAAGAAAATGAAGAAAAAAAGACGAAATTATGTATAAATAAAATGATTTAATTATATTAAATATAACTGGATTAAAATTGATTGAGGACTTCTGGAAATAAATTTAAATTCTAATTTGAAATATAAATGTTTTTTACTTAAATAATTTTTATTTTTTCAGAAATATGATGGTTCTTCGTGTCCATGGGGACGATTTAATGTTTGGTGGGACTGGCGGAGTAATTACACATTCTCCACGAATCCCTCAAATGAAAATGATGAAAGTCCACATTCCGTTTACCTTCAAACTTCACGAGAGTTTCAAGAGCAGTTACACAGGTTAGTAAATGTAAATTTTATTTGTTAGCCTTGCAGTGATAAGATAGGAAGAATAATAAAAGAGAAGTGCGATACGGTCGAAATAAACTCGAGCAATGAAATTAACTTCTTTCCTTTCGGATAAGTCAAAATATTTAATAACGATAGTTTTCTCAGAAAATGGCATAATAGTAAGGAAAAATTTAATTTAAGGGTGTTGGAGCCAAGTTCTAATCTAAAAATTCGATTTCTTCATTTTACTCAAGAAATATTAAATTTGGAATTTTTTCCCTCTGTAGAATTAATCAATTTTTAACTAGAATTATGCGTACAGAGCGAAAAAATACCTAATTCTAATATTTTTTAAGTAAAATGAAAATATTCACTTTTGAAGTTAGATTTTGAATTCTTCATTTTATGCAAAAAGTATCATAATTAAATATTTTTTCGCTCTGTATGTGCAGTCTTATATTTGAAAAAAGATTATCGCTACAGAGCGAAAATATATTTATCTATAATTTTCATTGAGTAAAATGGAGAATAGAATTTTGATCTTAACACTTGAGTCCAACGCTCTTAACTCGAGCAATAAAATTAATTTCATTCCTTTCCGATAGTGAGGAAAAATTTAATTTCCGCTTTATATTAAAAGAACTTTTTACTTCATAGGGAGTAGCGAAAAGTAGAACTTTAGTTCTACTTTATAGCGCAAAGTATACTGTTAAATTTCCTGCCTTAAAGGTCTTGGATCAAATATTTACAAATTGAACGAAAATCTCTATAGAAATAAATATTAATGAAGAAAATATGGAAAG
Source organism: Synergus gifuensis (assembly GCA_904066015.1). Lineage (NCBI taxonomy): Eukaryota > Metazoa > Arthropoda > Insecta > Hymenoptera > Cynipidae > Synergus > Synergus gifuensis. The sequence continues at coordinate 193,797 of CAJFCO010000420.1, forward strand.
TAGGATTTGAGAAATAAAAAAAATGATTATTTTTGAAATTGGTAAGGGCCGTAGTAAAGTAGCTTCGAATGTATGTTATCGACTTGTTTCGAGAAGTCGATGAATTTGTATGCAGGTGTGATTGAAGTCGAATTACGAAACGTTTCACCTTGACCGCCTGCCAGGTCAAAATACTTTATATATATATCTATTATATATGTGCTACGTAATCTGGCTAATCTCTTTTTCATTACCGTTTATCACTCGACCCAAATCACCCTACGAATCTAATTTTCAATCAGCAGACAATTTTCCGAAAATTTGAATAATTATATATATATCTCCAATTCTCAGTGGGTCGATGGGAAGATTAGACCTGAGATAATTGCGAAATAGCGATTGGTTGATTACTGAATATTAAAGTTCTATATACATAAATCTAGTCAGTACTAATAATTTAGTAGTTTGGATACTCGCAATCGAATTTAAAAATCTCTAGAGGCGTTAAAATCCAATTTCGAAATTTATTCGACGTCCACTTGAGAGAAAAAAATTTTGACGTTAATCCCTTTCGCAATTCAAACAATCTTTTACTTTTCGTCGAGAGCAATCTCAAGAAACTGATGCAAAAAATCTAGATTTTTGCGAATGTCTTCTTTTATTTTGTAAGATTGATAATTAATTAGAATTTGATTGAAAATCAATCAGGTTTTCTGATAGTCACATTGGGTTGAAGTTTCAGACGTCTAATAGTCTGACGAAAATTTTTAGTTTATTTATTTTTTTTTTTGCATATTTTGGATTAAGAATATGAAAAAAATTCCGAAAATCATTTTACATTTATTTATTTACTAGTAGAAATTTATTCGGCGTTGTTAAGGGTTTTTAAGAAATTTTAAGGGATTTTATAGAGATTTTAAGTGATTTTTTATTTTAGGGAATTTCAAGATATCTTAAGAAACGTCAAAGGATTTTTAAAAGAATTCAAACTAGTTTAAGGATTTTCAAGAATTTTCACAAGATTTGCAGAGATTTTAAAAAATTTCTATAGATTTTACAAGATTTCAAGACACCTTAAAGGATTTTATCATATTTTAAGTGACTTTAAGGAATTTCAATAAATTTCAAAAGAATTCTAGAGAGTTAAAAAATTTGCAAAAAATTTAAAAACATTTTAAATTTTAAGGAATTTATATTCTAATGTGGATTAAATCAAATAAAATCCCTTAAAATCCCTTAAAATTGCTTAAAATTCTTTCAAAAATTTTAAATCTGTTGTGTTTTAAAATTGTTTAAAATATATCAAAATTCCTTAAAGTTCATTAAAATCTCTTGAAATATCTTGGAATCTCTTAAAATTCTTTAAAATTCGTTGAAATCAGTTAAAATGTCTTGAAATTTTGTGAAATTTCTGAAAAAAATCTATTGATAACTATTTCAACTCTTTTAAAAATCCCTTTAAATTCCTAAAATCAATCTAAATCTCTTATAGCAACTCTTAAAATTACTTAAAATTACTGTAAAATGCTTGAAATCCTTTTATAATTTTCGAAATCTTATAAAATCTTTTGCAAATTCTTCTAAATTCTCTAAAATTGCTCCTAGAAAATAAATAAAAATTTTGGGTTTTGGAAATAGTGGAAACTTCTTTTTTTTTGTTATTATTCCAATAAATGTAAAAAAAAATCAGCAGACTAGACATCTGAAACTTCAACCCAATGATAGTCACTAATAGTCTCTGATAGTCACGTATAGTTACTGATTGTCATTGATAGTCAAATTAATTCATTAATAATTAAAAATAAAAATTAAATTAATTAAATTTAAATTACAAAATATTAAATTAAATTTAAATTAATTAAAATAATTAATAATTTAATTCATTGATACTATTGATATTCATTTACGAGGATCGATAGTCGCCGGTACACTGAGAAAAAAATATTCGAAAATCAAATAAACGTATATTTGTTATAGAGCCAACTAAAAAATATCTTTGAATTAAATAAAATTTATTTGATTTAATTCAAAGATATTTTTTAGTTGGCTCTGTAACAAATATACGTTTATTTGATTCAAATAAACTTTTTTTCTGGGTGTAGTCACTGATAGTCACAGACAGTCACGGATAGAAATTTTTAGTCAAAAGTTGAGATTTAAAAATGGGAAAATTGGAAAATTCTGTTAAGCTTTCATAGATGCAGAGTCCAGAAATCAAATTTCGATTAATAAATTCATATCTGCGATTTATCGGTTGACTGTGTAGGCGGCTAAGTATGTGTTATGATTTATCCAGTCGTTTGACGTTTGTCTTTTGATTAATCACGACACGTATTTCTTGCATGTGTGTTTGACATCGAGGCTAGAGAACGGAAAATAATAGGCATATATTCGCACACGAGACCGATGAATCACACTTTAATGAATTCGTCGAGGACCTGCGAATGTCGAGAACACACCTCAAACCAAAACGAACAACCAAAATTAATTGCATTTCAAATAACAGTAGGAAAATATTATATTTACTTGGAAAATTAGGATTTTCAACTCGAAATCTTTCAATAAAATTTTTTTCCAAATAAAAACAGTAGTTTTCATGGAATTTCTCTCTATCGTCATTAAAAATTGATTAAAGTTTTAAAAGATAAGTCAAAGATAATTAAATTTCAGAAATTTCATTGCGTGAAGCAATTAAACGATTATTTAATAAAGTATGGCCTTCAGACGTAAATTCAGAATCTCTAATATTGAATATTGAATGAACCACTTATCAACTTTTGACGCATCTTATTTCTAAACAAAACCACTCAAAGAAATATTTCCAGCTGTTGAAATTATGCAACAATGTACAGTGTTTCCCAGTTTCATGTTATTTATTTTTTTCCGTTTGAAATTCAATCACGATCATCTCTTCATTCACGGAAGTTTCCTAATTGCGAATTAATTTTTTCACCGATAGAACACGTACGCAGAAAATTTTTTCCTGGTTTATTGAACTCTTATTGATCTTTACCTTATTTTTGTAGTGAAATTTAAGGGTAGTGTAAGGGATTTAAAAAAAAATTCACTTGTGGGTACTTTTAGGAATGTTAAAATTCAAATAAATCGTCAGGATTTAAAATATCAAGTAAACATTTATTTATTTATTTATTTATTTGCACCTCTTCGAGTTGAGGTGCTTTTCGAGTAATAGGGTTTATCTGCAAGATAAATTTTATCCAGAGGTGAAGAAATCGGCCATAACTATTCTAAGTAACCGTAGGTACCTCTGGGCCCTTTCACCTTCCCCTAAACTATGAAGGTGTTCTTACCTCCGCTTGCAATTTCCCTTATTGTTAGTTGTCTACGTCATATCAAATGTCCTGTACAATTTTATTACCTTACTACCTCTAGGTGCCCACCTAAGTATGGTCTCCCTGGGCTTGCTATAAAAGAATATTTGGAAATAGCTCCGCCCCAATAAATTCTAATTACTTAATCTTCCAGGGAATACCCAAAAGATGCATCCCTATAATTTAAATTTATTACTACCTCCTTCTTCGCCTACAATTATTTTCAAGAAAGTATATTACACACTATTCATTATTCTTAAATTTGCATTAATACTCTACGTCAGAGAAATGCTAGTAAATTTCAGGGAAAATAGAAATTGACATTTATGCTAACTATATTATTTTTTTCGTATTATAATACATATATAACTTTTATTCTTTATTTAACAAATTTTAGAAACTATCCAAAGATTTCCAAGGATTATAAATAATTTCCAAGTATTATTTGAGTTTCTCTAGGTTTCTAGGAATTTAACGTCATTAGAAGAGATTTGTATAATATTTAAAAGATTTAGTTGAATCTTAAAAGGACTTCATGAAATTTTAAGAGATTTTTAAGGAAGTTTAGGAAATTCAAAGAATTTTAAGGAATTTTAAAGTTCCTTGAGAAATTTTAAACGATTTCACGAGATTTTTATGATTTTCTAAGGATTTTGTGGAATTTTAGGAAGTTTTGAAAAGTTTTCAAATATTATAAAGGTTTTTTTTTATGTATTCTAAGGGATTTAAAAGTTTTTCGTGGAATTATAAAGGAATTAAAGAAACTTGTAAGAATTTTAAGAAATTTAAATTATTTTAAAATGATTTTAAAGAATTTAAATTTTCCTCATGGAATTTTAAAGGATTTCACGAGATTTTTATGATTTTCTAAGGATTTTGTGGAATTTTAGGGAATTTTGAAAAGTTTTCAAATATTATAAATGTTGTTTACGTATTTTAAGGGATTTAAAAGTTTTGCGTGGAATTCTAAAGGATTTTAAGAAGCTTGTAAAAATTGTAATTAATTTTGACATTTTAAATTGATTTTAAGGAATTTTAATAGTCCTCATCGAATTTAAAAAAATTTTAAGTCATTTTTGATTTTTAAAAGATTTTGTGAGATTTTTGATTTCAAGAGTTTTCTTTTAGATATTTTAATGCACTTTAGGGAAGTAAATATATAAATATATAAAGACGTAATAATTTTTATATAATATTGTATTATATTACTTTATAATAATAAATACATTTTATATAATTTTTATAATATTTTATTTTAATTCATAATTTAATTTTAAAATTTCAAAATTTTTTATGATTTCACGAGATTTTTTATTGTTGTTTAAAAAGATTTTAAAACGATTTTTAAATATTTTGAGGGAGTTTAAAATTTTTCGTTACATTATTAAGGATTTTTAGAAACTTGTAAGGATTTTAAGAGATTTTTAGGGATTATAAATATTCTCGTGGAATTTAAAAGGATTTTAAAAGGCTTGTAAGAATTTTAAGAAATTTTGATTATTTTAAAGTGATTTTAAGGAATTCAACTGTTCTTCATGAAATTTTAAAGGATTTCACAAAATTTTTATGTTTTATAAAAGATTTTAAAGGATATGTTTTATAAAATATTTTGTAGAAGTTTAAGGAATTTCAAAAACTTTTCTAGAATTTTAAGAGATCTTTACGTTTTTGAATGGATTTTTAAAGTTTTTCGTATAATTCTAAAGGATTTTAAGAAGCTTATAGATCCTAATAGAATTTAAAAAAATTAAAGTCATTTTTGAATTTTAAAAGATTTTGTGATATTTTTTTATTTCAAGAGTTTTTTTTTAGAGATTTTAATGCACTATAGGGAATTTTCAAAAATTTCACGAGATTTCTATGATTTGTAAAAGATTTTGTAAATTATTTGTAAAGGATTTCATGGAATTTTAAATATTGTAGTGGAATTTTAAGAAATTTATAGATGTTTATAGGAATTTCAAAAGATTTCAGCGAATTTTAAGGTTTCAATAATTTTAAGAGATTTTGATGCATTTTAAGGGATTTCAAAGTTCCTCGTGGAATTAAAAAATATTTCAAGAGATTCTGAAAATATTTTAGGGAATTTTAAAGGATTACAAGAAATTTTAAGAGATGGTTAGGAATTTTAAAAGATTTTGAAGTTGACAGGAAAAAGTGAAAATTGAATGGATTTCCTGAAATGTTAATAAATTTGAAGGGATTTCGTGGAATTTTAAGATGTTTCTAGGAATTTCAAGAAATTTCAATTAATTTTAAGATTTCCAAGGTTGTAAATTTTACGGATTTTTACGAATTTTAAGTGATTTGAAGTTATTGTACATTTCAACAAATTTAAAGTGATATTATACGAAATTTAAAAAACATTTCAATACTATTATTATTGAGAATTTGTTCGCATTTTTAATTGAAAAATTGAATTTTGTGGCCACCCTGTACTCGTATTCTTTAAAAAAATTTTCGTTTATTTGTCCTTTTTTCTTTCTTTTTCCTGGTATAAAGACCTATCGTTTCTCATTATGTAGTGAATTTAATAAAGTGATAAACCAACTGTGGGATAATCATTAGATCATTATCAAGTAATTTAATCGTGCATAACTTTCCTATGAATATCTTTGAATATTTTCCTTTTTTAATTTACTCATTTGTAAATTGCAAATCAAGGCTTCACACTGAATCAATTTTGATTAATAATCAGTTTCGATCAATAATCAATCTCGATCAATAATCGGTTTCGATCAATTCTGTCTGCGCTTTTCGCTAGGATATTTTTAAAAAAGTTGGACGGTTTTTAAAAGGATATACGTCGAAACCTTTTTATTCCTCTCGGATGTCAAAGTTGCAATTTATAAAGTTAAACGCTATTTTTCTAGACTCAAGTGATTGATCAGTTTGCTTTTCTTACCTCTGACATTTCCGCTTTTTACGTGTACGTGTGTCCATCATAATTTAAAAGACATCACTACTATCATTAAATTTAATATTTAAATTTTCATTTTAGGAAAAAAACCGGTATTGTGTAATTTACTCTATTAAAAAAGTATTTAGATACATTTATGTTACTTTGTAATAAAAAATATTTAGTTACACTAACGAAAATAACTTAAGGCCATGTAAGACTTACCCGATACCTACCTTACCGAAATTTTTTTCTCAGCAATTTTACTTCTACATTTATTGAAATATCAAATTGAAAATTTCTAAAATTGAAGCTAAAGCATTAAGGTGCGTTTATCTGGTACTAAATATTGACATTTATAAAAAAAAATGTTTTCGAAAAAATTTCCATAACTGAAAAAAAACCAAATAAATTAGGTGCAATTACACCATTTTTCACTGAAAAAATATTGATCAAAATTTTGGTATCTCGTTTTTTAAAGTTTTTGTTTTCTCTTTTGTTTTTGTTGGCTTTTAGTTGAAATACGTTGTTTCACAATGATAAATGAAAAACTGTTTTATGAATACTTTTTTTTTTATCTTTGTGAAGTCATTAATTATATCCAAATTGCAGTGAATGTCAAGGCGAAGGCGAGAAAAAAATACAATTGTCAAATGTAAATTACTCGCTTGTCAACGCAATAGAAAAAAAAACACTAAAACGCAAAATGGCAATTTTTCCATTTCAGTTATTTTTTTTTTTAGAATTATTAAGCAAATGGAATTTAATACATTTATTTATTGTTTCCTATAGTCCTTCGATTCACTCTGTTCCTTGCATAAACTTGCATTCAAACAATGAAATAAATCTTGGGCACTTAGTTAAATCAGTAACTTTTCAAATTAAAATTTTATTTTCTTTATATCAACGCTAAACCAGTTTTTAAACAGAAAAAATCTTGAGTGAGGGGTAATCAATTTGATTTGTGTCTTTTTTACGAATATAAATCGATTGAGAAAAATAAAAATAAAATCAAAGTGAAGATTTTAAGTCAGAGATAAAAGATGAACATTATTATTTTTTTTAACAAAAAATAAGTTTGTGGATATTCTCTACAGGTTTTAATGAATTTTTATAATCGGACCCTTAAGGGCATTTTCTATAATTTGTCGTGGAATTTAAACGATTCAAAAAGTCCTATTTTCCTAAATTATGGAAAAAGGATTTATTTTGATAAAAATAATATAACATTGTGAAATTCTGAAATTTTTGAAAAAATTAGAAATTTTTACATATATATGAAATTGTGAATAAATAAAAGTGATCTAGTTGTAAATCTCAATTTATAATCTATATTTTTTTTTGCTTCAATGGCAGACCCGTTACAGAGTAACAGTTCGCAACTTCACTAATTAAGGTTATTACAATTGCGATTAAGTGAACGATGGTTTTTACAGTGGCAATCAATTATTTTAATGTGTGTTATTTACATCAGCTCAGATTTGCCTAACTGGGGCAAAAAGCCTATAAATAATTGTTTCATAACGCCGAAAGAAAAATTACGTTTTAGTAAACTCTCTAGTCTCTACTCAGATTTTTATTTGCATTCCTCGATTTTCGTTTAAAAAATTCTTTTTCATTGTTTTAAAGTGTCACATATTTTATATGTATATGTGTATAGTTTAGAATTTTTTACTATTCGGTATTTTTATTTTATTATTACGTATTACGAACCCGAAATTTTCGGGTTGGAAATTTTTGACCCGAAAACCTTGGGGTTGGAAATTTTTGTCCCGAAAATTTCGGGTATACTCAGACCCGATTCGAATTTTTAAAAATGTGTTTTTTACATTTGTATAAATTAATACTGAGAAATTAATATTGTCTTCATAAAAGATTAACCCTACACGAGTCCTACTCAACCCGAGTCCGACCCGAACCTAAGCAAAATTATAATGTTTTAAATTTATGAAATCCCACTTTTAAATGCTGCTGCTACGTCACAGAGCAGACGGTCTGAGCTGAATGTGACGTCTGTGATGGTCTGTGAAGAGTGGGGTCGAAGCCTTGGTCAAATTCCGCTAGAGTCGCAGTGCGCTCCTTCTCGCAATCAAAGTAAAGTATCTAGGGGATATATTCGCATCGAAAACAACTCTCAATATCGCTTCTCGGCCACATGGCTAAGATCAAAGTGTAGTATCTGTTCTTATCAGCTTGATATCTGATACGCATCCCATCGGG
>CAJFCO010000422.1:0-20243 GCA_904066015.1 Synergus gifuensis
CAAATTATAATAAATGTTTGTACAATGGGTCACAACACGTCTGGACCTTTTTTTAAAAACAACCGACAAATAAAATTTCTCTGTACTGGATGCTCATCTGACTGACAAACAACATTCCGCTGCTCTAATTAAAAAATAATACTTATGACGTCATGAAGTCACACTTTCTAGAAGAATTTTTTCTCATACCTGAGGGCGGATGTTACGTCATCACAATTTGACAATATTGATTTATTTTAATCATTAATCTAGAAGCTTCGAAACTTAGCACGTTAGGTTTTCGCTATATAGTACGTAGAGTCTACGACGGATAGCTGGTCGTGGGTAAGAGAGCTGGAGCTTGAGTCGTTGAAAGTAGACGATCTACGAGATTGCAGAGGTTACCCGGTCCAAGGTGTTTAGAGCTAGTTTGAGTGAAGAGCCTAGCGATATGCCACCTAGGCGAGGGTGCTGGAGTCTAACGATATGCCAGCTAAGATATGCCAGGTAAGCCTTCCCCGAACAATCTGACGATTTCTCGTCGCGTTAGTCTTTTTATACCCAACAGGCTTCGTGGAGTCGCGTGGTGAGGGCAGAAATGCATGGAGGGAGATGCGCAAGATGCATTTTCTCGGTCTCCGCGCTTGACCATGCCCCCGCTCCGCCACACTTGCGGTGTAAGTGGAAAGTGCCGAGCCGTAGTCAGACGTAAGTCTGAGTATAGATGGGACAATATAGGGAATGTAGGGACCGGTCTTTTGAGGTCTGAAATCTGTTTATGAAGATAAGAGAACACCCATCTAGATGATCAGCCTTAACATATATATGATATTAATGTTGAATATCTGTAGATATTCGGCTAACATCTAATATCTATAATGTTTTTACTTTAAAATTTATTTATCAATTTTGAATATCTTGGATGGCTGTCCTTATGTTCGACATCGAAGGTACTAAATTTAAACATCCATTTTTCTCAATATAGGGGAAAACTACCCTTCTCTTCGCTTTATGGGGGGGAACAAGAAGTGAGAGGGGTAGCGAGATGGGTGAGTTGAAGACGTAAGTCAGCAAGCGATAAAAGCTGCTCTAAATAAAGCGGTATGTATGGTAATCGCAAGGCCGATAAGGTGTCATGGCATCATGCTCGCTATATAGAGCGTCGAACATATTCTATCAGTCTGATAGCTCTCGGCGGGACACTCGACAGGGTGGAGCTTCGCCGGATGCGTTGATATCTAATACTCTGCACCTTTATATTGCCACTACTAAACTTTCCATATAAGTAGAGCGCCACATGGTAAATAATGCGTCTCGGGTGCCGTTTTATCCTATACTGCTGTTGCACCATCTTCTAACATTTTTCGATATTTCGATATGAAATATTTAAATAAAGTTTTCTATAAAAAGGAAAGGTGAGCTTATCAATACGTACATACACTTTTTTTCTCACCCAGTAATATTGCTTTGGGCTTTAAATATGAAAAGAATTTTTATTACGATCGTCATCATTCTCTTGAGAATTTATTGGATATTGTTATTTGGAGAAGTTGGAAGACCGGAGGCAGTCGAAATTGTTGGCAGTCTGTCTTAGCTCGTGCAATAAAATGTAAATGGCGCCAATTCGCGCCCTGGTACCCAGAGTCACTTTTCCGACATCGCAGCGATCGGTATAAGGTGTAGGTGAGTATATAAGTGGCAACTTCCTCACACGGAACGGATCGCGGACTTCGTCGTGATTTGCATGAGTAACGGCGAAATGCAGAGGCTATGGCTAGCGAGTAATTTATAGTCAATAGTTCTTGCTGAAGCAATTTTCACATCGGGCGCGAACGTTTGCTGTGAGTGTAGCAGGAAGTTTGGAGGCAGAAAATGAGGCGGAATGATGTTTCAAGAATTTAAACACTCACTGCCCTAACCCCTAAACATTTCTCACCTTTCATGCAGATATGCAAAAAGTAAAAAATATTAAAGTGTTGAGATTATAAATCGAAAACTTGTTCCCAAAAAATATTATATAATATGTTTGTACCAATCAATTATATTAGATTTTTATTCGTTGCCCGATTTTTTTTGGATAATTTCATATCTTAAAAAAATGATGTTACCATATATCGAACACATTGTTTTCAAATATCTTGAAAATACTGAACACTTTGTTGTCGAAAACCTGATTGGTTTGGAAATTGCACGAATTTTGTGAATATATTGAATTTCACAGTATTTCAAGGAATTTTATGTTTATTGTGATTTTCAGAAATTTTTAGGGATTTTACCATTTATTGGGTTTTTATAGAATCTAGCTTAAGAAATTTAAAGAGTTTTGGCGGGATTTAATTAAATTTTCAGATCATTTCAGGTTCTGCAACATTCATTTTGATTTCAGAACCAACACATGTTTTAATATTTCAACAAATCTCATACACGTGCTGATTTATCTTTATCGACGCAAAGAACGACCCACGAATTCAAATGAGCCTGGAAAAAAGATAAATCTAATTTTAATATAATAACAGTATTATAATACTACAAGAAAATAATGTTATCTAAAGTATTATGTATATTAAATAGAAGAATAGAGTATTAAATATTGACAGTTCGTAAAACTGGCAGTCTATAATAGTAGCAGCTGAACAAGAAGCTTTTGATCCAGCTGCAGTCTTGTTTTCACTTATCCTATTATAAAAAAGACACCGCATGAAAATCTCGAATCAAACTCGAAATATATCGAATATATCGAATTGAAGGCAGCCATGTTTAAAATTGGAGGCGGCCATGTTGAATAATGAATTAGCATTGGCATTGAATGTAGAAAAGAACATAGAAAGGCAAGTAGTGGGACGACGGCCGCGAAGCGGCCGTCAGTGGCACTAGTTATTTAAAAAGATACAGCAAGTGAAAGTTCATTGATGTGAAATTCATGTTGATAACCGTGTTTTTTTACCTTATCTGGTCATAACATTCTAAATAATTTTTTTGGGAAAAATCATGAAAAGAAAATATATTCAAAATTAAAATATGTTTACAGTGACGTGAATCTTTTTAATAGCGATCTTTTTGGCTGACGGCTGACATATTCCAACTTTTGTTGAGGCGGGTCAAACATTTAATAAATAGATCTTATGCGCCCGTGACACTTTGGACTACATTCAATATCAAATACATTTTGTATCGATTCAATTATCAGAAGCTAGAGAAGCTCAAAAATATCCCAGGCAAATCTCAAAAGCGAATTTCGTAAAATAAATCAAGAACTTTACCTCCAATCTGGGACTATTTTTAAGATAAATTTGGCCCACTTTAGGATATGCCAAGGACAGTGCTTTACAAGTCAGTCTTTCTATACATCTGGACATATGGCTGTGGCATTGCCTGAAATGTTAGAGCATTCGGAAACAGCTTCGACAAGAAGATCACACGCTGGAGTGGATCTTGAAGGACCCACTTCCGGCGATGTTCTACGTCAGGAGCATCGATGACGCCAAGTGCGCAACATCGCACTTAGCGAAAGTGCTCCGACGAATGAGTTGGCGCCAGAGAATTCACTCCTGGTTTCTGTCCACTAAAAGAGAGGCCGATTTTCACACGTATTATTCATATTGTGATCAGACTTTACATCTAAAATCTTCTTCTGCCAACAACTAATATACCATCTGCTTTTTAAACCACTAGCAATTATGAACCGCGCGCGATTAATTTCTCGTTTTTGCACACCTTTTGCTAGTAGAAATATAATTGAGAATTTTTAATTCTTGAAATATAAAATTTGTAATTCTTTATCTAATTTTAGGAATCTTCATGAGTTTTATAAAAATTCATTAAAATGCCTTTATTATCCTTCAAAATTTAGTAAAATTCCTTTAAATGTCGTAAATTCACTTGATATTTCTTAAAATTACTTAAAGTCCCATGAAATCCGATTAAATCTCTAAAAAAAATTCGTGAAAATCCACTAAAATTTGTTAAAATCCCTTGAATTCCTTAAAAGTTCTTAAAATTACTAAAATATAAAATATCGTAAAATCCCATGAACTGTCATGAAATATCTCTTAAAATTCCTGACAATCCAATGAAACTTCCGAAAATATCTTTAAAGTCCTCAAAATAAATTAATATCCAGTTAAATATCTTACAAGTATTTAAAATTCCATGAAATTCCGCAAAATCCCTTCAATACCTTAAAAGTCTTGGAAATTACTTAAAATCCCATACAATATCTTAAAATTCCTTTAACATCCTTATAAAAATATGGTGAAATTCCTTTCAATTTCATAAAATCACTTGATATTCCTTGATATTCTTTGATGTTTCATAAAATTCCTTAAAATTCCTCAACCTATATATAAAATCCTCTATATATATAATCCCCTTAAAATTACTACAAATCCTATGAAATCATATGAAATTCCTTTAAATTTTGCAAAATCGATTGATATTTCTTAAAATTACTTAAAATTACTCAAAATCTCATGAAGTCTCATTATACACCTCTTAAAATTAAACAAAATTCCATTAAATTTCGTTAAATTATTGAAAATTTCTTGAAAATCCAATATAATCTCACTAAAAGCTTAAAAATTTATGAAAATACATATGCTTAAAATTACTTATTATCTCATTAAATATCTTAAAGTCGCTTAAATTACTCAGAAGCTCCCAAAATATCTTCAAAGCCCATAAAATTACTTAAAGTCTCATGAAATCTTAGAAAATCCCTTGAAATTCCTGAAAATCCAAAATAATCTCACCAAATCCTTTAAAATTTCTGCAAATAAATATCCATAAATGTCAAAATCCCATAAAATATTTGATATTCCTTGTTGTTCCATAAAATTCCACAACCTATCGTTATAACTCAAAAAACTACTTAAAATCCCATGAAATCTTATGAAATTCCTTTAAATTTCGCAAAATCAATTGATATTTCTTAAAATTACTCAAAATTCCATTAAGTCTCATTATATCTCTTAAAAATATTCAAAATTCCATGGAATTTCGTTAAATTCTTTAAAATTCTTGTAAATACAATATAATCTCACCAAATCCTTTAAAATTTCTAGAAATAAATGTCCTCAAAATTACTTAATATCTCGTAAAATATCTTAAAGTCGCTTAAAATTACTTATAATCTCCCAAAATATCATCAAATCCCATAAAATTATTTTAAATTTCATGCAATTTTGTAAAATCCTTTAAAATTTCATAAAATTCCTCGAAATACCGTGAAATCACTTAATATTTCTAAAATCTCAATAAATTTCGTAAAACCATTTTAAATTCCTTAACATTATTCAAGATTCCATGAAATCTCATTAAATCTCTTAAAATAACTTAAAATCTAATGGAATTTCGTAAAATGGTTAAAAATCTGATAAAAATTTCTCAAATTACTTAAAATTCCACAAAATATATAGTCAAATCCCGTAAAATTATTTTATAATCCTATAAAATCTCATAATTTTGATGGTAACTGATCTGTAAATATACGAATAAATATATATTATTAAATATTAATATATTACAAAGTGATATAAAAAAAAACAGGAAAAGTTACTGTTTAATTTAAAATCTGTTTAATTTCTGAAATAATGTTCACTAACCTTAGGTATATATTTTGAAATGTTTTTTTGCTTCACTGATCATTAATTTTTCACATCAAAATAATTATTTTTATCACTTTGAATTATTTTCTATCTCTATATAACCTTTTTATTAGTAATCGTTTTGACAACGAAAATAGTCTGAAGATAGTTTTCAATTTCGCACAAACACGCGCGCGAATATTTTGTTTTATTTCTTACACGGAGAGACTTTAATTATCAAATAATATTCTTTGGCATATCAAAGATTCTTAAAAACTGTATGAATTTAGGGATAATCCAGGTACAACCATAATCTTTCTTAATTCAATTTGAGTTTTTCATATATTTTATGGATTATTATAATTTTTCGGAACAAGAATTACAATAGTACTTTAAGAAATAGTATTATTCACGGTTAAGAAATTGGCAATTAGAATAATTCATACTGGTGAAAAATAAGTCTTGAAATAAAAATTTCCAAAGTTAATATTCTAAAGAAGATCAATTCTAATTTTTTTTAGTAAAAACAGCCGAATACTCTCCGATCTCTTCCGACTTCCCCCGAAAGATTGAACTGGCGCCATCTGGCGCACAGTCGCGCGCCGAATTTTGACCAATGGCAGCATCATCACTGACATAAATAAATAAAGTCCGGGGCACAACCAATTTTGTATCCGCGAGTGTAGAAGTTGAACTAGACCCTGGGTACCATGATATTTTGAGCCAGCACTAGTAGTTTCTCGCAAGTGGTGAAACTTTTCTCTGTTAGTATATAAGAACAGAGAGAATGTTTAGTATCATGCGTGCGTTTATTAGCGATAGTGCGATAGTTGCGATATATGATAGATATGTGTATATAGGTTAAAATTATATTAGGTAGGTCTTTTAAGTAGAGGGAGAAAAAGCGTTATCGTGTCTAAGTCTAAATGAATTTCACTTAGAGGGGGAAATCTTGTAGAGTCTCCATCTTCTTTTTTCAGCATGATTCTCAAGACCACGTGACCAGTTTTACTATAATGATTTAGAAATATTCTTATTCCCAATATGAAAGAGTGTACAATTTTTAAGATTTCCTTCTAAAAATATATCACAACTACAATTTGAGTGTCACTATGTGAACTTTTGTAATAGAACATCGATTATCCCTAAATTATAACTTACTATATGAACTATACATATACAAGAAAAGTAAAAATTGATAATTAAAGTTTCTCTGTGTACAACTAATTCAAGTCATTTAAAGGCCAATCAGGTTTGCAAAAACAATTTATGCGAGATGTTTGAGTCATTTTTTTACACCATTTCTTTTACAGAGGATTACTGTAACTATGATCCGCGCGATTAATTTCTCGTTTTTGTACATTTTTTGTTAAAAATATTCAGAGGATTCTAAACAATTTGTAATCAAAGGATTTTGAAATGTGTTTGCTTCCTCTGAGAGGAAGCTTTGTAGTGGTGACAAAATCCAGTTTCCAAAAAAAGGTTTTTTTGAACATATTTCAAGGGGAATGTATCAAATATGATGTCCTGAAAAATTGTCCGGATGTATGTATGTGTGTGTGGATGTGTGTGTATGTATGTCACGATCCAGAAATATCTGGAGAACACGTACATATAAATTGATGAAATGCATAGTTATTCCACTATATACCAAGTTGAATTTCTTACAAGGGTTTAACAAAATATTTAATTTGACAAGATTTATGTACCTATATAATTTTAGTAAAATTGATTTTTCGACTATAACTTCTCAAATAATCAAAATTTAAAGCAGACGTCAGAAGAAAAAAGAATCCTTGTGTCAGGACGAATCGATTGTCCTATAAGGATTAAAAAAAATTTCATTAAAAAATAAGAAAGTTATGGTTACTTGTAATTCTCAAAAATTAATTTTTCGACTATAATTATATATTTAAAATGGATTTTATTAAAACATATATTGTATGTTTTTTTGTCTATATTTAGCCCCCTTGTCTCACGTTTATAATTCTTAAAAGCTGTTGTAGAGGTTTATATTATTTGAGACATTATTTATATAACATGATAGCGAACAGCGATTCAGAATTCCAAATGGCTTATCGTGGCACAGTAAACAGTAATGGGGCAAAGAGGTCCGCGACTTTGGACGCGGCGAAGTCGAGGTTGGGCACTCATGAATACATTATACCTTTCTAACGAGGCGAATAGGTCAAGTGGATGGAGTCGCAGCGGCTGTCCGCATAAATCACTCAAAAGGGCAGGCGAGAGATCAGCGTCGACCCCGCGCAATCTTCTTCTTCTTCTTCTTCTTCTTCTCGTATTCCTCTATCTTCTCCTACCCCACTTTCCTATTGGCTCCTCAACTTCTCATACATCTGTTTCCGCTTTTTGTCGACTTCATCGTTGGCGGCGGTAAAAGCAACGTCCATCGAGTCGTTGTT
Source organism: Synergus gifuensis (assembly GCA_904066015.1). Classification (NCBI taxonomy): domain Eukaryota; kingdom Metazoa; phylum Arthropoda; class Insecta; order Hymenoptera; family Cynipidae; genus Synergus; species Synergus gifuensis. The sequence continues at coordinate 7,982 of CAJFCO010000422.1, forward strand.
TTATTCAACTATAAAATTGTAGCCCGTCACCCGCCCCATCCTTTACAATTTTCATAAAAACAGCGTCAACACACGTTTCACATCCTGCGAGAAATATTTGACAGCCATGCGGAATTGAGTTTCTGTCGTTTAGATGCATTTTAATTTTGTCTCACTTTGGGTCCTTTGTTATTAAAAATGTTTAGAGCGTCGATATTGTGAGAGTAGATAAATTATTTAAAAAAATTTTTAATTACTTCTTTTATATGCCACTCAAAAACAATTTTTTAATCGCCCAATGAGATAATAACAGATGAAGTTAATAATAAATTAAATAAATAATAAATTAAGTTAATAATAAATCTCTCTTGATATTTAATATCGCTTTAATGTTTATAAAATTTTTTCAAATTGCTATTTAAAACAAAACTGAAAGGCATTTATGATATTTTAAAGGAATATAGGATTAGGGTTTTGTTTATCTATTAATTAATAAACATCATGAATTCCAGTAAGAAACGATTTGATGTATTTCCAGTTTCAGAGAGACTCAAACATGTTCCATTACAACGTAATAACAATAATAAAATAACGAAAATTCTGTGAGTGCAACGTCAACCCTATTAAAAATTGAAGTTTTTGCATTAATTACAAATCACATGTGAAAACTGAAGGTACTAAACGTTTTCAGAAACGTTAAAAAAACGAAACTTTGTGAGCAAGTGATATTGGCATTTACAACGCCCAAGAGAATAACATTAAAAATAATAATAATATTAATAACTATATCGATAGGTCTATGTACAGTCGATATTTATAAAGCCGTAGTCCTAGTATAGTTGTCACTTCATTCTCTGAGTTCACTTTCGCGTTTCTAATCGACGCTATCTTTCTTTCTAATATATAGTGTATTTTTTTCTCAACTCTGCATATTTAATGTAGAACGTCATTTACACACCTTATGTTATCGTCTCGCTAGGAATATAACGATTTCGTTACTAAAACTTTGGTTACGCAAAAATAGACGATCAGATATATCGTTAGCACTTTGCCTCGTTACGCCGAACATACGTTTATCAACAAATTTACATTAATTACAATAGAGGTTTGATATGAACACGTAACTCATAAATAGAATGGACATAGACTGATTATATTAGATCAATCGTAAATGATTATTCCGATTTATGGAGCCTGATCAATATCGATCAAGGTATGTATTCGCAGCGATCATTCGGCTACAAGAAAAATAGGAATACATCAAGGATTAGCAGAAAATTAGAGAAATTTGCGAAGGTGCCGACAATTTTTTAGCCATTATGTCTACTCAGGTATTCTTTATGACCAGTAGCGGAATCGTTTGTAATCGTTTATTTACGATGGACATTTATAAACTCGGTACTAGAATAGAAAGTACAAGAAAAAAGATTAATATGTTTAAAGACTCATAAAAGCTTATTGATAAACTCAATTTTGGTTCATTTTCTCAGTGTCATCTCTTCTAGAAATAAGTGATTGGATCTGATTGAAATGATTGGGAGTGAACCATGTGAAGAGTCAAAAGTTTTTTACTGAACCAAGTAAGAAAGCATATTGTTTAAAATATTTGATGTTAAAAACAACAGTCAACTGTAAAAAAGTAAGTAACTATATTTTCAAATAACTCTCGCAAGAGAAAAATGTTATCAACTTGAGAACCTAATTTCAAACAATTTTCTATCGATACCAATCGATTATTTCTAGAAGGGATCTTTATGTAAGAATGTTTTCCTAAGTATAAAGAATATAACTCAACAAATTTTTAAATCAATTCTTACCGCTGCTATGATTGGCACAGAAGTAATCTTCAATCTCACAATTATTATAGAAATTATTATTTAAACTTTTCCATCTGCAGATAAGTGTTGAAAAGAAGCTAAAAACATCAAGTTTACAATGAATGAGAAGCTTGAGAATTAGGTTGAATTGAGATTGCAGTGTTGCTAGCTGCTCAAAAGCGAGGCCACTGGAGCGCACGAGAGTCATCAATTGTCAGATAAAGAGCAGTTACTGTCACTGCCACGCTATCGCAAAAGTGTATCAGCAGAACAGATTACAAAATTATCATGAAAAAAGAACGACAAAAAACAAAGACTCATTAAACCCACGACAGCTAATAAAGCCTGGATGCAGAATAATTCTTTTTAATCCGGTGATTCCATTAATGACGATATTAGCATACATCACAATAATTACTAATCGCAACGAGTATCAAGTCTCGCTTATTATCACTTGTCCGAATGATCCTCTGACTAACTTTCGCTCGAGCTTCAGGTCCGACGGAACATTGATTGGATCTAGCATCAGGCACGCTCGTCTTCTTTCGCTCCCAGACATTCTCCAACTCATTTCACGATAAGAAGAGCAAAAGAAGTGTTCACACTCGGAAATCACAGTTAAAAAACTCTTGACTACAAGCAGTTCCAGCCTGCCGTTGACATTCCAGCTTAAGGATGCATTCCAGAAGCGGCCCCAAGGCGAGGACCACCATAAAGGGAATAAGGTGGAAAATAGGGCGGTAGTCCTGCAGCCGAATGAGGATGTGGTGGTAGAGGTAGATTTGACAAAGACGGCAAAAAGTGTGAAGGCTTTCCATAAGGATGATAACGCGCTGTAGCCAGTGGACTCAACGGTGGGGTCGGATAGGTTCTCGACAAGAGAGGATGTGTTGGAGGCATTCCTGGTGGCGAGAGAAGTGAGAGAGCTGCAGCAGCGTCACCTGCAGAAACACTAGTGTGGCTCCTCAGATGCTGTAGAAGTTCGTCGGAAGTGGAAAACCTCTTGCCACAGTATGCGGTGTCGCCAGCTATCCAGTTGCAAACATAAGGAAGCTGAGAAGCCGCAGCCAGTGCTGCCAACTGTGCATGGGCGTAAGCTGCAGCCGCTGGGGTGTGTCCCAGTGGTCCGTAAGGAGAAGTACTGGGTTTGTGGTCACACTGGGTGCAACCAGCCGGACACGAACCTGCTGTTGATGTAGGTATCTTGCCGTTTGCGCTTGAGTTGGCCAAGAAATGGGAGTTGAATTGACAACCTGTGCAGTAAGGATCTCGACAAACTGGTACCAAAGTGTCAGCACCCGACGAGGTCTTCATCCTGGCGTAGCTGAGGTAGGGGTTCGCTGCTAGGCTGTTTTTTAGAGCCTGATGATGCTGGTTCATGAGAGAGTTAGCCATCACGTCGATGCTAGGTAACTGAGGGTGATATCCTAGGTAAGCTGAGGTTGATATTGGCATTGTTGATCCCGGCTTGAAGGTGCCCAAAGGCATGTCCTTGATCGAAGGATCCGTCATTGCAAGGACACCAGCGGGACTGTAGGAGGGTTTAGATTGCAAAGAAGGGCTAGCAGCAGATGTTTGCAGCGCGGATGCTTCTGAAGTTGTGATGGAAGCTGTTGAGGTCGCTGTTCTTGATGGGGGAGAGTCCCTCATGTCACCGTTGGGTGTAGCTGTTCTGCGACCTTGAGGTGTCACCGCCCTGGCTGAAGAAGCGCTTTGGTTGCTAGAGCATCGTTTGTTTCCATTCGCTGGAGTCCTGGCTCTTCCAGATGCTGAATGGCTAGAGGCTGCTCTTTGCTCCTCGGGACTGGAGGCTTTCTCCCGTCCTAAGCAGGATTCGTAAGGCTTGAAGCTCGATTTCAGAGTCTCAGCTGCTGTAGGTGCAGTCGTTGGGGATGACTTTTCTCGAGAGTGGTCAGATGACTTGCATGATTTGTTAGACTTGTCGAGCGGGGCCAGAAGTGACTTACTGGACGGTGGATCGGCTCCTATTTGGCTGCAGGTCTGAGCTAGGAGGGCGAGCGGACTCTTCTTGGCATCCAGCTGTAATCAGAAACGAAAACTTTGTTTAGTTATTTAGCTATATCTAGAGCATATAGGTTTATTGATTTATAAAAGAATCTCAGAGCTGAATGAAGATCCAATTACCCACATCGAAAATATTTACACTGACTTTCTGAAAGTGCGGTGCAGATTATCGGGAGTGACTGATCGCATTTTCCTTCTGTCAACCCAATGTTATCGCACCCTGACGCAGCGACTCGATAAACCGATCGAAGAAACAATATTTGCCCGGTCGTGGCGAAAGAGAGCTTCTTGCGAAATTGCTTGCGAAACTTGCGAAACTTGCGACCCATCGACGTGTTCTACGAGGCTATTAAACCGACTGACTCGTTCCTTTGAAATGGAACGAGGTTTACGATGCGTGCATGAAGTATGAGCGATAAAATCTCGTGACAGAATAAACGCGAGCGTACATTATGCCCCGTTGACAAATGTCACTCTTCTTCGAGTCTTTTGGGTATCTTCGATACCAATCTCACGGAGTGGTGGTGTTGTACTGTGAATGATGATTGCAGAGATATAAATTATACGGATCATTGAAAACGAGAAGGGTATAATTTAGGAGGATATATTTTTTATTACTTTACACGGGACTACACGCAATTCCATAATAAGTTTCAAAGAAATAATTTATCTTGTAATCAATAGGTGTCTATTCCAATCATTTATAAACGGCGAAAGCAATTTACAAATTAGTACGTTGCGTGGTTGGGTAATGAATACGTCAGTATTTTACTTTATATTGTTGAAGCGTGTAATTGAAAGGTTTTTTCATTTTTGAAATCATGTACGTCAAAGCTTTGAATTATAAACGACAAATAGCATGGAAATAGTGAAGAATGATATAACAGATCAATTAGGGATGTGAAGTAGATTAATTCAGCTCCTACATTTGTTCAATCAGAACCTGATTAAGGTGATAATGGTGATTTATCCGAGTAGAAAGGAGAAACTAGCAAAGTGCCTCGGGAAACTTTCGAGACCCATTATGCTCACGAAATCAATTTACTCAATCAATCTATAGACGTTTACGCATGACGAAACCTTGTCCTGCACAATCAGTTTCTATTTTTTCAACTGGTTTCTTCCATCATTTTCATATCCTTTAAATCCTTCAAGTTCTGGAATAAAAAAATAAACTTCCACCGAGCTCAATAACTTGCATTTTATACATGATGGCGTAATTTAAATTCTTTTGTGTGGATATCAAAAAGAGTTACGGGTAACTGGTCGTGTTATCTATAGTGCAGTTAACATAGCTGAAATATACGAGGTCACGAAAATTTACTGCTAATTATATTTTCTACGCGCGGACGTAATCGCGTTGGCAGTATAATAACGAATCGAGGTAATACAAACGTTTAGTGCAACGATATTTCGTTTAACTGATTCCCGCGGGACGGCAATTCATTTTCTGATGCAACTAATCACCGTTTACCGATGGTACATACGTTGTCGACGTTGGTTTTAATGCTTTACCGGATTGCAACAGGGAGTTACGATCGACACCAACGCATATATAGTGTTGACAGTTTGAGTAAACAAATTGTTACGACATTAGTTTTTGAATGCACAAAAAATTCATGTAACAAGTTTTAATTAGCCCACATAGAAAATAGGATTTATGATTTTAAAATTTATACATTTAATCAATTTATATTCTTTAATCTTAATTCTTATATCTGTAAGTTATGTCAAATGTTGGCAGCAAAATGTAAACAAGAAAAATATGATATCCACTGTGTTTGGTCTGTTCAAGATAAAAATAAATTGACCCCTTACTTGAACCGGAAAAGATATTTAAAAGCACAATAATCAATCATTCAATATTTTATTTTATCAGACGTTTCGTCGTAATTCATATTACATCTACTGTTAATGTCAATTTATCATTAGAAATAATTATTCTTATATTGGTATTCATTACCAGCTTGAAGTAAGCTGTTTCTATTTAGGATTTAAAGGTTAGAAGATCATTGTCTGTAGAAACATGTTGATTAGATTATATCTTTTTATGGGCAAATTGCTCGTGAATCTGACATCTTATCGATTTATGTTTATGACGGCACAAAGTTTTTAACGTATCGATATAAATAGAAAAGAGTGCATGAATATTAAACTAGTCTTGCAGTGTTTTGAACTAAAGTTCGTCTCTGATCGATAAAGAAGTTAGAAAGGGTTGAACCTATAGACTGACAACAAGTACTGGTTTTTGTCCCCTCCATACGACAATGATACCTATTTTTATCATTTTATTCTTCTTTACAACATTCATACATTTATTATTCGGTTCCGTACAATAACTTAATAATAAGCAACAATTATATTCTTATTGTCTATTCACAGAAGCATTAATTAAAGCCAGATTGCATCATTGTTCTGTTACTAAATTTCTAAAACTTAATTTTCCATTGCCTCTAATTACATACTCCCAAATATAATTTGTGTCATTTCGGGTGGAAATGTATTATCATATTGCGTGTCGAGAAAATAAAATCATTGAAATGAATATTTAACGAAAGCCTCTTCTTGTCATATGTATTTTTATTGTTTGATATAGTGAGAACGGAAATGTTGAACTGAAGAGTTTATTTCACTTCTCGTTATCAATGAACATATGAATGGTGTTCTTAAGGCAATTTTCAACGGATTTCGAGATCGTGATGCAAAGGATTGTTCAGGGATCGTTCCGATAATTTATTTTTAGGTCGCGCGTTGAGCGCGTTACTCGCATACAAAAATATGCATTGTTTCGCTTGAACCGCGGTTGATTTATGCCATACATAAATCAGAGCATGCGAGCCGAAAGCTTGCCAGCACTCTCTGTCCCCAAAATAGTTTACAAGAGTTACAGGATAAAAGAGAAAATGCATTTCGGTCGACATTGACGGAGCGGTGTCATACAATATTAATGAAGCATTGAAAAAACGCCGTTTAGACGGATTCGAATACAAAACATGATTGCAGCGTGTTTTCTGCAAACGTACTTGGAATTTGAAAGCGTGCGACATTCAATTTGCAAACACAAAGTCTAGATTCGAATATAGATTTTATTTAAATATTTATATTCTCCCGTTTATAGATTTATCAATTTATCGTAATAATAGAAAGTGATCAAGATTGTATGCATCTGCAAGAAAAACATTTTAGCGTCTTTTTTATTTCTCGTGCAATATAAGATTAATTGGAATTGGATGTGGATTAAGTTCTGAACGTTCAAATGAACTAATTTTTGTATTGATTGTATTTCAAACTAGAAAGATTTAAAAAAAAAGTTTTAAAACATTGATTCATTTGCATTGAAAATAATTCTGTATGAAAGAAACTTTTATTGCCTATTGTTATTTTGTAGTTGGGATAGTTTCTGGATAAAATAGAATTGGGAAAAAAAAAATTTAGTTCGTTTGAACGTTCAAAGCTTTAGGTACATGGAATTGGAAAGCAATTCAGGGGCAGATATCCAGAAATCGTGTGTCTTTCTTCAATGCTTGGAAAACAAAGGACAAATAGGGGGGCCATGGTGCCCCCTATTTGTCCCCCTTTGTTTTCCAAGCATTGAAGAAAGATACACGATTTCTGGATCCGCTCCTGAAGCAATTTCGAAATGCTCATTGCTCATGTTATTTCATCTGGCAAAGAATTTTTCAAGGGGATAAATTATGTGGTGGACTGTATTAGAATTATAGCTATAATATATTTTAATATATCCCAATAAACTAATTTATTGGAATTTCTAGTTTCTTATAGTCTAAGAGCTGGCTACATAAAAACGAAAAGACCCAGGTTCAAGCAATTTGGTACGTTAAATAGGTTTGATTTTTGCCGGAAAAGCAAAAGCCCGACAGCCAGAAGGTCAGCTGGGGGATATATGCGTCGGAGGGCGGTCAAACATGTAAATTTTTCGGCGAAAAAAAGATTGAAGTTCAAAGCTGAAAATTTGTATACATATTAAGGAACATGAGAGAAAACAGAAAAAAAATTGCGAATTTTTGCTCATTTCCCTCAGGAGAAAACTCATAATTTTTCCTTTCTAAACATAAATGCTAAAAATGGATTATTCCTTCCTCTTGATCTTATTAATCAAGTATTATATAATTGTGCCAAAAAAATCTACGCCATCTCAAATACATCAATAACTGAGAAATAAATCAAGTATCGAATTTTCGGTACATTTAGCTGCTTATTCATACTGCAAGATATTCAGCACGATTAACTCAATTTTTTCACTACGTTTATCCAGGTAAGAGCCGTTTATATTTTCCAATAATTTATAAGTGAAGTTCTTTTTCTAGTCAATTTTGTGATTTTTTGTACTTGTACTTGTACTTTTGTACTTTATGTACTTGTTAATATAGAAAAAAGTGATAAGAATAATATGATAAATTAAAAATATTATCAATTCATTTTGCTTCTTCATAGAGGAAGCTTTGTAATTGTTACATTTTCCAACATTTTGAAAATGGTTTAATTAAACTTTCCTCACTTGATAAATGTCTAATACAACATTCTAATCAATTGTCCGGATGTATGTGAGTGTATGTATGGATTTCGCCATTTTTTGTCGCCCTAATATTAATTTAAAGACAGTTGTAGATAAATTTATGAAATTTGTAAGGTATATTGGCTCTACATATATCTCAAAACGTGCCAAAGGATTTTTCAAAATATTGAATTTTAAAATTTTTATGTACATTTAGAATTTTTTTTTAAATTGATTTTTCGACAATAATTTCTCAAATAATCAAAATTCAAAGCTTATGTAAAGGAAAGAAAGATTCCTGGCGTCGAGACGAATCGACTGACCAGTAGGATTAGTGTTATTAATTTAATAGTAATGAAATTATGGTGATTTGCAATTTTGAAAATTTTTCATTTTTCATATATTGGTTCAAATAAAAACACTAATCTTACAGGTCAATCGATTCGTCTCGACGCAAGGAATCTATGAATGATGAGGTCGAAAGATTCTTTGTTTCGAGAAAAAAGAATTATATATATTTGTAAATATTTATGAAAATCGGCAATGTTTCCTCTATGAGGAAGCAAATTCATTTGCAACTCCATCATAATAAGGAAGCAAAGTGCTCAAAAATTGAGTACAAAAAAATATAAATATAGTGAAATGGAACACCCGTTGTCGAAGGGTGTTGCCAATTTTTGAGATACTTGAACGGCTCTTGTACCAAATTGTCAAGAATGACAGCCGGGTTAAGGAAAATCAAAATCCCAATAGCCGTTTTTGAGTTATGGTCAAAAAACCAAAAAAAACGACGAATTTCATAGAGTATAGCGAGAAACTGACGATTTTTCGCTGAAGTGAGTTTTTTTTTGACCGTTAATAACTTCCACAATTTTTGAGATATTTGAATGGCTCTTGTACCAAATTGTCAGGAATGACAGCCGGATTCAGGAAAATCAAAATCGCAATAGCCGTTTTTGAGTTATGGTCAAAAAACCAGAAAAACGACTAATTTCATAGAGTATCGCGAGAAACTGACGATTTTTCGCTGAAGTGAGTTTTTTTTGACCGTTAATAACTTCCACAATTTTTGAGATATTTGAACGAGATTTGAGATTTTTAACCAATTAAAAAAAATTGGTTTTATTCTTATTGTGGGTCTTCAAATGATATCAGAATTCCCTTTCCTCAAACAACTCAAAAGTTTTATTCAGAGAAATTTTAGGATTTCTTTCAAAAAATTTCAATGTTTTACAAAAATACTCTTAAACTACGGCAGCACTACTTTTATCTTGATTTTTTTACACCATGCAATTTTGATGAAATATCTGTATGTTTTCCCAGTGAACTCCCGGTGCATATGAGGGATAAAAAAAATAATCCAATGAAACTCACTGTCGTAGGTAGAGGCGTGAGATATTCCGGACGGAGATACTGATTCGCGCTCGAAGTCAGCATCTTGAAATCACGAGTGACTCCAGATCCTCACCAATTTTCAATTTCACTAATCAATAACAACACAAAACTAATCAACCAGAAAAAACCAAATGTGGAAACGTATCATTCAATGAAAAACGTTTTACACTGCAACGTTGTATATCCTTGGGGGTTGAAGATTATCACTGATAGCACGTAAGGCCATTCGTGGAGCACCTTAACACTCTCATGAGATCACACTAATATTTTTTTTTAAATTGAGTTCCAAACTTGTTCAGAACAATATCAAAATGCACCCTTAATCACTGACATTTCTAACACACGATGAAATACTGAGATACAAAAGATACACGATGCCAACGAGGCGGACTCTGGATCGCAACTGACGGTCATGTTCGTCGCGGGCCTGTCGCTCTTGTTACCCCTTAGCGGCGCTGTCCCCACTACCGATCACCCTGGGGTTACCCCCACCAACGTCATCACCACCACCAGAGCAACGTGTTCCTGGACTTCCTTCCCCGTCGACGGCCACGACACGGTGTCGACCGTGTCCCGGCGGTCGTTGTTGGTTCGCGCCCTGCCGACACTTTTGCCGGGCGCAACCGACCCGGCCAACGACGTGTCAACTTGTGCGAAGCCCTCCCACCCCCCAACCCCCAACCATTCTGCAACCAACACCCGCGCTCACCAGGCGAGGTAAACCGCGGAGTCCGTTTTCATCCTCGTATTGCTTCTTCACTTAATATACCTTCTATTGTAGAAAGATGCGGAGAAATTTTTAATATCAATATTTGCCAAAATTGGTCTCACCTTTTCTTATTTTATGCCCAGGTAAAACTGTGATCTGATAATCATGTCATAATCACACAATGAAGCTGGCGGAACATGTCAGCAGTTGCCTTGTGATGCGGCTTTTTTAGGGAGGTGGAGGGTACTGTTTGTAAACTTTTTTTTTTCATTTTTTTTATTTCATTTGATGAATGAAAAGTATTTGAAGAATGTTGTACTAAATTTTTAGAGCATTTGGGTCAAAAATATGGAAGATATAGCGATTTAATCAATAAGAGCAATGATTTAATCAACAAGAGCAAAAAGATGCCTTGGACATCCTGAATGAAATTAGCTAATTAGCTAATCAGGACAAACAAAATTTTAGCCATAAGCAATAAGCAATAATCCCAAGGATAATCCGCAATAAACGATAACCTAAAATAGACACTAATAAAAACTAAAGACGAGAGATAATAAAGATAAGATAATAAGAACTCAAAGCCGGAAACAAATCCAAAATTATTAAATTTTTAAGAAATGAAAGAAATAAAATTAGGGTTAATTAAAAGCTAACTATAGCTCAGCCTTTATAATAACAGAATAATAAATTAATAATAATTAAGTAACTATAGAAGGTGTGGGATGCTAAATGACAATACAGTAGCTTCTAGAATTTGTCCTATATGTACTCGAAGGGCAGAAATAAAAACACATTTACATACAATTAATTTCACTTTTGTACCAATTTTCTTCTCTGAGATGTGAGAGAGGACTACAAGCATAATTTATAGAGGAATATTCAATATTCTCGGTTTAAGAGGAAAATGCCAGATGATTTGAGAAGAGAAACTTTCCCTTTCCCCTCAAATTAAGATTATATATTTCTCGGCAGTTATCGGTGTATGATTTATGTTCGGAAACCCTGCAAATTTGAACTTATTTCCTTTCCAGCCTTGCCTGTCAACTAACCGTAACCCTAGGTAAATTTTATTATATAATACGACGCAATGCGTCAACATTGACTACAATTGTTCTTCTGCTCCAATTTGGTTTCGAAAGTCAGGTCCCCTAATCCTCAAAGTTATGAGTGCTATAAAATTATATTGCGTCTTTAGGATGATGCTTTTGTAACTGGTAACAGAAGGGGCTAGCTACGAATTTACTGAGTGGTATATGGGATAGAGTTACCTTTAGTTACCTAGTTTGCCTTCAGTTCTAAACCGAAACATTCTAATGCTGTAATTTTGTAAGTAAATTTTTCCAGCAAAATTAACAAATTTTTTTGAATAATTATATAATATTTTAGAATTTGCAGGTGAAATTATTGTTATGCTTTTTTTTGATTGTCAATATATAATAATTAACAGCAAATTCTTTGCTTCTTTGAATGTGCAGTCAATATTGATTGTATCTAAAGAAATTCACTTCAAATTCTAAAGAGTACAGCATTTTTAATATATTTTTCTTATTGAAGTGTTTCAATATTGTACTTACAAAAAATTTGTAGCCATTTACGTACGATGAGCCCTCCTGTCATGATAATAAATTACAATAATAAATTGATAAATTATCGGTTAAGAATTATTATTTTAGCTTGTTCGAAACAATAATTTTTTAATAAATTAATATGACTCAATGTTTATTTGTTTAATGTTAATTAAATGCATGCCTGACAAATGTAGTGAATAATCCTCTAAATCTTCATCAAACAATAGTATATTGTGCAACTAGTGGGAGA
>CAJFCO010000422.1:40243-52919 GCA_904066015.1 Synergus gifuensis
AAAACCCATTAAGCTGGATATAAAATAGGCGAATTTGCCACCAAAAAATCAGTCTAAACATCGACTCCTTACCGTGCCGTTGGGCTCTACCCTTGAAGCAGTCAGTCTACCATCCGACTCCTTACCGTGCCGTATAAGTCCTGAGGAATCCTCAATTATTCCTGATCAATCGAATGTCCCCAAGTCTCAGGTCAATTATTCCTGATCAATCAAGTGTCCCTAATCCAAGTGACTAATCCTGTGTCCAAAGTGACTAATCCTATGTCCAAGGTGACTAATCCTGTGTCTAAAGTGACTAATTCTGTGTCCCAAGTTCAAGGTCGATAAATCCAAGCGACCAATCCAGTATCCCTAGTACAAGGTCAAGAATTCCAAGAGACCCCTACTCGAGTGTCCCAAGTAATTAACCAGTTCGAGTGCTCATCGTGACAGAACCAGCAGGGTCCAGCAACCAACGCAATCACTCATTAACGCAGACGTTCTCCAGGCACCAAGTCCACTAACTCAACCAATCAACCTACGAGGTTCCAGCGACGATTTATTGAAGGGTCAATAATTAATTAAAGGCATTCAGCCGTAAGGCTAAACGGTAAGTCCCACAATCCATTTCCATATTTACCCCCACTATACCCATTCTAATTATTCTCCCCATTTACATGCTGCATAAAAGGATTCCTGACGAAGCTCTTCTTACATATGAAATCACATTGACTATTGTAAACCTCGCCCTTTGTAATTGCTTATTAAATAAATATTTATTGTAACGAATCACCGACTACCACTCTGTTCAGTTATCCTGGTCCCCGACTCTAGTGGCATTGCATGATAATTCTATTATCACGCTTTCCACCGGATAGAAAACGAGGAACAACAATTAAATATTATAAGGTAGGTGCGTCTCTTATCTCGGACGTCACATAACAATAGGTTGTGGAATTTTAAGGAATTTTATGGAACATCAAGAAATATCAAGTGATTTTTACGAAATTTAAAGGAATTTCACCAGATTTGTGAAATATAATGTGTTAAAGGCATTTTAAGATATTGTATGGAGTATTAAGTAATTTTAAATAATTTTAAGGGATTCAGGGGATTTTACGGGATTTCATGGAATTTTAAATACTTGTAACTTGTAAGATATTTTACGGTATATTAACTTATTTTGAGGACTTTCAACTGATTTTACGAGATTTTATTGAATTGTCTGAAATTTTAAGAGATTTCATGTCATTTCATCGGATTTTTAGTAATTTTAAGGACTTTTAAGGAATTCAAGGGATTTTACGAAATTTCAGTGGGATTTTCAGAAGTTTTAAGAGGTTTAATGCAGATTTCATAAGTCTTTGAATAATTTTAAGGAGTATCAAGTGAATTTACGAAAATTAAAGGAATTTCACGTAATTTTGCAAGATAAAAAAGGCATTTTAAGGAATTTTATGAGACTTATGGAGATTCCTGAAATTAGATAAAGAATTACAAAATTTTATATTTCAAGAATTAAAATTTCTCAATTATTTTTTCTACTAGCAAAAGGTGAGCAAAAACGAGAAATTAATCGCGCGCCGAGCGCACGGATTATAATTGCTAGTTATTTTAAAAACTTTATGAATATTATTATTTTATGAAAATTATTTTTACTGCAAGTTAAAATAATATTAATCACTTTTTTGTGACAATTATTAGAGACCGTATAACTAAATGAAGTTTGAATAAAATTGAGAGGACAAATTTTATGAAACTTTATACGACATTTCCTTGTGCAACAAACCGCAAACCGTGAAAATTTAAGGGTTTAGAACAATGTATGCTGGAATTTTGTGGTATATTATTTAGATGTGGATTAAGGTGACTTGTGATTATTTCAACTGCAATCTCGTTAACTCGCTTGCAAATGAGTAAAGCGAAACCGCAAAGCATTGTTCTGGCACAAATTAAGGAAACAGCGTTTTCACGTTAATTGAATTTCGTAAATTATTATATATTTACTTCGTTAACAGCTATCTAAATACAGAATTCATACAAGATTTCACTCAGAAAACAGTTCCTTCGAATCAAAGAAACATTTCTTTGATATACGGTCAAATAAAAACTTTCTTTGAATTAAAAAAAGTTTTTTTGATTCAAATAAATTTTCTTTAATTTCAAAAAAAATATTTCTTTATATTAAAGGTAATTTTGAATCAACAAATTTCTTTTTAATTCAAAGGAATTTTTTCTTTGACCGTATGTCAAAGAAATGTTGCTTTGATTCAAAGAAACTGTTTTCTGGGTGTTCAGTTACTTAAGAATTAATTATATGAAATATATTTGTGATTAAAAATAGGCTTCTATTACACAGAAAGAAAGGTCTTAAATCAAGCCCAAAAGTCTAGATTGTGTTACAATTTAAGTCAGTTTTTGGGCTTAAAACTAAATTTAAGCCCAAAAACTGACTTAAATTGTAACACAAACCAGACTTTTGGGCTTGATTTAAGACTTTTTTTTCTGTGTAATTTGACTTTTAATGTAATTTGATTACAGGCTTTGATTAATTTAAAGATATTTATTTATTATGTCAATTGCATTAATTGATGAACGTTATAACAGTAAATCGAAGTCCATATGCAATATACTATATACGCATTGATACTATTTGCACTATCAGATTGAAACAACGCGAATAAGCAGCTTAAGTTCAATAATTAACACATGATGGATAGTAGCTTCGCTGGAATGAATAATATTCGAATATTATCATTGATAAGATAAATAATGTAATTGGACATATATGCATCGAGTGTCGACAATTGACCAATTTTCACGATTAAATGTACGTATGTATGTTGTCCCCTCGGTTGTCCCTCTACATTAATCGTCCAACCTGCATTCCTGTAAAGCAAATTTACTGTGTTGTATGGAGCAATCATGGATTTATTAATGTTGTTTGTTGGATAATTCACTCGGCAAGACCTACACGAACTTAATTATGATTAATTTATCGATGCAGCGGCGGATTATACTTGAACGATTGAGAATATTTTATCATCAATTGAAGTTAAAAATAAAATATAAACAATTTCGTCATAGTTTTAATCGGAACTGACAAATAACGGAACTATGTGTTTGGTAATGTGTGTGAGTTGATGAATATGTATTGATCATATAATTGCACGAATACTTTGTCGGGCGACAATATAAAACTAGCGCTTTTAATTATACGTTTCAAATTGGTTGTTTATCCGCTGCACGCGATTAGTTTCTCGTTTTAGCATACCTTTTGCTGGCAGAAACAATAAATGAGAATTTTTAATTCTTGAAATATAAAATCTTGTAATTCTTTATCTAATTATAGAAATCTTCATGAGTTTTATAAAATTCCTTAAAATGTCTTTATTATCCTTCAACATTTGGTGAAATTCATTTAAATTTCGTAAATTCACTTGATATTTTTCGTTAAAATTACTTAAAGTTACTCAAAGTCCCATAAAGTCTCATTAAATCTCTTATAATTTCTGAAAATCCACTGAAATTTTGTAAAATCTATTGGATCCATTTAAAATCTTTAATATTACTTAATATCCCATAAAACATCGTAAAATCCCTTAGAATTACTTAAAATTCTATAAAATATGGACAAATCCCTTAAAGTTATTTAAAATCCTATGAAATTTCACGAAATCCCTTAAAATTCCTGACCATCCCATAAAATCTCGTAAAATTCCAATACAATATCTTAAAATCTCTTTAACATCCTCCAAAATCTGGTAAAATTCCTTAAAATTACTTAAAATTACTTAAAATCACATAAAGTCTCATTATATCTCTTAAAGCTACTCAAAATTCCATGAAATTTCGTTAAGTTCTTTAAAATTCTTGAAAATCCAATATAATCTCACAAAATCCTTTAAAACATCTGTAAATAAATGTTCTTCAAATTAATTAATATCTCATGAAATATCTTAAAATTGCTTAAAATTACTTTGAATTTCCCAAAATATCATCAAATCTTATAAAATTACTTAAAATTCCAAGCAATCCCTTGAAATTCCTGAAAATCCAATAAAATCTCGTAAATCCTTTGAAATCTCTTAAGTCGTTAAAATAACTTAATATCCTATCAAATATTGTAAAATCTCTGAAAATTACTTAAAATTCCATGCAATTTCGTAAAATCCTTTAAAATTTTATAAAATCCCTCGAAATACCGTGAGATCACTTAAAATTACTCAAAATTCCATAAAATTTCGTTAAATTCTTTAAACTTCTTGAAAATCCAATATAATATCATAAAATCCTTTAAAATATTGGTAAATAAATGTTCTTGAAATTATTTAATATCTCATGAAATATCTTAAAGTTGCTTAAAATTACTTTGAATCACCCAAAATATCCTCAAATCTTATAAAATTACTTAAAATCCCATGAAATCCTTTGAAATCCTCTAAGACGTTAAAATAACTTAATCCTGTGTAGAAATTTTGCTGTGCCCCAGAAAGGGCCCAGACCAGGACAAATTTGGCCCGGATCTGGAAAACGGACCTGAGCCAGATCGCTGATGGAACGCTTAAACAGATCGGAGCCTGATCTGGCGCCCGAGCTGGCCGCCCGATCGGTACCGGACCTGGCCCCGATTAATTTCTGGTTATGAGCCATTTTTAAAATTAATAATATTATTAATAACAATAATTAAATAACAAAGTAAATGAAAGTAGTAAAATATATTTTTTATTTAAATGATAAAAGTAATTTGATACATACAAGCATAATTCAAGTTAATTCTGAAATTAAGTCGAATATAACTTCAAGGATTCTTTTTTACTGTGCAGAAATTTTAAAGGATAAGGTTAGATTATATTGGATTTTCACGAATTTCAAGGAATTTCATAAGATTTAATGGGATTTTAAGTAATTTTATGGGATTTGATGATATTCTGGGAGATTCTAAGTAATTTCAAGCGACTTTAAGATAGTTAATGAGATATTAAGTAATTTTAAGGACATTTGTTTCCAGTAAAGGATTTGGTGAAAATATATTGAATTTTCAAGAATTGTAAAGAATTTTGAGTAATTTTAAAAGATATAATGAGACTTTATGGGATTTTGAGTAATTTTAAGTAATTTTAAGAAATATCAAAGAATATCAAGGAATATCAAGTGATTTTACGAAATTTAAAGAAATTTCACCAGATGTTGAAGGATGTTCAAAGCATTTTAAGATATTGTATGGGGTATTAAGTCATTTTAGACTCTTGAGGGATTCAAGGGATTTCATGGAATTTCAAATACTTGTAAGATAATTTACAGAATATTAACTTATTTTGAGGACTTTCAAGGAATTTTACGAGATTTAATTGGATTGTCAGGAATTTTAAGAGATTTCATGACATTTGATGGGATTTTAAATAATTTTAAGGGATTTTACGATATTTTATGGGATATTTAGTAATTTTAAAGACTTTTAAGGAATTCAATGGATTTTACGAAATTTCAGTGAATTTTCAGGAATTTTAAGAGATTTCATCAGATTTAATGGGACTTTGAGTAATTTTAAGAAATATCAAGTGAATTTACGAAAGGAATTTCACCAAATTATATTTTAAGAATAAAAAATTCTCAATTATTTTTTCTAAGAGCAAAAGGTGTGCAAAAACGAGAAATTAATCGCGCGCAGAGCGCGCGGATCATAATTGCTAGCATGATGAAAAATGCAGTGGAGTACATGAAACACATATAAAGACAAAAGTAAAATAACCTAGAATAGCCAGAGGATCTGGTACTGATTCATGAGAAGAAATTATGTTTTTGTCGGATAGTTTGGGAATATTCGATGTGTTTCCCTACTCTATTAGATTCAGCCGCTCTACACCTTCTTCATATGTACCTATTGACAAAATGAAAAATAAATTAATTTAAAAATAGATTTTGGGTTGGGTCAAAGTTCTAACACTCAAAATTCAGTAGCACAATTCAATTTTTAAATAAAAATATGTATACAGAGTAAAACATGTAAATAAATGTATGAAAAAAAATGTATATAAAAAAACTTACTTAAATGAGTAGAATTGAAATCCTCATGACCCATCAGCTCATCATTATCGCTGATTTCGACATCAGTCGATCTTGGATCATCTACATTTCCTGGAACTTGCATTTCAGGTTGTGCTCCAGTTTCTTCTTTATCAACTGCATCATTATCTACACAATTTACAATATAATCAATTACTTGGGTTAAAATCTATAAAAATTTATAATAACTTTTCAAATAAATGTCAAGTTTGATGTTAGATTTTGATTTAAGATAAATATTCAATATGATTTCAGGATTTACTTACCATTGTTCGTATGAAGAAAATTGTCTAGAGCAGCTAACATGCGATGCTTTCGAGTTCGTGATTTGCTTGGCTTTAGCATCTTAATTATTAAATAATTGTATACTCAAAACTCAAAACCACTCAAACTCAAATAAAAAACATGAATTTTATCACCAACAACAAAATTCATTTGACAGCAAGATAACTTCCTTAAATTGGAACTAGGTGGCGTTGCAATACTTGAACCTGTGGGGATAACCTAGCTTAATCTCCAACCTTGCTTTGAATGAAATCTCCATCGAGTTTCCTCTCTATTATATAGTTCGTACGCGCACTGTCATGGACAGGCAAAACGAGATAGAGAGTTTCCGTCCTCCCTACAGCACACATCGAGCATATTTCTCGAGTCTTACATACAATGTAAAGATTTGTAATTATTAATAAAGTTACTTGTTTTGAAGTTAAACTGACGTCCATTTACGCCATATTAACTCTGCGGATTTGTGGCCGCAAATTGGAATAACTAAATAGACATTCCCCACAAACCGATCTGGCTCGGGTCTGGGCCATGGAATTATCCCGATCTGGCCCCGAAGATATTGAACCGATCAGGGCCAGATCGGTGATCGGGAAAATATATGGCGATTTCTGCACGGGATATGCTATGAAAAATTGTAAAATCTCTGAAAATTACTTAAAATTCCATGTGATTTCGGAAAATAATTTAAAATTTCATA
Organism: Synergus gifuensis; assembly: GCA_904066015.1. Lineage (NCBI taxonomy): Eukaryota > Metazoa > Arthropoda > Insecta > Hymenoptera > Cynipidae > Synergus > Synergus gifuensis. The sequence continues at coordinate 47,271 of CAJFCO010000422.1, forward strand.
AAATTTTTCGAAATACCGTGAAATCACTTAATATTTCTAAAATCACAATAAATTTCGTAAAGCTCTTTTAAATTCCTTAATATTTTTCAAGATTCCGTGAAAACTCATTAAATCTCTTAAAATACCTTCAAATTCAATAAAATTTCGTCAAATGTCTAAAAGTTTCTCAAATTACTTAAAATTCCACAAGATATAGTCAAATTCATTAAAATTATTTTATAATCCTTAAAAATTTCATAATTTTTCCCAAAAAATGTGGGATTGGAAAAATTAAGGGATTTCAAAAGTATGCAAAATAATTCAGAGATTTTAATTTTTAATATATAAAAATTTGTAATTCCTAGTCTAATTTTAGGAATCTAAATAAATTTGTAAAATCGGGCGCAGATTGGGGAATCTGGCTCCGATCGGGTCCAGATCGGGGATGAAACACACGGCCCGACCAGGCCCATATCTGGCCCGACCAGTCCCAGACCTGGCCAGATCGGGGCCTGATCGGGCCGGGAGTTTCATCACCGGTCTGGGACAGGTTTGGAAATTTCTACACGGGATCTAAAAATCCAATGAAATTTTGTGAAATCCCTTGAATCTCTTCAAAGTCCTTAAAACTAAAAATCCAATGAAACTTCGTGAAAATCCTTGAAACAGCTTCAAAGTTTCTAAAATTACTTAAAATTACACAAAATATCGTTAAATCCTTTAAAATTATTTCAAATCCCATGAAATCTCGTTAAATACTTTCAATTACCTGAAAATCCAATGAAAACTCTTTATTATATTTTTAGATTCTTTAAATTTCTTTCGATTCTATAAAACCCCAATAACTGGTAAAATCCCTTAAAATTTCTGAAAATCAGAATAAAATTCATAAAATTCCTTGAAATTTCGTGAAATCCTATAATATTTCTAAAATTTCAATAAAATTTCAAAAATTCGTATTCTCTATCTTAATAATCTTTTTGTAAACGAAAATAGTCTGAAATGAAAAATTATATTACACAAGTAAATATATTGTCGAGTCTGTAGTATTATTATATAATGAAGTGGAAGTTTGCTTTCGATTTAGGTGAAAACTGGAGTTAATTTTTTTTAAAATGATAATTAAGGTTGTTGAAAAATAATAGGTGGGTTTAGACCTCGGTTTAGACGTTGTTCTGTCACCTGTATAGTACTTGTCACTTTAGCTCAAGAATACAACTCACATAGTCATCATTCGGTGCAATATAAACAAGTCCTCTTTGTCTACATTGGATGGAGGCGCACATAATTGTAGAGCTCTCTTGTCTTTCACCAACGCGTATCCTCTAACCAGTGTTAATAATGCCGCTAATGCTCTCCCGAGGAAACTGCTCGTATCCGGAATTCTCTCAATGAAGCATCTGTTCTCTTCTAAAGTTACATTGTTTTCCTGAACATCAAGATAAAAATACTTTTTACATAATTATTTGAGAATAAAGGTGCAATGATAAACAATTATAATTCTCCTATTATAATTATTTCCAATTAATATTTCAAGCATATTTTACAATACCGTTTCCCTTTTTTAGTTTCTTTTTAAATATTTCAAATAGAAATTAAATTTTGTAATTTATGTTAACTATATCGTATATTATTTTTGTCATATTATGTAGTTCATTTAACAGATTTTAGTAGATTTGCAAACATCTGGAAAAATTATGAAGAATAATTGGGCAAATTTTTCATTTAAGCGTTTCTTTTAGTCGGGCCCTGATAGGAAAAACCAATCGGGGCCCCAGATAGATCGTAACGCTTTTGTCAGTTATAGGCCACGACTAGATGGTCTAGTAGGGGCCTAGTGGAAATCGCCCTTCCAAAGCCCTATCAAATAAAGGGCCCAGCTATGGCCCTAATCAGGTTCCCGCGATATATATTATATTTTTAATTATAAACATATATAGTTATGCATTTGGGACCATTTGAAGTAGAAATGCTCAAAATATATTTCTGTAATTCAGGGTTTACGCAGTCTTGTAATCCTTTTTTTACGCTAAAATGAACAAATTTTCCTGGCTTTCCCTTCGAGTCCTTTTGATGTATCTTGCGTGCAAATTGACGTAACTGTTCTATTTTAGTGGATGGTTGTATTGGGGAATTTCTATCCCAGATAAATTATCTTTAGGGCCACTCGAATTTTCAGATGTGTCACTGAGTCAATGTGTACCTTGTAATAATTTTCGATGAAATCCTCTTCGTCAGTATTAATTTTCGTGTCCTGATTCAAGTGAGATCATTCCATTAAATTAAAGTTGAAATTATAAACTCTATCATAAGTCAATCTGGGAAACTTAATGGAAATTGGCTGCGTCTACTGGTCCCGAAATTTTCTAGTCAGGGCCCCACTAGATACATATAGACTTATCAAAGTAAGAGATTTCCCACTACCTGTGTAAAAATTTTCAAACCTGGCCCAGATCGGTGATGAAACGCCCGGCCTGATCGGGCCCAGATCGAACCAGATGTTGCCAGGTCTGGGTCCGATCGGGAAAGGTTTGGACAGATCTGGGCCCGATAAGGCCATGTGTTTCATCCCCGGTCTGAAATCCCCGATCTGGCCCCGATCGGGGCCACAGCAAAATTGCTACTAGGGTAGCGCCAGACAAGGCCCTGATTAGTTTTTCTAGACTAGAACTTCTATTCCGGGCCACGCTAGAACCCTAATTTAAATGGGAAAAGATAAGAAAATTTCTACACTGGTTATTCTCATCAGACAATGTAAAAAAATTGATATAAATTGATTTGTGTAAAAATTTATATAAGAATATAATTTTTTTAAATATTGACAACAATGTTTCTCGCGCTTGTAAAAGTGCTATTTATTAATAAGTGTATATTTGAAAGTTTTACAATATAGAATTAAACGCATATATAATGAAAGTAATATATTAAGCAAGTTGTACTTTAATTTAACTAGATTTATTTCAAGTGCAGACTGAATATGTTGGTAAAATATATAGCAATATGATGATATTGCGATAGTAGAAAAAAAATACACATATGTATTGTGATTCCCTTCTGGCGATATGTGCGAGGACTATATAGCTTTATTTGTATTTCCATGCAACATTGTACTTTGACAATACATATTGATAATGCACGGCACATGATAAACATTGTTGTTATATCTCTGCATCAACAGTGATAAATGAATTTGTACGAATTTCAATTGTGAAGTAACACAGTATTGCATTATGGGACGAAACAAAATATAAATATAAAATATGGCGCTGGGGTCTACAGACCAGGGTTTTTGATTCTATTCGATACCAAATAAAAGTTCGTTAACGAGAGACAGGGAACATGTGTTAAACTTAAAAGCATAATTCGAAAATTATACGCGTTGATATTTTTTCATGCTCGTCAATTCGATCGAGGCGTATTCCAATACTGAAAAAAAATCCTAATGAATACATTTTTTATGTGGAATACAGAATAAAAATGAAATATAGTATAAGTTAGCAAATAAATATCATGAAAATGTATTTATTTTTGCCATATCTCCCGCATTTGAATAATTACACTGGACGTACAGCTTATCGCAAAATAAAAGGCTTTTTGAGTCATTGTTATGTGCTAACAGGTTTTCCAAGCAGACGTGCGCAAACGTGAAATTTGAAGTATAGGGGTTCCAGAGAACAATTGAATTTCATTAAATATCTTGCGATAAGTCAGGAATACCGATTAGAACTGAAATGTGGACGCACGCCTCGTTGGAGGCGAATGTTAAACAACTCGCTTGTCAACAACTATTATTGTAAAAGCTAATGACGGCGGACGTTCAGACACATGATAAGTTAAATGCCAACTGATAATAATAGTTCAAAAATAAAAGTGTATGCGTGAAAGCTAACGTTGATAAAAAATCAAGGTGTTAAACAAGAATAAAGGATTTAGGATCTTCAGATATAGAGTTGAAAAGAATTTTAATAACTTGTATGTTCGCTAGCTGTGTCAAAAAATATCGTATATATTATCAGATATTGTAAGCCCCTGGAAAGGGGGTATTCACTCATCGTAGAAAGTAACTCATTCGCTCCCTAGGTGCATAATGCACAAGCTATTACGTATTTGTACATTGCATGAAATGAATTCAGGGGTTTACCGCGCGATTAACTTTTGGTGTGGGACCACTAGATAATGGATATAATAGAAATGGAATAGGGTAGACTTTGCCGACAGAGTGGAGTGAACTGCTCGTTCGTGAATCCGGAATCGTAAGTTTACTATAACGTGAATTGGTAGATATATATTCTAGCCGTACATCAGTCAACAGACAATAACGTATTTATTAGCCTAGGGGGATGTAATCTATAGAGCGTCCTGTCGGTTAACCCTCGGAAATATTTATCGTTTGTATACGAAAGCATCCGCACGCGGAGTCACCCCATCGACGAACAACACTACATAAAGTCATTTAGTCTTGGGCCAAAACGTGTCGATAAAGCCGTGCAGGGAGTTTGAGTATAGAATGATTTAAGGCTGACATCGCACCATCTCAAGATAATATATTTAGAGTTTAGAGGTCGACCATCAGGGGATGTCACTGCTGAATAATTGTTATTTTCATTCCTTTCTCTCCCTCGCGTGTATATTGAATATATAAATAATCTCCAATAGCACGATAAACATTCTTTTTATGCACGAAAAGAAAATAACTGAGAGCGCTTGATTAATGAAAATATATGTCAAAATTATGAATAATACATGTCTTTCATCTGGTAACTTGAATTTATGCGACATGTATAATCATATACAACTTGAAAGCAGGGATTTGTAAATGGCTGAATTCATGAAATGAGAATATTGATAATAATGGCAGATGGAAAGTATAAATATATAAACAACTGTCGTTCGTATTTGTATTACAAGTTTTACCGTTGCTTTTATTATTCACAATTCACGATTTTATTCTAGCTGCTCAAGATTCATTATTATGCATTTTCGTTTGAGAAAATGATTAGACTTTCCAGGAATAAAGTGAGCGAACCACTTTTCGCGAAGTAGCCTTGCAATTTTCAAATGATTTGTGAGAGTTAGGACTGAAAAGCTTTTAATCAGTCGTAGGCAAAATATCGAGTTAAAATCATTGGTCGTTAACGTGAGGAAAGTAGGCCTGCGTGAGGTATGCTCATAAATCTTTCGAGTAACGCGTTATAGCGCGCGGCATGGTCTGTTATTACTCGGGTTTGATAACGATAATGTTCGCACGAACTCCACTATCCGACTATCCGTTTTACATGCGGAGTACCGACGTAATTCCAATCGCTCCATTGGTACTGAACAGTGAACAGAATGTACATACAATATACATTGTGAAACAGTCGTGTTGTCGCTTCACAACAACCTCTATTAAAACGCGCACCAAAATCATATCCCATCAAAATTGAATCTCTCTTGTAAAGTAATAATTTTACTTGTGTCCGTGGAAACAGTTTTTTTAATACGTTAATAAAAATCCTCAAAATATGCACATTTCATAAAAAGGAAGGGGTTTTATTCTATAGCTGAATACATTATTATATATGGATGGGTTTTGATCACTGATCTCTATATATAACTGGATAGCGGATGGAATACAATTTTCGTGACTAATTGAACGCCATTTTGTTTGGAAATTACTTAGGTTCGGGA
>CAJFCO010000422.1:74333-91256 GCA_904066015.1 Synergus gifuensis
AAAGAACAAAAACATATGACGTCATCTCTCAGGAATTCCTATGTAACCGGATACTTTTATTTTTCAGTAATTTGACACCCTTTGTTTATGTTAAAAATTCTTATCACCGGAAATGACTCATCATTACTATAACGTTATCCACATTCACACAGACACACTCACACTAACGCAAGCTCACACGGACATGCACTAATACCAGTGGGTCCAGAACCGGCACTGCTATACTACTATTGTAATATTTAAACAGCAAATATCCTTGAACCTATTTAAAGCAAAGCAAAACGTTATAAATAAATTATGACTGAAAAGTTCTGAACATTCAAATGAACGAATTTTTGTCTTTATTGTCGTCTATTGTTATTTTTAGTTTTGGGACAATATTGTTGGATATTATTATATATTATATATTATTATAATATTCGTGCTGCGACTTTTTTAAAGATGTTTTGAAATTTTTAGGAATAATATTAATAGGATGTTTTTCTGAAATTTCTATGAATTTTAAGAGAACTCGAGAGATTTTTATGATTTTTAAAAGATTTTGTGTGATTTCATGAGATCTCTAATAATTTTAAGGAATTTCACTCGGAATTTCAAGAAATTTCTGGAAATTTTAAGAGATTTTTACGAATTTTAATCGATTTCGTGGAATTTTTGTGAAATTTGAAGAGATTTAGAAAAATTATAATTTAGATTGTTTCTGGAATTATAAGAGATTTTCAATCTTTTCGTAGAATTTTGAAATTTCAAAAGGTTTCTAAGAATTTTAAATGATTTTAAGGGATTTTAAATGATGACACGGTATTTCCAGGAATTTTAAGATAATTCGAGAGATTTTAATGATTTTTCAAAGACTATATCTAGAAGAAATTTACCAGACCTTTGTCCGGGATCTTAATTAATATTTTTCAGCAATCTTAAAGAATTAAGGGATTAAAAAAAATTGCTAGTTATTTCAAATCCTTATAGGAGGATTAGAAAAATTATATTGAAAAGGTAAAAAATGTGAAAAAATTAATAAAGAACTTCGAAATCCTGCCTTAAAAAATTTGCCCGCTTCGCGGGCACATTCTCATCGCGTGCTTCGCGCTCCGTGTTGCGCGCTTCGCGCGCTTGCGCCCTTCGTGAAGCTTGCACTTCACAGGATGCTTAAACCTATATGTTTTTTTTTAAATTTAATTGTAGGATCCACTACTGGATCATCCGCTACTGTGGTCGCACAGTTCTGGCAATGTTCGTTGGCCGTTCGGGAAGGTTCGCCTGCCGTCGCTCGGGAATGTTCGTGATCTCTTGGGTAGCGACAGCACTGCTTGACGAGAAGAGACAATATGGCGAATAAGACGAAAAGCCGTGATAGCCGCGGATGTATCTGTTAAATCTTAAATAAAGCATTTTTTGTTCTCTGCTATCATCTCTCTCATTCCATCGCAAATAGGAATAGTAAACCCTTTCCTATATAATTAAATTATATATTTTTTATATATAATTTATATTTTTATATTGCTTCCTCATAGAGGAAGCTTTGTGGTGGTGACAAAATCCAGTTTCCTAAAAAAGGTTTTTTTCAACATATTTTAATGTCAATATATCTAACATGATGTTGTGTGTGTGTGTGTGTGTGTGTGTGTGTGTGTGTGTGTGTGTGGATGTCACGATCCAGCAATTTCTTGAAAATGCGTAGAGATAAATTGATGAAATTTTGCATAGTTATTTCATTATACACCTAGTTGAATTTCTTACAATGATTTAACAAAATATTTAATTTTACAAGTTTTATGTACTTTTATAATTTTCTTAAAATTCATTTTTTCACTATAACTTCTCAAATAATCAAAATTCAAAGATGATGTAAGGAAAACGTAGATTCCTTGATTTAATTATTTATGCTTGACTCACGAAGACTGATAACTACTTGGTGACATTTATTGCTTTATATACTAACTGTTTAGTTATTTGGGAGTTACGTAAACGTAAGTGTAAATAAAGGATCAAATATAATAACGTCATAGTTCTGAGCAATAGTTTTCTATATAAACAAATAGTATAAAAATGAGAAAAGAAAATCTGTATTTAATAGGCACCAAAATTATACATATATGTAAAAGAATATGTGTTTTACCAAAATCCAGGTGGGGTGTTCTGGGTGTCCGGAAACCCCTCCCCCGAAATATCTGACTTCGAAAAAAATTTGGAACGTGTTTCATGGATTGTGAAAGGTTTATCTTGACTTTGAGATTCGGACCCCCCCCCAAAAAAATATTTTCTGGATTCGCCCCTGATTTATACACATAAAATGTTTTTTAATTTCATTTATGGACCTGATGGTCGTGTCCAAGGCCTAGGTCGTGTTAAATCAACAATTATTGTGCGAGGAGGCATTGCAAAACGTTGTATAGTACCATTTGGTCCTTCCTGCGATACATGTGCAATGCGAGTATTCCGATTAAAAGCAACCGTAATTCGTGCATTTGAGATTGAGATATATTTTGCATAATTCGGCAATAATATACGATAACCCACTGGCGCATTCAAGAAGTACCGTTCTACATTTGAATCAAGTCTATAATTCGCAATTCCGCTATTACTTCCTGAGCTCAATTCTGTAAGAAAAAAGTAGAGGTTTAAAGTTTTTGTAGATTTAAAAGATTTTTTTAGACTGGAACTTTTCGTCATTTTAACAATTGAATAATTAGTCAATATTAGACAATTAATTATATACGCATTAGGTAACCGGTAAATGTCCTTAAACCTGGAATTACAACATTATCCAATTTAAAGGAGACTGAATAAACTTAAGTGCTTAATTAGTGCCTAACGATCAATGAATAATTAAAAAATTTTGAGAGTACACAGTGTTTACTTATTGTTCAATTATACTTACGAACAAAACTTAAGAAACCCACGATGTAGAGGAGTTGAGTGCCAGTAGGAACCTTCATTTTTTAGAAAAATGACAACTTATGCTTGAGTCACGACGACTGATATCTTCTTGGTGAAATTCATTGCTTTATATACTAACGGTTTACTTATTTGGGAGTTACGTAAGCGTAATCCTAAATAGAGAATAAAGTAAAATAATAGGCACTAAAACCATATGTATAAAATAATGTCTTTACAAACTTTGCTTTACGAAAGCTTGTCTCAATGGAACTTGTCAACGAGTCTCAATAATTTAAGAGTAATTTTCAATGAATAAAGTTTGTATTTATCTATATCAGGTGTACAATTTACACACATAAAATATTTTTTTATTTCATTTATGGACCTGATGGTCGTGGCCCATCAGGCCTAGGTACTGGTGGATGATAAATTCTTATGGGAGGAGGCACTTGAAAACGTTGTATAATACCATTTGTATCTTCCTGCGATATATATGCAATGCGAGTATTCCGATTATAAGCTACCGAAATTGGTGCATTTGAGATTGAGAAATATCTTCCGTAACTTGGAAATATTATACGTTCACCCACTGGCGTATTCAAGGTGTATCGTTCTACATTTGAATCAAGTCTATAATTCGCACTTCCGCTTTCTAAGCTCAATTCTGTAAGAAAAAAGTAGAGGTTTAAAGTTTTTTTAGACTTGAAAGTTTTTTTTAGACTGGAACTTTTCGTCATTTTAACAATTGAATAATTAGTCAATATTAGACAATTAATTATATACGCATTATAAATGTTCCTAAACCTGAAATTACAATATTATTCAATTCAAACGGGGACTGTCTCAAAATTAAGTACTTAATTAGTGCCGAATTGTTGTAGTACCAAAAAATAGATGCTGTCATTTTAACAATTTTCAACGATCATTCGATTAATGAATATTGACAAAAATTTTGAGAGTACACAATATTATTTACTTATTTTTTAATTATACTTACGAACAAAACTTAAGAAACCCACGATGTAGAGGAGTAGAGTGCCAGTAGGAACCTTCATTTTTTCGAAAAATGACAACTTATGCTTGACTCACGACGACTGATACTTTTTTGGTAAAATTCATTGCCTTATATACTAACTGTTTAGTTATTTACGAGTTACGTAGGCGTAATCCTAGATAAAAAATAAAACAAAATAACAATATCGTTCTGCTGAATAATTGTATTTATGAACAAACAGTACAAAATTGAGATAAGAATATCTGTATTGAATAGGCACTAAAACTTTATGTATAAAATAATGTCTTTACAAACTTTGCTTTACGAAAGTTTGTCACAACGAAACTTGTGTACGTGTTTCAATAACATCGGCACACACAAAAAAATAAATTCATGTTCCCGGAATCAGACTAGTATATCCTTATGTTTTTTGGGTCGCTAAATCCGAATCCGGTGTCCGTTTGTCTCAATCAGGTCAGGTTGAAGGTCAATTCACGGTCAAATCCTGAAAAAATAGTCAAATTGATTAAAATTATCATTCCTATGTATTTTTTGGGTGCTGAATCCAAATACGATGTCCGTTTGATACGACAAGGTCAAATTGAAGGTTATTTCAAGGTTAGATGTGTTTATTCTGCCAAAAATAAATTTTTGACTGCAGATTCTGGAAGAACAAGAAATTTTACGTCTAGATATGTATTCAATTTTTATGATAACATAACCCCCAAGGTCATTCATTTTATTGTATGGAGGGTTCATATGACAATTGCAAAAATAAAAAAAAAGGTCCTGTTCCCGGAAACAAACTAGTATATCTTTATATTTTTTTGATCGCTGAATCCGAATCCAGTGTCTGTTGTTCTCAATCAGGTAAGGTTGAAGGTCAATTCACGGCCAAATCCTGGAAAATAGTCAAATTGATTCAAATTATTATTCCTATACATTTTTGGGGTTGCTGAATCCAAATCTGATGTCCGTTTGATCCCACAAGGTCAAATTGAAGGTCAGTTCAAGGTCAAATGTGTTTATTCTATCGAAAATGAATTTTTTTAATGCAGATTTTGAAAGAACGAGAAATTTTACGTCTAGATATTTATATTTTATATTTTTGCAATTGTCATATGAACCCTGCATACAATAAAATGAATGACCTTGGGAGTTATATTATCAAAAAAATTGAATACATATCTAGACGTAATATTTCTCGTTCTTTCAGAATTTGCAGTCAAAAATTCATTTTCGGCAGAATAAACACATTTTACCTTGAAATGGACTTCAATTTGACCTTGTCGAATCAAAGGGACATCGCATTTGGATTCAGCTACCCCCAAAATGTATAGGAATAATAATTTGAATCAATTTGACTATTTTCCAGGATTTGACCTTGAAATAACATTCAACCTGACCTGATTGAGACAAACGGACACCGAATTCGGATTCCGCGACCCAAAAAACATAAAGATAATATACTAGTCTGATTCCGGGAACATGACCTTTTTTTTATTTTTGCAAATGTCATATGAACCCTAAATACTATAAAATGAATGACCTTGGGGATTATGTTATCAAAAGAATTGAATACATATCTAGACGTAAAATATCTCGTTCTTTCAGAAACTGCAGTCAAAAATTCATTTTTGGCAGAATAAACACATTTGACCCTGAAATGACCTTCAACCTGACTTGATTGAGACAAACGGACATCGAATTCGGATTCAGCGACCCAAAAAAAAACATAAAGATATACTAGTCTGAATCCGGGAACAGGACTTGTTTTGTATTTTTGCAATTGTCATATGAACCCTCCATACAATAAAATGAATGACCTTGGCGGTTATGTTATCAAAAAATTGCATACATACCTAGACGTAAAATTTCTCGCTATTTCAGAATCTGCCGTCAAAAATTCATTTTTGGCAGAATAAACACATTTTACCTTGAAATGACCTTCAATTAAACCTTGTCGGATCAAAAGAACATCGGATTTGGATTCAGCGATGCCAAAAATATATAGAAATAATAATTTTAATCAATTTGACTATTTTTTCAGGATTTGACCCTCAAATGACCTTCAACCTGACCTGATTGAGACAAACGGACACCGGATTCGGATTCAGCGACCCAGAAGACATAAAGATATACTATTCTGATTCCGGGAACATGACCTTTTTCTTTTTTTTTGTGTGCCGGTGTAATTTAAGAGTAATTTTCAATGAATAAAGTTCTTATTTATGTATATCAGGCGTACAATTTACACACATAAAATTTTTTTTTATTCCATTTATGGATCTGATGGTCGTGACCCATTAGGCCTAGGTAGTGGTGAATTATAAATTATTGTGGGAGGAGGCACTACAAAACGTCGTATAGTACCATGTGGTCCTTCCTGCGATACATGTGCAACGTGAGTATCCCGATTAAAAGCTACCGTAATTGGTGCATTTGATATTGAGGTATATCTTGCGTGATTCGCCAATGATATACGTTGACCATCTGGCACGAAAAAGACATTCCGTGATACATTTGAATTAGTTCTATGATTCGCAATCCTGCTATCACTTCCTAAGCTCAATTCTGTAAGAAAAAAGTAGAGATATAAAGTTTTTGTAGACTGGAACAATAGCTTTTCGTCATTTTAACAATTAATTGAATAATTAGTTAATATTAGACAATTAATTATATACCCATTATAAATTTCCCTAAACATGGAATTACAACATTATCCAATTCAAAGGGGGACTGTTTCAAAATGAAGTGTTTAATTAGTGCCGAATTGTTGTAGTACCAAAAAATAGATACTGTCATTATAACAATTTTCAACGACCAATAAATATTGATAAAATTTTGTGAGTACACAATGTTTACTTATTGTTCAATTATGCTTACGAACAAAACTTAAGAAACCTACGATGTAGAGGAGTAGAGTGCCATTAGGAACCTTCATTTTTTCGAAAAATAACAACTTACTTGAGAGTTATACGTAAGCGTAATCTTAAATAAAGAATAAAATAAAATAACTTTATTGTTCTGCTGAATAATTGTCTATATGAACAAATAGTCCAAAATTCACCACTTTTAAACCCCCCTTCAGCCCCCTGTGGACAACCGTGGAACTTGACGAAACCACCCCCAACCTTCTACTCTTTCCACGTGTACTTTTGATATTTTATGAAAATATAGGAATTATTTGCGTAGAACGATGTGCAAGCACAATATAAACAATTCGAATATATCTTGCACATCAATTACGAATTGTTGACTCATTTCAGTATATTTTTCACAGACTTATCGTATTAAGGTGTATCCACGTGGATTCTAGCTCGAACCCCCCGGCCCTCTCGTGGATAAACGTGGAAATTTGCCATACCCCCCTCCCCCCCTAAACTGTCCACGTAGTTTATGGATGGCCTCTAAGAAGAACTGTATTGAATAGGCACTAAAACTATACATATATGTATAAAAAATGTCTTTACACAGGGCCGGCGCAGCATACATTTTTGAGGTATGGAATTTTATGTTCCGCGGCAAGGGAGGGGGGGGGGAGATAAGAACTTTTTTTTTTCAAATATTTTTATTTAAAATAAAAATAAAATAAGTTATACGAAATACATTTCTTTCTATCTTTAAGACATATAAAATTTTTTCTTCGTAAAACGTTTCTAGAGATGAATTCATTTAATAATTTAATAGCATTGGCCTCTTAAGATTTTAAAATCCAAGCCATATAGAAGGAGTACGTCATCCACAATTTTAAACAGAGTTTCTACTTTAGTTTTTCTTGTTTCATAAAACCCATGAAAATCTCTTTGATGCATAAATCTTCTTCAACAATGCATATGGAGACATGCTCTAGTCTAGAAATATCCGAAGTTTCATCAAGAGTTAGTGCAAAATAGCGGGCCAGCTTAATTTGTTCCAAATTGTATCGTTCTACTTCATTTGCGAGTATATTAATAATTTCGTTAACTGTTTCGTGATGCAGCCAAACATTTCGCGTTCGAATAAGCCAGCTTTCAAGTTCTAGAACGTCTTCTGGTCTCATCTTTAGTGTCTCCGTTAGATTTGAGCGTTCGTCGTTATTGGATCCTCTTAAGGAGGTTCTACCGTAAAACGAATTAACGGTCATAAAAGGATGAAACTTGAAACATAGTTAGTTAAATGCATAAAAAATAATCAGTTAAATTTTTAAGATTCTGGGTTACCTAGGAGCTAAGATATTTTAATAAATATTTTCCGTCATTTCCCTGCTGGAAGTAAAAAGATAAAAATCCCATCCATTTCTATCTCTTTCTATGCCTAAGATAGAAAGGGATAAATATTGTTTATCCACTTCTACCTTTCGCTTATACCCGCCTATCTCTTTTTATCTTCATATTAATCCACATCCACGCCTATCTTTTTGAATCTCCTCTTTTCTATGCCCTTTTATCTCTTGCTTATCTACATCCACGTCTATCTCTCTCAATCCTCACTTATCTACCTCTTTCAACCTATTTTCCATCCCCGTATATCTCTTTCTATTTCCTTTTCAATCAAAGTTTGCTCTATCTCTTTGAATCTCCTCTCTTCCATTCTTTTTTATCTCTTGCTTATCTACATCCACGCCTATTTCTTTCAATCCCCACTTCTCTATCTCTTTCAACCTATTGTCTGTCCCCGTCTATCTCTTTCTATCTCCTTTTCAATCAAAGTTTGCTCTATCTCTTTGAATCCGCACTTTTCTATCTCTATTTATCTCCTGCCTATTACAGTCCATCTCTTTCTATGTCCTTGTTATTCAAAATCGCTCTTCATTCCCATCTCTTTCAATCCATACTTCTCTATTCCTTTCTATCTCATGCCTATTCTCATTTATACCTTGCTATCATCTTGTCAATCAAAATTCTCTCCTATCTCTTTTAATCACCACTTTTCTATCCCTTTCAAACTCTCACCGATCCCCATCTATCTCTTTCTATATCCTTGTAAATCTAAATTCACTCCTATGTGCTTCAATCCCTTAATTTGTATCTCAACCTAGTTCTAAACCTATCTCTTTCAGTGTTTTCTTCTTAGTCTCAGCTTAACTCTTTCATATTCGAATCCTTCCTTGTCTATTTCATTTCGGCTCAAATATTTCATTAAAGAAAAGTTTGCAATTATCGTTTAAATTCTCTTAAATTTAATTACATCAAAAATTGAATTTCTTCTTTCCAATAAGTTAAAAGCTATCAAAATTCCGCTTAAAATTAACCCAAGATGTCGTAGATACTGTTTGATTTTTTTAATAAGATATTACAAAATACGTCAAATCACAAAGTTTTATGAAAATATCAATAATTTTTGAAATAATGAATATTTTTTAATATTTCTTGGGCTTTTTTTAAAATTAAATTTCTATAAAATTTAATAAACAATAAAAATATATAATCTAATGATTCCTCTGCATTGTACGAGGACTTAAATTTAAGGGGTTAGTACCAAAGTTTTCACCTTTTATTTAAGAATTTTTTTTTTTCAAAATAAAATTTATATTACAGCTTAGAAATGAGGTTAGAAATGAGGAGTTTAAAGGAAAGAGTTTAGTGATTCTGATGATTGACAAAAATATTGAAAAAGATAGAGTTTGATAAATATAAGAGATAGATTGGGATAGAGCTAGATTGGATGAGTGATATTGGTGATCGCATCCCTATAGATGCAGATTTTTCAATGTTATATGAGTTAGTGGTAAGATTAGAATAATATTATTGTACAAAATATTGTATTTATAAAATTAATATACATGTTTAAAATATTAAAATTAATAAGTTAATAAGGGAAAGATAACCGTAGGGATGGAAAGAGATAATAATTTCTGGCAAAGGAGATAGATTTAGGAATAGAAAGAAATTAAAATTTTTTCTGCACAGAGATAGACTGAGGGATAGGAAGACATTACCAGATATTACCAGACACAGAGATAGACTGAGAGATAGAAAGGGATAGCGTTTTGGGGATGCAAATCGGCTACTTGAAAGGATAGAAAAGTTATATCTCTTTCTATCCGCAAAATTCTATCTCTTTCTATATCTTTACTTCCAGCAGGGTTAACATGTACTCTTGTGGAAAACTACCTTTTCATTGCATTCAATTACCCACCACACATTTATTAACGGTTAAATATCGATGAAATCTTTTATAATAGCGAGACAAAGATATAAAAAACATTTTTAGCTTATAATATTGTTAGGAGGGTACTTTTAAATCAATGAAAATGTAAATAAATGTTACAAAAATCATGATGTTGATTAGGCTTGGCAACACCGCACACCGCACCCGTATATGCGTTGGTAGGTTGTGGCGTACTATTCAAAAATGTTTACACCAGCCCCGTTGTACTTCAGAGGCCTGTAGAAACAAAGTGTACCATGTGTTGACTGAGCCCGAGTGGCGGCGCCACCTATTCAGAGGCCCTACATTAAAAAAAATGCATGGTGAGAATGTTAAAAAATCACTTTTTTTACGTGGAAAATATACTGAAATGAGTCAAGATACACTCGAGATATATTCGAATTGTTTACATTCTGCTTGCACATCGTTCTACGCAAATAATTCCTATATTTTCATAAAATATCAAAAGTACATGTGGAAAGAGTAGAGGGGGGGGGGGGGTTTCGCTAAAGGTTCCCGGTGGGCCACAGGGGGGGGGGGGGGGGGGGGCTAAAATTGGTGAAAAATTGTCCACGTGGTTTATGAATGGCCCCAAAGAAGCTGGTCGACGCTGTTTTCTTTCAAATTTGCTTTAGTGCTTAGGGACAATTCATGTGTTCGAAATATTTTCAAAGCATTTTGCTTCCTCATACAGGAAGCTTTGTGGTAGTGACAAAATCCAGTTTCCTAAAAAAGGATTTTTTCAACATATTTTAATGTCAATATATCTAATATGATGTCCTGAAAAATTGTCCGTGTGTGTGTGTGTGTCACGATCCAGCAATTTCTTGAAAATGCGTAGAGATAAATTGATGAAATTTTGCATAGTTATTTAATTATACACCTAGTTGAATTTCTTACAATGGTTTAACAAAATATTTAATTTTACAAGTTTTATGTACTTTTATAATTTTCTTAAAATTCATTTTTTCACTATAACTTCTCAAATAATCAAAATTCAAAGATGATGTAAGGAAAACGTAGATTCCTTGTGTCGAAACGAATCGATTGACCTATACTATTAATGCATTTCATTAAAAAATAACAAAGTTATGGTTAATTGTATTTTCAAAAATTAATTTTTCGACTATAACTTTTCAAATAATCAAAATTTTGACTTGACGTAAGGAAAATAAATGTTCCTTGCATCAAGACGAATCGATTGGTCTATAATATTATTTCATTTCATTGAAAAATAACAAAGTTATGGTTCTTTTTAATTTTAAAAAATTAGTTTTTCAACTATAACTTCTCAAATATTCAAAATTTAAAGCTGACGTAAGGAAAATAAAGGTTCCTTGCGTCGAGACGATTCGATTGACCTATAAAATTAATGCATTTCATTGAAAAATAAGAAAATTGTGCTTTATTGTAATTTTCGAAAATGAATTTTTTGAATATAACTACTCAAATAATTAAAATTTAATGATGATGTAAAGAATACTCAATGCTTCCTCTATGAGGAAGCAAATCATATTTGCTTACAGGAAGCAAAGTGCTCATTGAATGAGCACAAAAGTTGATACAACTTCACAGCTAGTTTATTTTTCTAATAGTTCATTCAGTTAGGACGGAAATAGGGAACATGGACGTGAATCGGGAGATTTATTGGAATCAACATTCAACAATTGCGAATCTTAACAAAAATACCTATAATTAAAAAACTTGAAATTTACGGTTTTTTGTATCACAGTCACTTTTCTCTTTGTTGTCAGTAGTCTTTATGCTTACTGTGCCTACATTATTATTTTCAACATCAAAATTTTGTTATTTTAAGTAGCATTTCTACAATCACGATAGTTATTAACACAGGAATCACAGGTATCCTCGATATTGATACTTTCTTTTTCCGTAGAGAAAAGAAGATTTCTTTTGTTCATTTTCCTCTAAAATTCCGGCAGAGTGTACGTCTACATAAAAAATTCCATGAACGGTATTTTTAAATTTGGAGGTTAGAAGCACGTTTATAAAAATGTCTTTTCTCTCTTACCTTTAACTCGAACAATAAACCGATCCATCCTTCACATAAGTATTAGTATGTTAGAATGCAGTATTGAGTCCCATTTTCTTTGGGGGTTATGTAGTAGGACAGGGGTACATACCACTGATCTCTATATATAACTGGATAGCGGATGGAACACGATTTTTGTGACTAATTGAGCGCCATTTTGTTTGGAAATTACCTCGGTTCGGGAAACTTTGTGGCGTGTTTCGGCAACATTTGGTTCGATATGTCCGTCTTGTCAGTGGATGAGCCACTCTCGTGGCGATTTTATAAATTATTGAATTCGAGAATCAATGTAACTTTCGTAATTTAAATTTTAGCACGAAGAACCGAATGCTGCCGAAACAAGCTACGAATGAAGCCACGAAGTTTCCCGAACCGAGATAATTTCCAAACAAAATGGCGTTCAATTAGTCACAAAACTTTTACACGGCATCCGCTATCCAGTTATTATATAGAGATCAGTGGTATACACCGAAACGCATAGCACAATCACTGATAATATCAATATCCTCCAATATAATATAATATCAAGCTCCACCGATTATAGACAGATTAAATATTTTTGAACAAAAAGTTAAAAAGTCTTATTTAAAACAAAAAATTTTGAATTAAGGAACAGTTTGTGGTTTTTCCAGCCTGTTGTCGAGGTATGGAATTCCATACCTAGATTTTTTCTAGGTATGGAATTCTCCATGGCATCCCTACTATTTACGCCGCCCCTGTCTTTACAACCTTTGCTTTACGAAAGCTTGTCACAACGGAACTTGTCTACGTGTCTCAATAATTTAAGAGTAATTTTCAATGAATAAAGTTTTTATTTATGTATATCAGGTGTACAATTTACACACATAAAATATTTTTTTATTTCATTTATGGCCCTGATGGTCGTCTCCTAGGCCTAGGTTATGGTGGATTAATAATTATTGTGGGAGGAAGCACTGCAAAACGTCGTATAGTACCATTTGTATCTTCCTGCGTTATATGTGCAATGCGAGTATTCCGATTAAAAGCTACCATAATTGGTGCATTTGAGATTGAGGTATATCTTGCGTAACTTGGCAATAATATACGTTCACCCATTTGCGCATTATAGGAGAGCCTTTCTACATGTGAATCAAGTCTATAATTCGCAATTCCGCTATTACTTCCTGAGCTCAATTCTGTAAGAAGAGAGTGGAGGTTTAAAGTTTTTGTAGACTGGAACAATAGCTTTTCGTCATTTTAACAATTAATTGAATAATTAGTCAATATTAGACAATTAATTATATACACATTATAAATGTTCCTAAACCTGGAATTACAATATTATCCAATTCAAAGGGAGACTGTATCAAAATTAAGTACTTAATTAGTGCCGAATTGTTGTAGTACCAAAAAATATATGCTGTCATTTTAACAGTTTTCAACGATCAATGAATATTGACAAAAATTTTGAGAGTACACAATATTTACTTATTGTTCAATTATACTTACGAACAAAACTTAAGAAACCCACGATGTAGAGGAGTAGAGTGCCAGTAGGAATCTTCATTTTATCGAAAAATGACAACTTATTCTTGACTCACGACCACTTATAACTTTTTGGAGAAATTCATTGCTTTATATACTAACTATTTTGTTATTTGCGAGTTACGTAAGCCTACCCGGGTAGAAATTGCCTTTTTATTCCTAAACTAAATATTGGCTCTTACGAGGTCGCAGCTAGATTATCTAGATAGGAAATCTGAATATTCCCTCGGCTGGCCCTCGACAGGTTATTGTCATATAGTACTCGTTTAATATTTTAATTATACTTACAAATTAGCTATTTACACTTAAAATAAAACGCGATAGGCTCTTTATTCATGAAAATATATTTGTAAAACAATTTACAGAATGCAATTTTTTTCTCGCGGGGACCTTGCAAAGTCCTTGACAGGTAAAACCAGACAGCTGTAAGTACGAAATGAAGTTGTCTTTATAATTCGATTTCGATTAGGTCGAAGATGAGTGAACAGTGATAGTTTCCGTACTTCAGAAGGAATAATAATAATATGTCAACGTCACTTATTGCAGTCACTTTTGACTCTTCGCTTGAAACAGTTAAAATTTACAAAAAATGAGTGGAAAAAGAAAACATGATGATTGCAATAGAAGTAAAAAGTACAGGGCGAGACAGAAAACCCTTCAAGATCTTACTTCGTGTTCGGCGAACGACGATTTGTTCGAATTTTCATCAGGTTAGTATAATGATGTTTATAAGCTGAATTAATTAAATAACGTAAAATTAGTACTTTTATGCTTGATAAATTATATTATAGCCCTCATAAGAATTTTTATTATTCTTAATAAAACAAATTTTTCTAAAAAGAACAAGTTTTGAGGTTAGGATAAGAAAAGTGTTGTGTAGACATAAAACTGTAACTTTAAATAATAAAAACCTACAACTTTTAAAAACAATAAGTCGTAATTGACATATATGTAACTAAGCTGATTGATATAGTCAACTTTTAAGTTGACAATTTTAATACTTTTAGGGCACTCATAGGAGTATAAATTATCTCTTAAGGGTATTGAAGCCAAGTTCTAATCTAAAAATTCGCTTTTCTTCAGTTTACTCAGCAAATATTAAATTTTAAATTTTTTCCCTTTGTAGAATTAATCAATTTTTTACTAAAATTACGCGCACAGAGCGAGAAAATATCTAAGTCAAATATTTTTTAAGTAAAATAAAAATATTCAATTTTGAATTTTTAATTCTTCGTTTTTTGCAAAAAGTATCGAAATTAAATGTTTTTCTGTTCTGTATGCAATCTTATACTTGAAGAAAAATTAGTGAATATTTTTGAATAATTTTTAATTATATATTGTATATTTAATTTTTCATTGAATAATTTTAGATGACAGTGAAGACATAATGCTTCTGAACGATATCGGCGATGTGAACCCTGTAGTAAACAGGCAAGTAACAGAAGAGCTTCACTTTGGAGAAGACGTTCAGCTTGAAGAAAACGACTTACAATTTGAAGAAGACGTCATATTAAATAGTATTAGAAAAGCTATTCTTACAGATGACTTTTTCAATCAGGATATTGATGAATCGGGAACGGATGAAGAAGACGAAGTACTAGAGCATGAAGAAGAGGAAGAAGTTGCTGCTGAGAATGTACCTGCGGCGCAAAATGAACCACCAGAAATTTTAAAGTTGCGTGAATGGGGTCAAAAAATACCTCAATCAAGGTTGAACGAACTTTTAAATATTTTGCGAGAGAGGTTGCTACCTTCCTTACCAAAGTCTTCAAAAACATTTCTCAGAACAACTGATGCTAGTTATACTATTATTCCAATGGAAGATCAGAATGGAGTAATGGGAGAATTTGTTTATTTTGGTATCGAAGCTGGTTTACGAAGCTGTGTAAATCCCGATATTCATAGAGAAAATTTAATTGAAATTCAAATTAATATTGATGGCTTTCAACCATTTACTTCGTCAACAGTCGATTTATGGCCAGTTCTAGGTAAAGTCCACTTTAGTCCCGATGTCTATAAGGTTTTCCCAATCGCTATCTTCTGCGGGACAACAAAACTTGGAGATCCTGAAACTTTTATGAATGATTTCATAGAAGAGTTGAACCGGCTCCAAAGGGATGGAATTATTATTTTAGAAAGACATTTCGATGTTCGATTAAAGTGTGTGATATGTGATACACCTGCAAGAGCATTTTTGAAACAAACTGCGGGGCACACTGGATTTTATGCGTGCGAAAGATGCACTATCAAGGGTCAATCAGTGGATCACACAACTGTGTATTCATCCTGTGAAGCTGAAAGAAGAACTGATGGTTCATTCAGAAGTAATGCGCAACCTGAACACCATCGTGGGCCTTCACCTTTTCTAAGAATATTTCCGCACATAAATATGATATCAATGTTTTTACTCGACTTTATGCACCTTTGTTGCGCAGGAACTATGAAAAAACTTCTGGAATACTGGTTAACGGGAAACCTAAATTGTAAGTTGGGGTTCAGAGAAAGAGCAGAACTTTCTAGACGACTGCAAGATTTTTACTCACAAATTCCATATGAGTTTCAACGAAAAACCCGATCTGTAAATTTTTTTCGAAAATGGAAGGCTGTAGAATTGAGATTTTTTGCGCTTTACTGTGGTCCCGTTGCACTGAAAAATGTATTGTCGAAAAATCTGTATAATCATTTTCTCTTATTTTTCACAGCGTGCAGAATATTATGTTCGGACGAATTATGTGTCAGGCATGCACCTCAAGCGAAAGAATATTTAAAAGTTTTCTTTATTTCTCTTGGGGATTTTTATGGAGTTAAATCATTCCTTATGAATGCTCACAACTTAACTCATTTAGCTGATGATGTCATTTCCATGGGGTGTAGTTTAACAAGAATTACTGCATTTCCTTTTGAAAACTATTTAGGAAAATTAAAAAAATTAATTCGAAGTCCTAATCGAATCCTTGCACAATTATGCCGTCGACTGTCTGAAAGAAAGTTTTCTAATAAAGATAAGGCAACCGTACCAACAATTTTTGAGGTTCTCAAAAGAAAACAGGGTTTCATTACGCAAGTTAAATATAAAGGATTTACAATCTCCACTTCATATCCAAATAACGCGGTCATCTTACAAGATGACAGTATCTTAACTGTAGAAAGTTTCTTGGAAACTACTGAAGGCATTAAAATCCAAGGCCGACAATGGAAGAAGAAAAGACCACTTTTCAAATACCCAACTGATTCTAGTTACCTAAAAATGTGGGAAGTTGAAAGTAGACCATCTCACGTAATACAAATTTCTTCAATAAATTACATCTCTAATAAATTAGTGAAATTAGCAACGTCTGTAAGGGAAAATGAGGAAAAAAGA
>CAJFCO010000423.1:13293-35868 GCA_904066015.1 Synergus gifuensis
GAAGGAATTTTGTTACTATTACGAAATTATTATAATACTATATATTTCGGTGGTAACTATTGCATATGTCGATCGATGATTCTTCTTACCCGTTATGGAAATCATGTACATAGTTTTCCAACGTAGAATGACGAAATTGATATTGTTTATGCGTAGACTTTAGAGTATTTAAAAGTGCTGACTCATCGTTGACAATATTCGTTATTTACTCTAGTCCTTTTGACAGTTTTAGTATTCCCGCTCGAAATTCATGAAGAGCTGATATCGCCGACGGCGGAGGCTCACTCTCTGTCAGCCATAAATCATGTGTGTCTAATATAGTAAGTTCTGTGTCCATTGAAGCAGCAGAAGTCTGCACAGATGTCCCATCAGTACTCCCTTCAGAACTTTTGTTCACTAGTAGTTTTTTCCATGTATACCGTTTATTTATGACTAAAAATTAAGTTTTACTATTATTCGAGTGTTGTCACATATAACTTTATCAAAGTAGGGTTTTTTAAAGTCGCCCACTTCTTTATATCTATAATGTATCTATCTATACTTGCCTGATTCTCCTCCAATATTTTCCCTTTGGTCTGCCAACAATTTTACTGTTAGGGCATAAGTGATTAACATTACTCCGAGAGGAATAAAAAAGCAAATTATACTTCCGATTAATTTATATAAAGGATCGGGTATTTGACACATTCAATCCACAAGTACAGAATCATCATCCTGAAACACATTGATAATTTATTGCTTAATAATACGAACGCGAATTTATTGATTTAAAATCAATAATGAGAATATTCAATGCACACGTATTTATGCTGATTTGTTTGTTTCAAAATTTTTCTTTTGTCTATTTCTAGGACTCCAGAGCAATGTCCCAGTGTTGTGTCGCTTTTGGCAGAAAGTTACAATCCACATGTAAGGTACGGTGCAGCCATGGCCTTGGGAATAGCTTGTGCGGGTACCGGATTGAAAGAAGCAATCGCGCTTTTGGATCCCATGACCAATGATCCTGTCAATTTTGTACGACAAGGTGCTCTAATTGCATCTGCTATGATCTTGATTCAACAAACTGAGACCACCTGTCCCCGTGTAAAAGATTTTCGTTCTCTTTATGCTAAGGTTATTGTTGACAAACACGAAGATGTAATGGCAAAGTTTGGCGCCATATTGGCTCAAGGAATAATCGATGCAGGTGTGTATATATGCTTTTCTCAATTTCTTTAAACAACAACATCATTATTATCAACATCATCACCATCATTGTAATAAAAGTACTATTTACTTATACTCTTTACTTTTACCATTAATCACAGACTAACACAATAAGTGAAATATTGGTGCGTGTATTATAAGCCGTTTCAGGTAATGATGATAATTATTATAAATTATAAAAATTCAGTTAGCAGTCAGTAGCCAAGTTTCTGATGGTCCAGAAAATTTCTAACAATGCAGCGCATCTTGAACAAGTTTTTTGACTTGCAATTTCTTAGTTAACAATTAACATTAATTCACAGTTAACAATTATTGACAGTTATATGTTGTTTTATAGGTGGTCGTAATGTAACAGTCTCCCTACAATCCAGGACCGGACATACAAACATGCTGGCAGTTGTTGGAGCTTTAGTTTTCACTCAGTATTGGTACTGGTATCCTCTAGCGCATTGCTTAGCTTTGGCTTTCACTCCCACTTGTTTGATAGCCCTAAATGCTCAGTTAAAGATGCCCAAGTTGGAAATAAGATCGAATGCACGTCCAAGTGTATATGCTTATCCTGCTCCACTAGAAGAAAAGAAACGAGAGGAGCGTGAAAAAGTTACTACTGCTGTACTGAGTATAGCAGCCCGTGCCCGAAGGAGAGAATCAGAAAGACGTGCTCGTGACTCTCATGAAAAAATGGATGTGGTAAGTAGACATTTTTTATTCTCGTACTTGCCCTCTTAATATTTTATCAATAGTCGCGATAGATTTCTATAAATGTAAAGATATTATAAATCTAGATGGGATGCAACTTTTCTGCTATTTATATCATCATAAGGAAACAAAAATTGACCGAGAGAAAATTGGGAATTTCAAATTGCCTGATCACTGGGCACTCTGACTTTGTTGTTAAAAATATTAATATAATATAATAAAATAATAATAGAAATATTTTGTCCCAAGACCAGATGCACTGAAGCACATATTAATCATTTAATCTGTTATTTTAGGATGTGCCAACAACTGAAGTAAAAGAAGTTACTGAAAGTAAAGATGCTGCATCAAAAGATAAGGATGAAAAGAAAAAGGATAAGGAAGACAAGGACTCGAAGGAGAAGAAGGGAAAAGACGAAAAAGAGGAAAAATCTGAAAAGAAGGAATCTGAACCTAATTTTGAAATACTACAGAATCCAGCACGAGTTCTCCGTCAGCAACTGAAAATAGTACAGTTAGTCGAAGATAGTCGTTATGCTCCTGTTAAAGATATTCAAATAGGAGGAATAGTTATGGTTAAACATATACAAGTGGGCAAGGAAGAAGAACTGGTTGAACCAGTGGCTGGTAAGTAATGAAAATGTTGAATTTTGATTTTTTTTTATATGCAATCTAATGATAGAGGGCATGTGTTTGTAAAAACAAAATAGATGGGCTTTGCGTGTATTATTAAACGTGTGCAGGGTTTTCCTGAATTAAAATGGGATAGGCCGAATCTCAATTGATACTTCGCAAAATTAGGCCAGCTTAATAGTATTGAAAAAAGTATTAGGATAGGAGTTTTCGAGTTCTTGTACAACATAATAATGTCGTGTTTTTCTGCATTACAGCATTTGGTCCGAAGCCAGATGAAGAAAAAGAAGCAGATCCTCCAGAACCATTTGAATACACTGAAGAATAAAATAAATATAGTGATTAAACTTTGCATAACATACTCAGTCCTCTAAATCATCTCTAGTATGTTCGACTCGTCACACGTTTGGTATAGATAGTATGTATATGTAATATGGTCAGCATTTTGAACCGAACTTCCTAATTTTTAATAAAGATTATTAATTATACAAGTTTTATTTTATCAATCCTGAATGCTTTTGAAATTGGAGGTGCGTTCAAGAGACACACAGATTATGTATTTGTATTATTACACTTGTACACGAAAATGTCTATATTGATTTCAGACTTATCTCCAAATTATTGCGAGATCTACATCCTTTGGAGTTATACATATAGCATCTATCTATAATATTTTCTTGAATTCAAGAAAGTTTGTTAACAAAAAAGAATAATGACAATGAGTTACATCTAGATTCAAAGTATATTCCTATTAACTGCTTCAGTTCCTATAAATTGAACGGAAAATTTGTTGTTTGAGATCATGATTTTCTGTTAGCGAGACTTTTTAAAGAATATACTACTAATTTACTAAACACATTGATATATACATATGATAATTAAATTAAGAGCGATGGAATTTTTAAGGACTACTGCTTTCAGTCTTTTTTTTTCTACTTTTTTTTCTATCAAATTGTGCTGGGATAGCAGAACTCGCTCTATCTGACTATTTTTTCGAGAAAGAGGTAATAAATTATTTATTAATAGGAGAAAAGAAATATTCTATTTTCCCATTTTAATAAATATTAACACTTTCTTGGAAAAATAATTAGATAGCAATTTAATCACCAGAAAGACAAAACTGAAATGAGTTATGCTTATACAAATTACATCGTCCGTAACACGTAAAGTGTTTTATACCTTAGAATACATAAGACATAGTGGAAGACTCATGGCGATGCTGAGTAACCAAACGAAAAGTATTTTCAATGTAAGTCGTCTTCTCGTTTTATTGCGACCAAACTTCATGGGTTATCGTAAATTTAGGTATCTGTCTACACTGATTG
Source organism: Synergus gifuensis (assembly GCA_904066015.1). Lineage (NCBI taxonomy): Eukaryota > Metazoa > Arthropoda > Insecta > Hymenoptera > Cynipidae > Synergus > Synergus gifuensis. The sequence goes on from CAJFCO010000423.1 coordinate 17,157, forward strand.
TGCACAAGTGCATTATGCTTGCTGTACAGAAAAGAACATCCAGACATATCCATGGCCCATGCTAGGCAGTATATAGAGGGGAGCGGGAAGTAACCTAAAACACAAGTATTTACAGAAAAAAAAACAATTATTATAAGGTATGTATACGCGTATGTATGTTAAAATACCTAAATAAATAATACGTTTTTTTACCTCGTACTAAAGTAAGTATTCCAAGATTTTATTCCTAATCTTTAGAGAAAAACTAATAAATCGGACTTTGTAATATCTGAAAGAATATTGTTATGTATTCATTTTTTATCCTAAACCTGTGTTCCTCATGTTTCCATGTGAGTAAATTGTTATTGTAAAAATCATTTGCCCCACCCCCTCGATCTTAACTCCTTACTATACCCACTCGGGCTAAAAGTTTTACGCCATCCCTGTGTGATTGCAATGTTTTTATTTTATGAAGTATTGAATCGTAATAATAATCGTATTAGAAATTGATTAAACATATTGATTTATTTCTCTCTCTCTCGCTCTATTTCACACTGTCGATATCGCGTAACGTATAGAAAATTTCTCGAAGACTGAAAAAAATATTTATTCATCGCAACAAAAACGTTTTGTTGTACGGTTTTTGTTGCCTCAGCAAAATTTTGATTGGGCCAATAAAATGTTTTTTTTAATTTTTTTGAGTCTTTTTAGTTGGCTTAAACAAAGTTTTGTTGAGCCAAAAAAATTTTTGATGGTCAAGCCAAACTGTTTTTTCAGTGAAACATCAACTCAAAATTGTTTAAAGGTCAGAGGATATAATATTTGAAATTTTTATTTCGTATTATGACACAATATACAAAAAGTAGCATTCCATGTTGGTTCTATAAATTGTATTATACTAAAGTTGATTATACTATTATTATTACAAACCGCAACAAAAAAAATATTTTTGATATATATGTATGCAATAGAAAGAAATGTGTGTATATGTGTAAAGACTTACGTTATTTAATACGTAATATTTTTTCTTCTCTAAATTAATATAAAATATGTATATAATAAATCATCATCATCAGGCATTATATGTATATATATGCTCGAAAATTAATGTACTGAAAGTGATGCAATATGATTATAAGTGATATAATTAAATGGTTTTTTTTTTGTTCAAATCAATTACTAAACGAATATATCCATATAAAAAAATTATACATATAAAACACTTAATTATAATATGTGCTCCAAGTTAGGTGTATACAAGTTATACAGTATATATTTATTATCTTGTGTCTAGAATAGCTCTAATTTTTAAACTCATCACAGTAAAATACAAAGAAAAATAACCATATTCTTAGAAGAATTAGTATGCGTGTGTGTGTGTTTAGAATGCAATCAACTACATAAATCTTCAGCAGATGCAACCGTTATCGCTTTCAGATTCTCCTCCATTCTGCAGCGAAGATTGATTTTGTAAATCAACAGCTGATTTTAATCGTTAAGGTACATATATTTATGAAACATAAAGTTTTAATATTATATAGAATTTAAACATAAATTCAAACATTTTTTTTTTTCATTAAAAGCTATAGCCGCGTCAACTTTTCAAGACTTAAGTCTTGAATTTTCTTGAATTCTTTTCTCTATCCACTTTGATTTTAAATAAATTCACGAAAAAAGTTGCGGAATTGTAAAATAAATAATTTTAGAATGTATTTGCTGAATATGAATTATGAATTCTGGTTAGGTATACTTTTTCAGATAATTTTTTATTTCGCGAGCCAAAAATGGGACCCTATTGGAACTGGATACATGCAGATAAGAGCATGTCTTGGAAAGGAAGTTGTCAGTATATCCAAATAAAAGCCGAATAGACCCTTATTATTATTACTATAAGTAGGAAAAACAGAGAACATGATCGACGGCGTCGATAATAATCAAAACAACTATTTTAACATGATGATATTCTGAGTATAACAAGATATTCAAAAAAATTTTTTAATTTTTAAAAATATGTCGCCAATAAGAAAAGTATATACACCGACATCTTACGGTGCCCAATTTGCTTTTGTGAAAAGAATGATTTACATTTACATTCAAAAGTTTAATATACAAATTTCTACTTAAAAACACTATAATCTCGATTGCGCTAGTTCTATAACAATTAATTTTTTTTGTGCCATCCTTAATATTATGTACATGTAAACCGGACGAAAGTAAATCGGATGGATTTATAATGAACTGAAGTTTAGTATTTTATGTTCAAATACGTTACGAAAAATAATATTTAAATAATAATAATTAATAAAGGTAAATTTCTACTTCCCAAATCAAAAGTTTGGCATGATATAATTTTTCACACCCTTAATATGTAATTTTTTCTTTATGAAACCATCAAATCGATCCTCAGTAGGATTTCAGGCAGGAATCCGTTCACCTTACAAGAATCAAAGTAGGTACATATGTATGTATGCAGTATCATGTCAGTAAATCAGATTAATTAGGTCAATGTCGGTATCACAAACCATAATTTGTATAATTTTTATATGTAAAAAAAATGCCATTCTTCTTTGTCATAAATAGTATATGACTTCTATTATTTATTATGCAATCGTATAGAAATACTAAAACAAATTCATTATTTAGTTCCAAACAATTAAGTGTAGTATGAGAATAATACATATATTAGCACATTATGTAATAAAATTGAAGTGATTTTTTTTTCAATCACAGATGTATGTACTATCGTTATTATGTACACATAAGACTTTTGTTTCATATATGTAAAAGACACAACCTCTGCCTTTTATTATTTTTTATTGCTGTGCACAAAATGTAAAAAGTATAAATATGTATACATATATGAGCAACACATCTTGAATTCTTTCTTTCTTTCAATTGTAATTGGCACTGTATACTGACTTGAAAATAATGATCGAAATTTACCTATTGCCGAAGGATTAATAACACAAATAACACGTAAGCTAGATAAATCATACATCATGTATAATTGTATACATGAGAAATGAGGAAGGAGGGCAGTTTTTTGGCTATTTTTTTTCTATTTTCTAACTAATTTTTTTTTTTATGTTCAATTGATCTTTGGATTTATTTAATGAAAAGATAAAGAAATATTGAATATGTAATTCAGAAATTTAGAAACAAATAAAAGTCTGGAGTAAAATTTGTTTTATTTCAAGGTGGGGTATAATCTACACCCGGACTCTGGGAACGAAAGCGCATTCTTTTGTTTTGGCCGCAAAAGTATCAAAACAATTGACAGCGTACCCCAAGTCCAAGGGAAATGATACCCTCTTTGCTGGGTGATATGCACACCACCGAGAGTAAATTTTGTTACTGAAACTGGTGTTAGATTCACACTTTGTTTTTTCTGTGTTGATAATATACATATAAAATATATAACTCGAACAATTATTTAAATGAAATAAGATATATTAAATTGTGGATAAAAAGTCTGAGTTTTCTTATACGTTTGCTCAATTGGTAAGTAACACATGCCCTTAAGTTGTATTTTACGTATTATACAAATAATTAATTAGTATCGAACAGATCATCAGTTTAATCTTTTCTATTATTATGTATTTGACGTATCAAATAGATATTCGTTACCCTTCCTTTCCTATGAATAATTTTTAACGCAAATTTTTGAAAGTATGAAATTCCTCCCATTTGAGAATATGTTGACAGGAATGCTAAATTTTATTTTATATATTTTTAACAAAGCGATCAAAAAGTGCTCATTCTTTGCAGTATTTACTAATATATATATATACGTTACGAAAAATAATACTTAAATAATAATAATTAATAAAGGTAAATTTCTACTTCCCAAATCAAAAGTTTGGCATGATATAAGGATATCAAAGGATATTATATAATTATCTGTATAAATACATATATATATATATATATATATATATATATATATATATTATGTGTGTATGTGTATGTATTTCTATGGCCATAGTTATAAAATAACCAAAGATAAAAAAATTTTATTCGGTTAAACGCTTCAATGTTCTTAATTCTAAATGCATGTTTTTAGAAGACCACTATAATAATTTACGAAAATATTGACATACGCATCGAATTTTCTTAGATAATTTAATCGGAGACAATACATAAGAATATAGAGCGTTACTAAAAAATACTTTATATGAACAACTTGCTTGGAAAAATATTTTCTTTAGTTTTTACAAAAGTATATTAGTTACTCGCGTGTCATGGTGTTATAAAGTGACAGTGATTAAAGTGATCTTCCATAACAATTTCATCTTAAAGCTCTAATATTGATTCCATCGTATAAATAAATCTTATTTACTTTCGTTAATAAATTAATAAATGTATAGTGTCCTATTATTATATACTGTGCTTGAACGTAATATTATAGGGGAAAGTGGGGTAAGACGGGGTAGTGAGGTAAGATGGAACCCTCTAAAATCTAAGCATTTAATTTAATTTGTGTACCCCATCTCCATATAAAAAAATTTTTTAAATATATAAAAGAAGATAAGTACGAAAATCAAGAAAAAACGAAAACGGGGAGCAAAAAAAGCGACGAAAAAAATATTAGAGATTGAGACTAAAGATGCGCAATGTCTATACTGTCACGGTCTGTAATCTGTATTTAAAATCTAATGAAGGTTCGATCACATGTCTAAGGTGTGGAAAGTGGGCAGTTGGGCACATTGCGTTAGTGCCGATGTGGACGACGATGATGAAGGATCTGGTCCATATTTGTCCACATTTGTGTTGGTGAATAGTTCAACCTCATTTTATGATACCCCATCTTGCCCCCATAGTGGGGTAAGATGGGGCAACATAACTTTTTTTCGTTTCATTATTTTCCAAAAAGTGATTATATATTTTTTTGTCCTTTACTTTATATATATTTTAAGTAACCGATGACTGAAGAATTTTTAATAAAAGTTTCTAGTTCCTATTACTAAAATTATTTGTATCATTTTGAATCAAGACCCCGTCTTACCCCACCTTCCCCTACTCATAGTTGTAAATTATTGATAATACTCTGTGATAAAAAAAATTGCATTTCAACTAACTGCATTTACATATGTATATTTTATGATAGAATAATAAAATATAATGATTTATAAAGATAATGAGAAATAAAGTTAGAGTCAACTTTAATCTTCTAAAAAGAAAAAAAATGCATTACACAATTGAAACGTACAATAATATTGTAGTTATGAAAAAATATACAAATATACTTTTAGATTAGTCATTTTTGCGAAAGTTTATGTGTGAAAGAAGTAGTGAAAATTTTCTATTACATGCAAGATATGAAAATATATAAAGTAAAAATAAAAAGGAGCCTAGAATAAGTTTTGTAAATGCAGTTAAGACAATTGCTTTTTTATAACAGATATCTAATCAAGCAAGGAAAATTTAGTACTTTGTAATTTGCATTAAATGATCCTCTTTAAAAAAACTGAGATTTTTATACTTTTAGTAAAAAAAAAATCAAACATAAAAATTCAATCTATAATTCTACTTAATTTAGATTGTGGTTTGTACCACTAGGACCGTTGTAGATTTAGCATGCACAACTGCTCTCCGACGATTTCAGTTCAATTGGTGTGTCCTTGAGAACTACTTCTTGCACTACGGGTTTAAGACACATTAAGGAAAACATAAAAACGTAAATTAAATGAAAAGATAAGTGAACAAGAAAATATTAAAATTAGGTATACCAAAATGTACAATAATTATTTATAGCAGCATTGTAAAGCAAATAACTGTCTTTTTAACCGACTGCGTATGCAAAGGAGGGTAATTGAAGTTTGGAAAACTGAAACAAAAAACAACGGATGCTTATAAGTTTAGTGACTCTAATAAGACTGTCATTAAAAGCATGAAAATTTTCAATCAAAGATATAACAGCATATAAATTTCTGATTTCAAAATTTAAGAGATTTTCTCCAATCTAGATTTCTGCGTATTTACGTATGTGCGCATATATGTATGTGAATGTCGGCATGTGGATGGGTGGTTTTTTGCTTGCGGTTATGGACACACGAAAAACAAGTTAAGATAATATTTAAGTACATAAGTCTTTAATAAAAGGATACTGTCTTCTGGAGGTTTATTTTCCGTTGAGTCCATACCTGGTAAAGCTGCTGCTACTCTTCTAAACAACTGTAAATAAATGAATTTATAAATTTTTACTTGAAAATATTATTATCTATAATGATATCTGCAAAAGGATCATTACCTGCTTAACGTTATAACCTGCTTTAGCACTAGTTTCAATGAACATAACATTTAATTCTTTAGCTTTCCTTTCACCTTCCTCCGTAGACACTTGTCGTTTATCACTCAAGTCTGTTTTGTTTCCAACTAGCATGATTATTACATCACTACCTCTTTCCGTCCTAACGTCGTCGATCCATTTTGATGTTTGATGAAAAGAATTTGCATCTAAGCAAATAAAATAAAATTTATAAATAAAATTTGTAGTACTAATAGTTTTTATCATGAAAATCCTCACATCAGTGGGATCTTATTTATTCTAAGTGTTATAGCCGAAGCTATATTTTATGTAATTTTAAGATATTGTTTTTTTAATTAACTTTTATAAACTTACTTGTGATATCATAAACTACAACTGCCACAGTGGAGTCTCTAATGTAACTAGGAATCAAGGATCGAAAACGTTCCTGACCTGCAGTATCCCACAGCTGCAATCTGACAGTTCTATCTTCGAGGTACATGGTCTTGCTTAAAAAATCGATGCCTATCGTAGCCTGCAAATTATGAGAAGAACATGAAATTTAATTTTTGAATGTACAGTAAAATTCATCTATGCCTTCCTTCGTGGGCATGTCAACCCAACCCTGGTTTCCATTTGAATCTTATGGAAACGAGGGTTGGGTTGACATGTTTTGGGGGGAAGGCATACATGAATCTTATCCTGTAAAAAACGTAAAATTGAAAAGTATTGTTTCCCATTCACGATTTGTTTCTGTGAATTCTGTTATGTGTCAGTTTTACATTGGAGGTTGGCCGAAAACGTTTAAATACGATACTTCTTATATAATATTTAATTCTTGAATGCGTTTGAATACGAAGGATAAAAATTTTTGCTCGCAGTGCTTTTTAATGCGATACTTCACATTCATTTTAATGCTTTCTAATGCGACCGAAACAGAATTGAATCGCATTAAAAATTTAATAAATTTAAATATTTTTCAATCCGACGTTTTTTACAGGGATGTATGTATTGTATTTCTATTAATATTATTTATTATTGAATTCGTAATAAAAATACGATTGCCACTTTAGTCGCTCAAATTTGACCACAATTTAACAATCACCCATATGAATTGTTACATTTTGACTTTATTTACTAAAAATCTACTTATTATATTTACTTCAGAGGTAATTTAAACAAGCAGTAATTTTAGCAATAAAGAGGTTTATCCAGTGTGCAGACTAAGTACTTTAAGTCACTTTGGGATTCAAAACAGAGATGTAATTGATTGCACAATACAAATAAATGAAGTATCTGAATTGCTTACCTGGTATGTGTTGTCAAAACTGTCGTACATAAAACGAGTGATAAGAGATGTTTTTCCAACTATAAAAAAAAAAAACATATTTATTTAACTGTAAAGTCTGGGACTAAGTTGAGTTACTGAAAAAAGTAAGCACAGTTCATAAAATTAATTTTGAAAAAAGGCTGCTGCTATTTTATCTACTAACAGACTACTAAATATGATCGACTAAACAGTAAACAGTTGAACAGTTCAAGAAAGTGAAAGGGATGGGGGGAGTAGTTGGAAATACAATACAATCATTTGACGCTTTTTACAGGTATTCTTTAGTGATCGAAGTGCCATAAAAATATAATTAGAACATGCGAACTTGACAAATATGAAATATCGATTTATAACGTATGTACAACCTGATCAAACATTAACGCGTCTATTTCTATTTTAAAAATTTTTACAAAGGCAATGACAAATTTTAAGATATCAAGAACAGGATTACAATGTTAATAAGTATTTGGCGAAGGTGTTGGTTTTATTGAAACACTTACCGCTTTGCTCGCCAAGAAAAACGAGTTTAAATTTCCTTAATGGGTTACCAAAATCACCCGAAGACGACATCCTCGACGGTGGCGAATGTTTTTAATACTTTTTGTATTCTTTATAATCACTTCAAAAATGTAAAAAAGTTCAAATTAATTATGTATTTTCGGAGAAAAAAACACAGTTTGACAGGTTTGACAGATCCCACAGCCACTCCTTTCTACAGTTGTGGCAGCCACGTTTGGCTGGGAAGTGACGTCATATGACATGGTCGAAGAATAAATGCTCTTTCCCTTCTTTCCACAGCAGTCAGGCAGGGTTGGTCAATTAGTCGTAACTCGAGGTTTTTGACGTATTATACGTAAAAAATGTAATATACGTAAAAAACATGTAAAAACGTAATAAACGTATTAAAGATGGCGGACTTGTAAAAATCGTGTTGACAAGTACATAACCTCACTTTTTAAATATATAATAATTATTAATAATTCCGTTGAACGCGTTCACAAAGTGTCTTTTCTGCGATAAGATGTTAAAAAATACTTATACCGTACCGCTATATGTAAAATTTTTAAGGTTATAAAACGAAATGTGAATACATGTGTATGTCGACGCCATCTTGAAAACGTATATTACGTTTTTTAAAAAAACCCAGGGCTTAATATACGCACGTAAATTACGTAAAAAACCTCATGTAATTTACCTAAGGTATATTACGTGCACCATGGAGTATAGACATAAGGAGACCAAACTGTAATGCATGTACTTCACAAAAAACGTGCACTTTTCTGTTGCCAGAAGTTCGTACACATAAATGTACAAAATCACATTTACATATAGTACAGAACTTCCCGAGTGCAGCGTACCATTCGCACTTTAAAAAAAATATGGCTGCCATTAATGTTTTCGTTTTGACAGGCCACTTCAAACTGCGATTTTTAAACTAATATGGATGAGGTAAGTAATATATTTACAATTAAGAATATATTGGACTGTGTTCATAAATATTCTGCGTGTGACAGGTTTGAGGTTTCCTCCTGCGGTTATACGTGTGTAATGTCAGCTGGTAATGTTTACAACGGCAGCCATATTTTTTTTAAAGTGCGAATGACACGCTTCACTCGGGAAGTTCTGTACTATATGTACGTGTGACTTTGTACATGTTTATGTGTGAACTTCTGGCAACAGAAAAGTGTGTGTTTTTGAATGCACTAGTTTGGTCTCCTTATGTCTATTCTCCATGACGTGCACAATCCTGCTGCAGTGGGCAGGGTTGTGCAGTGACGCGTCACTCGAGGTTTTATACGTATAATACGTTTTTGACGTAATATACGTCAAAAACAGTAGAAAACCGTATAAAATGTAGAAAACTTCTAGAAGTGACGTTTCCAAGATGGCCGCCTTACAAAACATAACCTCACTTTCTAAAAAATAGGTTATGTTTGTTATATTTTGATATTTACGCATGCGCACTGAATGTTTCCATTCGGACGTAATATACTGTAGAAAACTAAAGAGGTAATATACGTAGTAATTAGAAAAATTAAACGCGTAGAAAACCACGTATAATACGTGGAGTATTATACGAGCACAACCCTGGCAGTGGGATTCCGGCAGTGTTGGTCAGTTACGCGTAACTCGAGGTTTTTGACGTATTATACGTTAAAAAAACCTGTAAAAACGTAATAAACGTATTAAAGATGGCGGACTTGTAAAATCGTGTTGACAAGTACATGTTGATGGGACTGCACCTTAAGGGTGGCGTCCCATGGTTCCGGAATGCGTTGCGTTTTTGCGTAAAACCACGAGAATGAGAGACGCACTAATACTACCATCTCTCTCACTCTCATTGTTTTGCTCAAAAACGCAACGCATTTCGGATCCATGAGACGTCACCCTAAGGGTGGCGTCCCATGATTGCGTTTGGCGTTGCGTCATAATGAAAGAAAAAAAGACAGAAGTATACTTTTTTCTCTTTTACTCTCATTATGACGCAAAGCAAAACACAATCATGGGACGCCACCCTGAGGGTGGCGGAATGCGGTATCCGGAATGCGTTGCGTTTTTGCGTAACACCATGAGAGTGAGAGAGACGCACTATTGCTACTATCTCTCTCACTCTCATGGTTTTGCAAAAAAAAGGAAACGCATTCTCTGGAATTAAACAGAAAAAAAAACGGTTATTTATCAAATATTCGCCTAATTTTGAAAAATAATTATATAAAATCTGAAATGATGCAACAAAATATAACAAATTTATACAATTACTAATTATTATTTTATTTTATTTCAAAGATTATAAATTAATTTGATTTTGAATTGCACGCTAAAAGTTTTGACCAATGGGAGAATTTCTCCAGCGGTAAGCCACATTAATGCGCGCGCCGACAGTCCCGTTTGAGAGCACTTGATGTGCTTTCTTTTTTTTTAATTTATTTCATCAAGTTTCGCACGTTCGTGGCTGTAATTGTTCGTGGTCATTTGTCAAAAATAGCAGTACTTTTTGTCAATTTTCTCCAATATGTTTAGAGCGATTTTGAATTTGTGCATAAGACTTTCACGAGCATAAGAAAGACATACTCCAAATCAAGAAATACGTACAGATATCCTTGGTTCCTCGTCATTGCGAAGCAAATATGTACTGATTTTTCTCTTGCTTGCCAAGATCGACTATCGTTTTCTCTGATATCCCCTCCTCCTTTTGCAAGTTTTCACACACGTTTTATTTTATATATACTTATGCTGCTGCACACAAGATGTCTTGTTTATATTTCGATAAATGTACACGTTGATGAAATTATCCCCGTGATCTGTTTGCCTTGAAGTTTCGTCTTATCCAATGTGGCCATTAATTATCGGTCCATTTTGAACGAATGCCGTACAACCCCTCACATTCAAAATAATAAGTGTTGTCTGTCAATGTGCAAGCAAGCTGACATTTTCTCAGATTTTGTTTCGAAGTAGGTTCGATAATTCGAATTTAAGTTGTAAGTCGACATGATGAAGAGCAGTGCGTGTACAACGAAGAAGGAGAGCAAGATGCGAATTCGTGCTTTTCCGGTAAGTTTTTTTTCAGCAATTTGCGGTCGCTTTTATGTGTTTATTTACTCATTTCATCATTAACCTAGATGCTTTCTTTACATTTCATCAGTTATTTATTTCGACTCCTGAGTCACTGAACAAAGATTGTATTTTTAGCCCTCCTCGATACTGTTCTTTTCTTTGATTTAGGTACTTTTATGTTTTATTAAAAACATTATTGCCAATTTCAAAAGAATTTTACAAATTATTGAATGGAGAATGCACAATGTGGAAGATTTTTATTTCCTGTGTCTCGAGCAATCACCTTGTATATCTTATCAATTCAGAGTCACGATTTAACTCCATGTGTTTTTTTCGGACACATTATTTATTTCAGAAGAATATTTAAATATCTGGTAAAACTCAAAAATAATAATTAATAAAAATATTTAAAATTTAATCTAACTCCCTTTCGAGGAAGAACGTGCAAGTAATAAATTACGTCACAATTGCATTTACAAAATTAAACCAAATCCATTTGTTTTTGTAAATGATGCTCGGCATTCTTAAAACAAGATCTTGAGAATATATAATCTAATTTTATACTCCAAGAATTAATCTTGTAAACATAATATCTCATCCAACTAAAAATCGGTGGCTGAAAATCGAAACAATGTCAATTTTCACATTATCTATGTGTTTGAACTAATTTTTTTACATTAAAATAAAAGCCTTAATTACTTATAGATTTATTTAGTTTCATAATACATGAAGCCGAATTCAAAAAAAAATCTGAACAGCTTCTGGCAAAAAATATTTCCTAATAAATTTTTACTGCTGATAAAGATAAGCTCGTTGGTATAGCAACTGAAAATGACGAACAAAAGAGCACGAGTGACTAGATTTTCTTTTGCAAGTTGAAATCAAAATTTCCGTACAACTTCACAGCAAATTTTAACAATTTTTAAGATTACGAAAACCACTTAAAAACGCCAACAGGCACTTCTTTATTCTCGGGATAATAACCACGAAATTATATTTATGGAAAACTTTTACGCTTACTGTGTGATTAGTCGTCTTGAATTCTGTTTCAAAAGAATAAAAGATAAATTACGTCATATGTCAAGAAACTTCCTTTAACGATTTGCAATAGAAAAAGACTCGTATATTTATGATTGTTTCGAACTGGAGGCTTCGCAGTAAAGATCAGTCATGGATTATCGTCAATATTCAACACAATATACAGAATCTATTTTTCCAAGTACATCTAGTGTGAGGGATGAGATAACCCCCACTGAAGGGTTATGTCGATTCGGCAATCCAAATCTCTTTATGATCACCGAAACCCTTGTGAGGGCTATTGCTTTTTCCCTATATTTTAAAATTGTAAACTAATTTAACCTAACTATGATCAACTATTTGATTAATTTCTTTTCTTAGATTATGTTAATGATATTATAGTAAGAAATAACCTTATCAAGACTTCCGCCTAATATAATTATTTAATTATAGGACTTTCTGTTGATTGAATTTTAAAGATTTTAAGGATTACTTTTAATTTCTCTTTAGACTACTATGGATGAAAAGTATGTAGAAAATATCTGGGCGTTATTGAAAAATGCAATCCAGGAGATACAGAAGAAAAACAATTCTGGACTCAGTTTCGAGGAATTGTATCGTAATGCATATACAATGGTTCTCCATAAGTATGGAGAACGTCTTTACACCGGGTTGAAAGAAGTCGTTACACAACACCTGGAGAACAAAGTTCGGGAGGATGTTCTTAAATCGCTTCACAACAATTTTCTACAAACTTTAAATCAGGCGTGGAACGATCATCAAACTTCGATGGTCATGATTAGAGACATCCTGATGTATATGGATCGGGTTTACGTCCAGCAGAATAGCGTTGATAATGTTTACAATTTGGGACTCATCATTTTCCGAGATCAAGTAACTAAGTATTTTGATATATGAATTTAAGTGGATTTGATTGGAGTTATAGATTTAAAGTTTTTTTTTTTTTTTTTTTTTTTATATTCTTCAATTGAATTCATGTAAGGGTTACATTTTCAGGTTGTTCGATACGGTTGCGTGAGAGACCACCTCAGAGAAACTTTACTAGACATGGTGGCTCGCGAACGAAGAGGCGAAGTCGTTGATCGCATTGCGATTAAAAACGCATGCCAAATGCTAATGCTCCTCGGCATCAACAATCGCTTAGTCTATGAAGAAGACTTCGAAACACCCTTCTTACAACAGAGCATAGACTTTTACAGGGTTATTATTCCAGAGATTAAATTCTTTAAGAGAAATTATACATTTTTTATTATTTTAATTAATTAAAAATCACTCTGGTAATTAAAATTATTTTCCTTTTACTTGGAACAGATGGAATCGCAAAAGTTTTTAGCTGAAAATAGTGCATCAGTGTATATAAAGAAAGTTGAAGCAAGAATAAGCGAAGAGTCCGACAGAGCCAAGCATTATTTAGACGAATCAACCGAACCGCGAATAGTTGAAGTTGTCGAAGAAGAGCTTATCAAAATTCACATGAAAACAATCGTCGAGGTATTTGAAAATCCTTTTAAATGTTTTAGCTACTAGAAAGAGTGAGTGTATATAAGTTTTAATAATTTCCTTTTTAAATTAAATTCACAGATGGAGAACAGCGGAGTCGTGCACATGCTTCAAAATCAAAAGACAGAAGATCTCAACTGCATGTATAAATTATTCTCCAGAGTGACTGATGGATTGCGTACAGTTTGCGATTGTGTTTCACAATTTCTTCGTGAGAGAGGTCGAACTTTGGTGCAAGAGGAGCAGGAGTCGTCCACAAACGCTGTTTCTTTCGTACAAAACTTATTGAGTTTGAAGGATAGATTCGAACACTTCCTACACTATTCTTTTAACAATGATAAGCTCTTCAAACACATGATTGCAGCTGATTTCGAACACTTTTTAAACCTTAATCAGAAGAGTCCAGAATACCTTTCGCTCTTTATTGATGACAAATTAAAGAAAGGAGTCAAGGGCGTGAGTATTATTTGGGAGCAAACTTTATTTAGTAACACTTGCAGGTCTTTGCTGCATAACTCTATCTGAACAAATTATTTTAATTCTTGAATGTATTTCAGATGAGTGAACAAGAAATTGAAGGTATCCTTGACAAATCAATGGTATTGTTCAGATTTCTACAAGAGAAGGATGTGTTTGAGCGTTATTATAAACAACACTTAGCTAAAAGACTTTTGCTGAACAAATCGGTGTCTGACGATAGCGAAAAAAATATGATATCGAAACTGAAGGTTCGTTTTCAATTCCTTTCGCTTTAGTTTTATTTTATTTTTATGATTTTTTCAACGAGTTCTGCCAGATCCGATTCGATAAACAACCTAGTTCTGATAGATGCAAGGGGCCTTCAATGTCGAAGTGGACCTTTTTCTTGCTATGAAAAGCCTGCATGTCGAACCTTTCAATGATTCCTTGGACCCTGTTACTTTCTAATGACGAGCTTCTATCACTATGAAAAATTATCCTAGTCCTCATACATTTCTTCCATCCTCGTTAGACTCAATGAAAAGTAAGTGTATGCTCTGTAAACCATGCTGAAAACGATTTGTTTCCATTTTAAAATAAGTATCGTATGTAAAGAAAAAAAATTAAATTGCGATATACAGGAAATTAAGTACCCTCTGCATTTGCAAGTGCTCTATAAAAAAAATGAGAGAGAGAGAATGTAATACGCTTCCTAAAATTTGCTAGAAAGAATGCGAACAGCCGTGTGATAGCTGATATTAGTTGCACGGTCATCCAGAATTTCCGCGAAACTTCTTTGCATGGTTTAGTGAAGCTTGCACTTTATTTTCAAATCGATTTGAGTGACTTTGCGATCTAAAATTCCAGCTATTGCAGGACTTCGCATATTATTAGCTTCATTTTTTAAGAGCATGTTGCAAATACCATATGAGCAAATTTAGAAAACTCGGAGTTTTTCCCATAATTTTTTTCAAAAAGTAAAAATTGTAAGAAATAACTGGGTTATCTAAATTTGCTCATATGGTAAGTAACACATGCCCTTAAGTCGCTAGTAACTAGAAATTACGTTTTATTTTTGCAGACTGAATGCGGATGCCAGTTCACGTCGAAATTAGAAGGTATGTTCAAAGATATTACGCTGAGCAATACCATTATGGATGAATTCAAGGAACATGTTAATACTGCTGGGGTAAGTTATAGTTTAATTTATTTTTTAAATTTATTTTTATAGACTAACTCAATATTTTTTTTTATTTTGAATATAATTTTGATAAAAGTACTGTTGTTTTTTTTTTTTTTTTAGACGAATTTGCATGGTGTGGATTTAAGCGTTCGAGTCTTAACCACTGGCTTTTGGCCAACGCAATCTGCTACTCCGAAATGTAGCATCCCTCAAGCGCCACGAGATGCCTTTGAAGCTTTCCGTCGTTTTTATCTAAATAAACATAGTGGACGGCAATTGACTTTGCAACCACAATTGGGTGAATTTGACTTCCAAAATTTAAAAAAAAATTCTAGAAAATTTAATTTGATTAAACTAAATTCTTTATATGAACAATTTTTTTGTTTTAGGCTCTGCGGATCTTAATGCCACCTTTTATGGACAACGGAGAGAAGAAGTGAGTGCAGTAGACGCACCTAGTTCATCAAGTTCCATGACGATCAATGGAAATACAAGTAACAACACTAATGCTAATGTTTTGAACCAAACAAAGTCTAGCGGAAGTGTAGGAGTCAGAAAACACATCATTCAAGTTTCCACTTATCAGATGTGTGTGCTGATGCTTTTCAATAATAGAGAAAGGCTCACGTATGAGGTTCGTTTAAAATATTTTATTACTTTATTTAAAACTTTGATTTTAACTTCCTTAATTCGTAATAATTTCGTACTTAGAATGATTAGAACTTGAGAACTTTTTGAAATTAGATATACTTCAATTTCTTTAGTCCGTACATTCTTTTCCATATTTCCATGTAGCATAATTCTTACAGGAAATTCAAAGTGAAACTGATATTCCCGAAAGGGATTTGATAAGAGCTTTGCAATCCCTTGCGATGGGAAAAGCTACTCAAAGAGTTCTTTTGAAACATCCGCGAACAAAGGAAATTGAACCCACTCATCAGTTTGTAGTCAACGATAGTTTTACCAGCAAACTGCACAGGTAGAGTCTTCATCTAATCTAAAGTTCTATGTACTTAGAAATTAGGATTAGAACTATCAAAATTAACACTTCTATATCTAATACTTATTCTATTATTGTCAAAATTAGAGTTAAAATTCAAACGGTAGCTGCGAAAGGCGAATGCGAGCCTGAAAGAAAAGAAACGCGTAACAAAGTTGACGAAGATCGAAAACACGAGATAGAAGCTGCCATCGTGCGTATTATGAAGGCCCGTAAACGTATGGCGGTAAGTATTAAATGTAAACTTTTTCATTTCGTAACTTATGCACCTTGATCAAATTTCTAATCGAAAAATATTTCAGCACAATATTCTCGTTACCGAAGTAACACAGCAACTGCGTGCTCGATTCTTGCCGTCTCCCGTTATAATAAAGAAGCGCATTGAAGGATTAATTGAACGAGAATATCTTGCTCGAACGCAAGAAGATAGGTTAGAAAAATATCTCAATTTTTTTTTTTTTTTTTAATATTTATAGAGAGACTCACGATTTAATGATTTTTTTCTTTTCTCCTTCCAGGAAGATGTACACTTACGTCGCTTAAACACATTTCTACGGATTTGTACAAACATGTAAGTGTTCTGCCATGACGCACCCTGAATTTCATTATTGGTATGTGCATTTCGAATTAGAGAACTTGAGTGATCTCCGTTGATTTTTTACTTTTCCTCAGGGGTGTACGAAACTCATGTAACTATTTTACTCGTAAGAAAATGAATAGATTAATACATGGTAAGCAGTATTCAAAGCTCTTTCATTAACTAATGGCGAGGCTGAAACTTGACGATTTCAGCCTTCATTTTAGAGAATAATCCTATCAGAAGTCAAAGGAATACTTGAGTTTGTATCGACTGACTGTATGCAAAATTATGAGGCTTTTCAAAAAGAGCCTAATTTAAACAATACCCCTTAAAATTTTGTTTTTCATTTTGTATTTGTAAACCAAATTCTTTAAGCTAGGTGATAATTTGCTTCCTGCACATGATTGCAACTTGGTGGAAAATTTTATCTACAGATTTAGGTGTACATTTTGCGATCACCTATCAAAGGCTTTTTATGTTTTGTAAAGTTGAAAATATAACCGTTTTTTTTTCTTTTTTCCATTCTCTGTTTTCATTCACGAGAAATATGATTTTTCAATGAAAAATAAGTTTGGAACTAAAATCTTCACTCCATGTAGCAGTTTTTAAAAAAATCCTCTTCTAATCTTTTTGATAAATAATTTCATTGAGTGTGCAGTGTTGGCCCCTGGACCAACTGATACTGCCACTGCGTAGGGGCCAACGCTGCTAGGCGAAATAAATTTATAGGACGTTATTGCATCCAGGCCCTCAATTGTGTTCTTTCAGAAACCACCAGCAGATTTGGACTAAAATAATCCTGATACACATCAAGCATTAGATTAAAATTTTAAAGTAAATACATCAAATAAAATACATTAAATTAACTTATTATTATTATTATTATTATTATTATTATTATTATTATTATCAATTCTTATTCCACAATACATGTTTCACCAAAATATATTTGGTATAATTTTTGTATGTATCGTTCGTTTAAATTTCCTTTTTCGTATAGGCTAATATTGTTTTCGTTATTCTTTGTTCCAATTTTTAAAATTCTTTCAAGACTATATGAGTTTCAAGTTGTAGAAAAATAATCTAAGATGTATACAGTCCACAAGATTCGAAGAAAATTATTCTAAGAATAAGTGTTGTAAGATAGAGGAAGAGTGTTAGAAAATACATTGATCATTAATAATTTGGCGATAAGAAATAAAAAAGATAATTGTAAAAGCAGTTTCTTCGACCATAAATTAATATAGTAAGTCAGCTCTTGATAGTCGATTGCAAACTTGTATTTGAATATTAGCGATAACGTTTTCTATTTTCCCAAGCTTCATGGTTTATATATAGTAATCATAAGTTATTTATAAATTAAAAATCTCTCTTATCTAGAAAAAATTAATGTACAAAAGTATAATAAAAGTACCTATTCATTTTAAACTTTTGAGTTAAAGTTGCGGATTTTGAGTGCTTTTATCGACTATCAAGGACAGTTTAGTAATTCTTGAAATGCATCGGTAAATATGTTATTTATTGATATATTACGACTGCCAAATAAGTAAAATTAATATTAATAAAATTGATATAATGTGTAGCGTTCAAGAATAAGATGTATTATACAGAAAGGATCAGGTATAATGGCCGATTATTTGGAAATACATTAGCTTAGATTATTATATATGAGTTACATTTTTGAAACTATAGATAATTTGAAATAATAAACTACATTTCTTATCGTAATGAAATACTAAGTTTGAGAAATAAAATCCCTAGCAAGTTATTTATATATTTAAAGACAAATAGTTTATGTTGATTACAATTTTAAACATACACTCGAGTCTCCCAAATGTCAA